>JARQOC010000003.1:300285062-300874983 GCA_033576535.1 Allobates femoralis | reverse complement strand
TCATGTTTTCCTAACTAAGCATATTCTACCTGGTGTTTGGACCCCATGAACCTATAAGTGACAAAATTATGCTGTATAGTGTAATATGAGTACTATTTTTTATTACATCATGACCATAATGGAATAATGCTTGATCTATATTTTTGTATCCATTCACACATATCATGTAAATGTTCATGTTGTATATTTTGATTGTACTCTTACACCATCCTATATACACATAATGATCCCACTATAGTTTCCTAATATTGCATGTAGTCTCTAAACCTTTCTTTCTTCCTTGTCCATATAGTATACATATATTAACCTTACTAGAAGCCCATACTATCACATTACCCTCAATCTAGTGCGCTATGACTGAGCGCACACTAGTCACACTTCCTTGTGACATGATATGATTACATCCACCACCACTGTCCTCTGGGAGAGCGGCATTGCGCTTGTGCACTAGCCGCGCTTCCCCATTGGCAGATAGGTTGCTACAGCAACCTGTAAACAAAAATTCACACACTGAGCGCCGACGTGCGGGACTGCGCATGCGCGCTCAACAACGTCACTTCTGGTCACATGACCAGCCGATCGCACATAATGCGGCGGCGGCTGGGAATAGTGCTCATTCCTAGCCAAGGCACTGGACGTGCTGGCACCCACTGACATCAATGTGAGCAGTGTATCTCCAGGCTACAATAAGATAAGTAAACTATATGGCTATATACTCTAACTTGCATGTGTTTATCCCAACATAGTGGTGAAGTGTATCTTGCCCTTTGATTACAACCAATATAAAACGCAACCGCATAAGAGGTTTTTACTGAGAGGGATAGAATCCTTACTTTATAAGGTAACGCTGCAGCCTTTCAACTTCATACTTGTAAGCCCACAGGGATCCTTTACCTTTGATAATGCAATTCATTTATAGGTACCACCTGAACTGTATATTGGATGACCTGTTCATCACATTCAGAACCCTATGCTTCATCAGCACTCTACACTGGATATTAACAATATCCAACACGTCCCTTGATGACCTACAGGATTTCATCCTTATACTAAAGCACAGGTATACAATCCCCTATAACGTTACCATACTGCATGGGTATTTAGAATCTTTCACCTTCAACCCCTTATTTCTTGAAGGCTCTATCTTGGACCATAAAGTACAGGAACCATAACCTTATCTACACGAAATCCCTTTATTAGTGATCTCCTAATAACTACAGCAGGTAAATACGGCAGCCATTCTACCCCGAGAACCCACATCCACCCCTCTAACTATCTGCATTCTCTTGTTGATGTTCTCTCTGACTCTCATTAGTTGTGATGAAGGCCACTTCATCATATATATGATCAATACAAAACCATACCAGACATGATGCCATTGTAAATTTGTATATAACCTTATGCACGTGTTATCACTGTACAGACTCTTTATTGTACATTTTTTATTTTATCCTTAGTGACTATGTGAACAAGGCCTATTTGGAGGCTGAAACGTTATCTGTCCTGCCAGTCACCTTCTCCACCTATTTTCTTGAAATAAATCACCTTTAAGCATAAAACAACCTGAATGTGTGCTTGGATTTAACTTTCTCTACTATACGTAATGTACATATAGTATGTGCCGCTGTCCAGGGTCCTGTAGGCTTTTACAGTAGATCTATGGCGGTGCGCTCCCCATAGATCTACTGTAAAAGCCTACAGGACCTCAGACAGTGGCACACACTATACGTACACGCAGCTGACAGGGGAGCCGCGGCTTCATTCAGAAAATTGTACAGAGCCGACAGGAGCCTTACTGTACATGAGTTATTAACACATTACATGCCCACCAGAGTGGGTAGCATGTCTCTAGGGGAGTGGGCATCCCCTAGAGACATGATGGCCACAATTATTATTAATATTTAAGATTTTTTAACAGTGTTAACACTTTGCTTATCCCGGCAGCAGCCTGGATTTGCAAAGTATACGGTAACCACATTGCTCAGGATTACACATCTGGAACAATCCGGTTACCACATTGCAGATGATAGAACCGCAGAAAACTGCAGCCTGCATGATTTGTCACGCAGGCTGCAGAGCTGGATGCGGTAATCGGATTGCATGTAATGCAATCCGGTTGTTATAATGGGCTCCTATGAGGAGCGTTTCCTGATGCGGTTTTGAGCTTTTTGAAAGCTCAATACCGGACCAGGATTTAAAAAGAAAAACAAAACGCAAGTGTGACCCTAGCCTTAGTGAGATTTCTGAAGTGTCACACACATGTTTTTTTTTTCCCCTTGCAGATATATCTGCAACATGTCAACTCTTGCTGTCTATTAGCTGTGGATTTTCAGTCCAAATGCATAAAAATGGATGGAAAATCCATATGCCAAAAGCGTATCAAAAATGCATAAATAACATGAAAAATAGATGACAAAAATGAATTGCTTATTTGGTGCCTTTTTCTGCCAGGAGATGCAGATTTGATGAAGAACTTTCTTTAACCAAATACTCAACATGCGCAGCCTTAGGCAGGATTAGGCAGCCCTTGTCTGGTGGCTGCAGGGAGACCGCAGCCGCCCTGTACTCACCATCCTCGGTGGGTGTAGGGCAGCATTACCCTGTGTGCACCCAATGGTGACAATTTTCAACTCCACAGCATGAAATGAACATGCGGAGGAGGAGTGGAATGCCGGCAACCTGTACCACAGCTGTCAAAACGATTTCTACAAATACCATCCACTATGCTTCTACTGTAAAATGCAGCGTTTTGGAAGCAGTGGCAAGATGCTGTGTCCAAAATGCTGCATTCACTGATCATGTGCACACAGCCTTAGGCAACAGGGTTAATGTAATCCAATGATGTTCCACTATGTTGCTCTAAAATGAAGGGATTGTATGAGATTCGAAAGGTCTTTCCTGAGGCTGTGCCTTTGGATTTCATCTCCGAACTTTTCAAGTAAAGAGAACCACCTATAGGGTATGTGGTCCATGCTGCATATTTGGTACAGAAATTTTCTGCACCAAATCTGCATCTTCTGGAAGGGAAAATGTGTGTATTGCCACGATTTTTGTGTATTTTTTAGTGCATTTTTTGCAATATGTTTTTTTCATACAGTCTATGAGAAAACCACAGGGAAAATCACAACCAACTGACATGTTGCCTTTTTTCTGCACCACAATCTGCAAGATAAAAAATCTGAACGTGTGCACAACACTTTAGGATTCTCATTGACTTTGCTGGCATGTATTTTCCCTTAGAGATGTCTGAAAATCTTTAAGGAAAAATGCATAAAAAATTGCACCATGGACAGACAGTCTTAGAGTGTGTGCCAACACTGAATATTTGGTGCAAAAATTGGGGCAGGAAAACGCACCACAAAACGCATGTATTTTTGGTGCAGATTGTTGCCATATGTTTTTTTCTACTCTAGTGAATAGCTGGGAGGGCTACAAAATGCAGCAAACAATTTACGCTTCTTTTGTCTTGACAACAATCTGCAAGGAAAAAATACCCCTTGTGGGCACATGGACTTTGCTGGGGTAAGGATAGACATGCAGGTTTGTGACAAAAGGTGACACAAAAGCGCATAAAAAAAAGCATGGTGTGCACATACACTTAGGGCCGTTTCACACCTGTGCACCCATGCGTTTGCCAGCATTGTGCTAGCGCAGGTGGTAGCGCAGGGGGTAGCACAGCCAAGTGCAGCCAAGCGCATCAGGGCACAGATGCAGCGCATTGTGCTAGCGCTGCTATTACCTTGCATGGGCGAGCGCAGGAGAACGGAACCCAGAAGTGTGACAGGACCTGCGTCACAGTGCATGCGCTAGTCCGGATGCACCAGAAACGCGTAATGTGACGTTTCCGGTGCATCTGGACTAGCGCATGGCCCTGTCACACTTGCGCATCCAGGTTCAGTTCTCCTGCTCTCGCCCATACAAGGTAATGGTGGCGCTAGCACAATACACTTCATTTGCGCTTCGATGCGCTTGGCAGCGCATGCACTGCGCTACCACCTGCACTAGCGCAATGCTGCTAAATGCACTGGAGCGCAGATGTGAACTGGGCCTTACACTTTTGCTAAGTATTTTGCACAAGTATTTGTAAGCCAAAATGAGGAGTGTGTCTGAAAAGCTGGAAAGGTATACATTTTTCCAATGTGGATTTTTTTCTGTTTGTTTTTACACTTTTTGTTTTAGCTTACAAGTGTCGATATAAAATATTGACCTAAACACATGTGGCACCCCAGTGGTCCAATTGCCACAGTGGCATTGCCTATCTCACAGGGGGTGATGTCATGGCTGGAAGTAGGAGGAGGTACCCACACTAGGTAATACCCAGCATGCCCCACAATTCCTGACTCCAGGCAAGAAGGGGAAGCTCTGAACCCGACTTCAGGGGAGCTGCCCTGTTTCCAGCATGCAGGAGGGGTTAGTCAGAATGTCTGAGGAGAGGGAAAGGATAGAACGTGGAGAGAAGAGCTCTGGGAGTGGAGCTGCGAGAGAGCTCAATCCAGAGTGGAGCGCTAAGAAAAGAATGCCAGAGTCCTTGGTTGTGCAGGTGCTGTACTCCCTGGCAGCTGAATCTGGAGGGCAGGAGGCTGTAAGTCTCCTGGCCACACCAAACACCCGGCGGCACAACAGCGCACCAGAGCCCGGAACCGTCACCAGTGCAGCGGTACCCATGATTGGCTCGAGCTGTCTGCCATACGGGTGAGGAACCAACATGCAGGAAGAGGGCCGCGGTCTAGCTATAAGCAGCAGAGACCTAAAAGGACAGCGCAGAAAGAAGGCTTCCAAACCCACCTGGTGAGGTGCACCCCCGAATGTTTTCTGGATGGCCAGATCTCTTCTATCACTCGTAACCAGTGCCCTGGACTGCACCATAAACTATAAAGTCAGCCGGTAACAGAAACTGCACCCTTCTGTGTTTTCTGCTTATTTTTCTGCATTCTCTGTCCTGCACCCCAATGATTACCACCATCTTAATCGACTGTTCCACCTTCCCAAGGGTCCTGCATCACCTGTGCGGAGCGATACCATCCCAGATGCACTACCATCTGCCCCAGTGGTCCTGATCTGCAGCTTTGGCCATTACTGCCTGAACACCACAGGTGGCATCACGTTCATCCCCTGTGAATTCTACTCCTTTTACTGCACGACCAGGGCCACGGAGTAGGGTCACCGCCACCGTGACCTCCCAAAGAACTTACCGGCCCGGTTACCGAGTATCCCACGGCCCTGGTGGGCGTTGCACACACCTATTGTCTAAAGACTTATTACACAGCTATATTACTGCAGTGGTTTCGTAGGGTAGGTTCAGAAAAGAAATCATGATTGGACTATATATTTACAGAGGTATTCAATGCTTAAGGAGGCAAATAACTCTTTACTCGTCCTGGGAACCACAAAAGTATCTGGCATGTGTATGTGTGACTCGCACAAAACCAATGCAATGAAATCTCACATTACACTCTCCCTAATGTTAGGCAATCAAGCAGGTCAGACCTGCGAGAATTTCCGGCATCCTGTGATTGTCTGCGAGTCTCGAAACATGTGCACCCATATAAGTCTATGGGATCATGTGAAATATTGGATTGCACTCGGATGTCATCACAGTGCATTGCAATATTCGACCAAACAATGGAGGAGATGGAGAGATTTATCCCTCTCTTCTCTCCTCACCTGTGATCTGATCACAGGATCACAGTGAATGACACTGAGATCACACTCACAGCAGAGCCTGAACTAAGTATCCTAAGGCCGGCTTCACACCACGGTTTTTCTGGTTCGGGTCTGTTCAGTGTGAATGGTACAGAACCGGATCCAATTTTGTCCCCATGTATCCCTATGGCGCCAGATTGTGCTTATTTGGTGTCTGATTTTGTTGCTTTCCAGCTGGTTCCGACTGTGTTTGTGCCCCGGACACAAAATCGGAGCTTGCAGCATTTTTTGTGCACGGTGGCAAAAACGAAATGTGGTAGCATTTGTATGTGTGGCCCATGGCAGCATATGTCTGACTGTGTTGCCTGTAATTATATTGTTGCACATGTGCTGCATTAGCTGATATGTAGTATGCTGAGGCGTGCAAGGGAACATTAATGGGCATGTGCATGTAGTGATTACTGCATGCACAGGTGTGCAAGGGCACATTAATGGGCATGTGCATGTAGTGATTAGTACATGCACAGGTGTGCAAGAGAACATTAATGGGCATATGCATGTAGTAATTACTGCATGCACAGGCATGCAAGGGAACATCAATGGGCATGTGCATGTAGTGATTAGTGCATGCAAAGGTGTGCAAGGGAACATTAATGGGCAAGTAACGGGTCTGATGTGTGCCTGCGGAGCCGTTAAAGGATGTATACAGGTTAAAGTATAAAGGATTATACATGTGTCAGTGTTGGCTTACATAATGAGTAGAATTTCTGTCAGCCGGCGCTTTTTTTATATTAAGCTAGATAATACAAAATGTTGTTATATATTTTGTATATGTAAAGTGTATATATATATATATATTTTTTTTTTTTTCTTGTGTAATGAATCTCAGGAGAAGGGGGAGGGAACGGCAGCTCACCAGTGTAGTGTGGACGCTATCTCGTCGGATGATAATCCTGCAAGGATACTGCCCTGGTTCTGGGCCAACAAGATAAGAGTACAAGAAATTCCAGCGAGTTATTCCGGTTGCAGAGTTTATTCAACAAAGTACATGAAACTTCTATCCGGTTGCAGAGTTTGTTCAACAATGTACCTAAAACTTCTATCCACTTGGCAGGTGATATGTGCTCAAGCCAACCCGTTTCAAAGTAAAATCTTACTTATGGCTATAGCTGAGTGAGAGAGAGTAGCTGTTAAATATACGCCTCCTCTACCACCACACAGCTGAATTGGTGTAGCAGATTAGAAACTGTAATAATACAAACATGATTAAAAGCTGAGGAAGTCTCCAAGATACAATAGTAAAAATTAAAACAAAACATGATACCATAAATGGAGTTAATATTGCAACGCCATATCCTGTCTGATATTTAGGCTGTGGGGTGCCCTCGTTCCCTACTTGTATCTTGGAGATTTCCTCAGTTTTTAATTATGCTTGTATTATCACTGTTTCTAATCTGCTACATCGATTGAGCTGTGTGGTGGTAGAGGAGGCGTATATTTAACAGCCATTTGCTCTCACTCAGCTATATCCATGAGTAAGACTTTACGTCGAAACGGGTTGGCTTGAGCATATATCACCTGCCAAGTGGATGGAAGTTTTAGGTACATTGTTGAACAAACTCTGCAACCGGATAACTCGCTGGAATTTCTTGTACTTTTTTTCTGTATACATCTATGTTTCTAAAAGTATGTTTTTTTTTTTTGGATTTATGTTTCCCTTGGATATATTTATGTACATCTTGTGGCCGAAAGATTTGGTCTCCTAAAACCTGCCGAGCTTTGTCTAACTCAAATGCAACCAAATCATGTAAGTTTCTTTTCGTGTGTATTTTGTGCGTACTTACACATTGTAATTGTCAAGGCAGAAAAGTGTCACCTTGTAGTGGCTGTTTGTGTGTGTGTACATATGTATTGATGAATGGCTGACAACAATTGTGTACATGCTATGAGGCATGCCAACACTATAGCATGTGGCCAGGATGAATCACATGGGCCTGCTGAAATCTGGGTGACTGCTTGACCTAGCAGTACTCATAGGGTTAAGTGTGTGTTAGCTCTGTAGTAGTAAACACAAAGTTAACTGCAGCTAAGTCTGTGTAAAGGCTGATTGCTCACAGCGATCCCTGGTGTAGGTGTGGCTGGCAGAATTTTAGGCTGCCCAGGGCTGAAAAAAGGAGAGCAGGACAGTATAGTCCTCTGAGATGTGAGGATGAAGGAAGATGAAGAGGAATCCCGTCTCTTTGGGATGTGGGGGAAGCCTACCCTCTCCATGTGGGTGGCACCTGTCCTCTGAACTGTATGTACCCTGTGGCCAGTCCGAGAGGTTGGTGGAGCCACCTGAGCGTATGGGGATCCTCGTTGAACCTGTAGGGGACTCATTCTGGACATGTTGGTGATGTTGCGATCCTGGAAGTGTGCCTGGTTGGAAAGGCTGGAAGGTGACTGGGCAACATGTGTGGTGTGAAGAGACCTTGTGGGACGCCTTTACTGCCCAGGAGCTCAGGAAGCCCAAAGCCTGGTCTGGGCCTGACATGGCTGAAGTCCATGATGGACTCTGTGTGTGAGAGACTGAGGATTTCTCAAAGGCCAGGTGGCCATAACCGCTATTGGGACTGACTGTCAGGTCGTGAGGGTCCCGTTGACCTTGTGTGAGATGTGTGGAGTCCATGTGTGTGTGCCATGTGAGAGACTGAGCATGTCTTGAGGGCACAGTGGACTGTATGCTGAGTAGCATGGAGACAGACAGGGAATGTCTCTGGTGTACCATAGGGTGGGGACACGTAAAGTCCATGTATATTGTATGATGAACTGTATGGCTGTGTGAGTGCCATGGAGAGAGACGAGGAATGTCTCAGGTGTTCCATAAGGTGAGGATACGTACCATGGGCTGAGACTGTATATATCTCGCATGTGGGTTCTGTGGATAATGAATCCTGTAACTAGGGTAGGGAATAGGGATGAGCGAGTATCGCAATATTCGGAATCGCTACACTCGCAACGAGTAGGTACTGGTACTCGGTATTCGTTGCGAGTATAGTGAGTCTGATTACTTTCGCAGTGTATCTATAGATGCACTGCGAAAGTACCCAAATGGTACCTTTACACGCCGCTACCAAGAGGTAGAAACCACCGGGTGTCGGAGACAATTGTACCTTTTACCTTCAAAACACCGCGAGGTTGCAGCGTGTAATTCAGGTAGCACCGTCCTGTCTCTTTGGATACCTGTCTTTCAGCCGTGCTGAAAAACAAGCAGGTATAAACCCTATGGTAGCGTCGTGTAATCGGGGCATAGGTACGGTATGTGAGTTCCCTGGGGCGTGCTTGAGCTTCATGTATACCACGCCCCATCAGCTATCATTGGTGGGGACTACTGTGTACCCATTGGCTGTCCGTGCACAGGACGGCATATTTAACGATCTGACCAGTCACACTACAAATTTGGTTTAGCATCATGTATTAGCCAGCCTCCCTGCGCTGGCTGGCCAATCATGATGTTATTGCATTGTCCAATCACCGTACGAGCGCCGCGTAATACACAACTCTGTCACGCCTATGTAGTTACGACGCACAATATGTATGCCCAGATTCCCTTGTGGTAGCGGCGTGTAAATCAGGGAAGGTGCTCCACAGAAGGTAACCTGCGGCACCCGTCAGTACTTCCAGGGACCGAAAATACCTTCTGTGGAGCACCTTGTAGCGGCGTGTAATTGCGGTATCAGGTACCGTTAGGAACCGTTGAAACGCGCGCATGCACGTGCGACACCCGGTGGTTTCTACCTCTCGGTAGCGCCGTGTAAAGGTACCATAAAAGTGAATAAAAGTTGTTAAAAATAATAAAATTACATACTCACCTGTCTGACGCCTGCACCAGGACCGTCCCAGAAGACCTGCGATCACCGGACAAGGACCTGTGACTTCCAGCCAATCAGATAGTAGTAGGGAAGGATCCCTGTAAAAATGCCAGGTGGGCATAACTGCCATTGGGACCAACTGGAAGGTCACAAAGGTCCCGGTGATAAGTGTGAATCATATTGGCTAATGTAAAAGTGCCATGTATGATGTATAATAGTGTGAATAATGCTAGGCAGGCATAGCCGCCATTGGGGACAGACTGTGATGTCTATAATGTTCCTGTTGAAATGTGAATACACATTATATGTAAATGTAAAGAGTGTAGATACGGCTAGGCGGACGGGACCGCCAGAAGAGCTACAGTTAGTGCTCCTGATAGTCGATGGAGCTGTTAGTAATTCTCCGATGTGTATAAGAGTAATGTCCTGTAATGTAACTATGAGAATAGAGTAATGTCCTGTAATGTGATTATGTGAGTAGAGTATTATATGTGAAATGTAATGTGTATTGTATGTTATCAGCAGGTTATGACAGTTGAATAAACTGCTGCATTGTGTTATCGTTAAAAAACACGGTTGTCGGTGTCATTCCGTTGCCAAGCGGGTCCCCTAGGTGAGCGCTACTCACAATGCATATGTGGCTCTCTATATAGAGACACACAAAGATACTGTTCTTTGGATATATGTATAGACATACTGTATGCGCTATCTATACACACCTCAAAATTGTAATGAACATTACTAACATTCTGACGTGTGTGTTTATCTTGTATTAGTGGTATTTTGCTTGGTTTTATTAACATTTTTTCTTTATTCATCTCTATCATATTACCTTCCTTCAATTGCAGAATGTCTGATGAGGACAGATATCCTCTTGTGCAAGTGAGTACCTTATTTTTAATGTTTTTGGAAACATATAATATGTATGTGTGTACTGACATATTATCTAATACATTATTTTTCTTATAGTATTCTTCAGATAGTGAAGAAGAGCATCATGAGGAAGCTGGGATGAAAGTTAGTGAAGTGGAGCAGGTAACTACACATCCCGCGGACAGAGTCTTCTCCCCTCCTGTACCTGTATGACTTGATTGTCCACATTGATTGTACTTGTCCTCGTCTGCTCTTTCCATATGTAAAGCACCATGGAATCTAATTGCGATATATAAATAAATAATAATAATAATAATAATAAGAAGAAATCCTGCCTGCAGGCACATTGTAGATCCTTGTAATCTGTGTCGCCAATTTATCCTATCAGGCGGAGAGGCTTCGGACCTATCCCAGGGTCGCTGACGTAAAAGAGAAGGTGGTGCCACCCATGTAAGTATAAATCACACATTCGCCAAATTAATATATCCCTCAAAAAATATACAGTACATAACATTGTATGTCACAGGTGTTGGCTCAAAAACACACATGTAACTCACATAATCACATTACAGGACATTACTCTATTCCTATAGTCACACTACAGGATATTACTCTATTCTAGTCACATTACAGGATATTTACAGACTACTTTAGGCTGCCGGGCACAACCACAATCCTCTCCTCCTCTTCTGGAGTCCGCTCCGCTCTGGGAGAGCACAGATCAAACCGCCCATCGGCTTTCACGCCAGCACCTCCAGGGCTCTATGGGTCACACTTCCGGTATTCAGGGTGCTCTTCCGATAATAACATAACAGATGCGGCAGCACTCACCAGTCCTGGATAAAACTCTTGACTTTATTACAACAAGGTCTTTGCAGTTCACAGGCTATGGTACAGGGGATGCAAGGGGAGGATGGGCATTAGCAATGGACCGTTTTGCACCTCCTGTTCGCGCTTCTACTGGGTGTAACCCGATGATGGATGAAAGCAGGTTAGGTTCAGGTGAATGAAGCTAAAATGAACTAAGCCTGAGGGCTGAGTGTGATAACCGTGTGTGAACAGTTACCAAGAATGCTACTGTCAATACAGATGGAAACAGACAAAAACTGACGTGTACGACCTAATGGCTGACCACCACTTTGCCGTGCACGCCAGATTTTGTCAGTTTCCATCTGTATTGACACTAGCATTCTTGGTAAATTTTCTCACATGGTTATCACACCCAGCCCTCAGGCTTAATTCATTTGATCTTCATTCACCTGAACCTAACCTGCTTTTATCCATGAAGGCTGGTCTGGTGCAGTGAGGGTTAACTGTGAAAAGCCCAGACATTTGTGGTGTAAGCTGCTGGTGCAGGCGCCTGAGTTATGCACACCATGTATTTAAAGAGAACCTGACCCCTCCAAATCGGTCCACAACCTCTAAAAACCTGTCCCTGCATCCTCCTATAAGGTTTCAAGCTATCCCTCTCTTTCCCTAAAGCGATTCTGTAATGTGGAATAAAGACATTTATTACTTTACAAATCTGCGTCTTCTGAATCCCTGAGGAGTCACAGTGGGTGTTCCCTCTGGCTCCTTATCGCCTTTGAAGGATCCTAAAACTTGAGATTCGAGTGACTCCAGAGGCACCAGCAGCTTCAAATATCTGTTTGCTGGTTTGTAAGGCCTTTTTTAGCAGCTGCTCTCTTAATCCGATGAACTTGCCTGGAAAAAACCTTCCTCATTCTGCCTTTATCTGCACGAACACGTCTGTGCTCAGAATCAGCCACAAATCTCTTCACAGTACGATGATGCCGCTTAGGTTTTCATGCATTATCTAATGTTTTCATTCCTTGTCCAAGGCATTGCACTATATGTTGCTTTTCGTCAGCAGAGACATCCCTTTTCTTTCCCATATTACTTGAAAACTGTGGCCTGCTCAATATTTTGGAACACCCAGTCTTCCTTTTATTGGGCTCACTGCCAAACTAATTATCACAGGTATCTGAGATTGATTTCAGTGATCCTGAGACACAATACCATCAATGAGTTTCATTGAAAAAAAAACAAATCCCTATGACACTTGAAAGCAATTAGCATAATAATTTGTAACATGGTGTATATATTATATATGTGTATATATATATATATATATATATATATATATATATGATCCAAAAAAACAGGCAGCACTCCTTCATTTAGTGAAGTGGACGTTTATTTCACCACCCCATGTGATGCAACTTTCGGAGCAAGTGACTCCTTTCTCAAGATGCTTGAGAAAGGAGTCACTTGCTCTGAAACGTTGCATCACATGGGGTGGTGAAATAAACGTCCACTTCACTAAATGAAGGAGTGCTGTCTGTTTTTTTGGATCTTCTGTTTGGACGGCTGAGCACCGTATACAGGACTTTGCACCGATAAGTACTTATAAGATTGTGCTGATTCTATTTTTCTACTATATATATATATTTAACAACATTTTGTATTGTCAAACTAAGTAGAAAGAAAAAAAATCCAGCTGACAGAAAATACTCACTGTGCATTCCAACACTGACACATGTATAGGCAACCTACATCCTTTAACAGCTCCGTAAGCACACATCAGACCTGTCACATGCCTGTTAATGTTCCCTTGCATGCTCTAATCACTACATGCACATGCCCATTAACGTTTCCTTGCACAATGCAGTACGCTACATATCAGCTAATGCAGCTCATGTGCAACAATATGATTAAAGGCAACACAGTTAGACATATGCTGCTATGAGCCACACATACAAATGCTATCACATTTCAAAATCAGCACTCACCCTATTTGTGCCCCTCAGTTCAGATCCATCAACACATGTGCAGGTCTGCTCGCTTGTGGGAGTCAATTGTTTGAAGATGGCCTCTGCAGGTAGGGTGGGGGAGGTCCTCCCAGTCGTCAGCATCACAGCCACAGTATTAAAAATCGAATCCGGGAACCGGTCCGATTTTTTGACGGATTCGGGGCGATCCAGCACCCATAGACTCCCATGTTATGGATGCCGGATTGCCCCGGATCTGGGAGGATCCAGTTTTGTTAGTTTTTACCACCGGATACAAAAAAATGCTGCAAGCTCCGATTTTGTGTCCAGGGCAAAAAACAAACATAGCCGGAACTAGCTGGAAAGCAACAAAACCGGACGCTAAATAAGCACAACCTGGCGCCATAGGGATACATGGGAGGCATAATCGCATCCGGTACTGTCTGGTTCAGACCGGACAGACCTGGACCCGAAAAACTGTGGTGTGAAGCCGGCCTTAGCATTGGATGTAATATGCCAGTGTGTGTCGGATCTTACATAGACATACAATTGTACAGCCTAACACTAAAACCAGACCATATGTTGTGGTGTGAGAAAAATAAATGTGCAAAGCAATTGCATGGTATCTCCCATTATAAAAAATGTTTCCACTAAAAAAATAATTTGTAGTATGGGAAATATTGTTTCTTTCAAATCTCCTTCCTGACAAGTGGTACCATTGACAGTGAAATATGTTTACATCTAAGGCCAGGCATGGATGTGGCTGTCTAGTTTATCATACAAAGTTCACTATTTCTCTCTGGAGTCATTTCTGCAAGGCTGGTTAGAAATAGCCCTGCTGTTTGATATGTTATCAGGTTAATGGACCGTTTCTTAATTACCTCTAGTACAGACTCATCATTGTACAAACATAGACATATGTGTCCATGCTGACAATATAGGAGATAACTAGCAAAACAAACTGATATACTGTAAATCAGTTGTAAAATTGGATTTGTAAGCTGCAAAGCCAAAGTAGGAAAAATATTATAGTGCTTCAAATTTATTTGACAAATTGTTGTTGTACTATGTAAATTGTTTGCATTTTTACCTGATTTGCAAATCATAGACCCAGTTTCGCCACCTTATCTAAGGGTCTTTTAATTTGAGCAAATAATGTCTGTCAAATACTATAAAATATTTATGTGGCGCCCCACTAGTCAGGACGCCATGGACGGGTACTGCACCCAAATAAGAGTGTGTAGTATTCCTGTGACCAAGGGAACCTCACAACACCCATTCATACACACCTTAGCGTAGAGGACTGTGGGTGAACCCACTGTAGAGAAGACCCAGTCCTGTGGGAGGAGTTAGGTGGGTACAAAAGTGTGTAGGTGGGAGACAGAATAGTCGGAGGGGGAGTGAGGAGTGGAGGACGACGCAGGAAGGTTGTCGTGACAGAGGGAGACCCTAGGAGCAGCAGGTGTTGCGGTGCGCCTGAATCTGGACCCGGGTAATGCTGACCAGAGGGGTCTGGTCCCAGGCAGAGGCCAAGCTCTGAACATGGTGCGGGATTCTAACCCCATGCCATTAAACCGTAGACACCAAGCTGCTCTAGGAAGTCTCAGCCAAAGATCCGGCGTACACCTCGATAAAGCATACCGAACTAGGGTCAGGGAGACCTGAAGGGGGGTCCCCCACAGAAGATCCACAGGAGCTGGCTCGAGGCTCTACGCGCGGATCTCTGTACGGTATAAAGGAGAAGAGATCGCAGTGAGAGACTGGCAGGGAACGGTAGGCACATCACCGAGGGTCCTGACTGAATCATCCTGGTTCCCTGGTGACTGACTACCCAAGCCAGAGAGAGACCTGAGTGACTCTAACATCTGTCATTTTGCCTGAAGTACTGCAAGTAAACCCGTTCAGAGTTAAAGACTATGTGATGTACTTTATTTCCCCCACCTGAAGAGCCGCACACTTGCTGCATTGAAAGGACAAGTGAGCTGTGCGGTAAGCTGCCTCCCTGTGTAAAAACAACTCATACAACTGCCCCGGGGATCCCTCTCCACCTACAGGGAGCAAAAACCATCTGGCTGTCCATCACCCCGGAGGTCTAACCCGCAGCTCCGATGACTATACCAGAACCGTAGGTGGCATCACAAGCTATTTTTATTATTTTTATTGACTCTTTTCGGCAACCACCGGGGACACGGGGCCAGACACAGGCCCCAGTGACATTCCCCCGTGAGACAACACCCGGAACAGAGTATCCCACAAAATTTCAAGGAACCACATGACAAAGCATTCACTGATCTCAGGGGGAACAGCCCGAGAAAACAGTGCGGGCAGCTGGCTAAAGCGCTCAACACAGTGAATTCCTAGGCACATTGCCCCATGGGAATTATGAATATACAAATAGAGTCTGTGGAGCCTCGATTAGGAGTTTCAAACACAGGACTAGCCAGATATCCCTCCAGGGAAGGACCCAGCCAAGGGGTGGCTCCTTGCGGAGAACGCCATAACCACCATATTAAGTGGCCCTTTTAGTCAATATCCAGCTCTTTTACGAGTTTGGAGATATGACAAGGGAATACCAAAGCCAGGTATCCATCCACAGACAGCTGTTTCAGGGTGTTGCCCCTCATCAGTGTGAAGTAGGATTCTGGCTAGGTGGGAGCAAGGCCTATTAGACCAACATCACAAAGCATTCACTGATCTCAGGGAGACCAGTCCAAGAAAACACTGCGGGCAGCTGGCTAAAGCACTCAACACAGTGAATTCCAAGGCACATTGCCCCTGGGATATTATGAATATGCAAATAGAGTCTGTGGAGCCTCGGTTCGGAGTCTCAAACACGGGAATGGAGGGATATCTGGCTAGTCCTGTGTTTGAGACTCCTAACTGAGGCTCCACAGACTCTATTTGCATATTCATCAAGGAACCACATGGACAGGCACAGATTGTGTAAACTGATGCCAACTGATGCCCACGGACCATTTTTTTAACGGATCTTGCTTCTGCGCATGCTCAGTACAGCATAATGGATTTGTTTCATGGATCCATTTTTTTAACGGATCCATACGGATCTGTATTCCATAGAGTTCCATGTTATTTCATACGGACAGATACGGATCCGTGTCTGTCCGTTTGTGTCCACTTTTTTCAAGGCAGCCCAAAGTCGGAGCACTCTCCGATTCTGGGTACATGACAAAAATGGATCAGTGACAAAACAGAGACACACGGATGGCCACATTAAGACCAATCCATGCCCAGAGGATAACATGGATAACATGGAAGGTCATAATGGATCCGTAGCTATCCATTTTAAAACGGATAGACACGGACTGAACCAGCCTTAGAATCTACACAGAGGTGTAAACTCCATAAGGGCTGTAATTGTAGCAAAAAAAATTGGAAGATGCAGTTAATTAATGGTAAAGGAACAAGAGCAGCATGATTTGTTTTGTGTCATAATGTCAGTCAACACTTGGAGTGGATTCTGTTAATGTTTGGTCTGATCGCACCTTGTTTTCTATATATTGCTCTGTATGAAGCATAAAGAGCAAGGCTTATACATGTCTTGTACCTTGTGTGAAACCAAACTAAAGTTTAACTAGGAGCAAGTGAGAAATATCCTAAGGCTAGGGTCACATTTGGAAGGCAAAATGCGGTTACCGTATCCATTTCCAGATGCGGTAATCTCCTGTGCCTTCATACTAATTTTGCCCTGTAAAAAGTGTGTCCCTAAATCCGCATGCGGTACTGGATGTCTCCTTAATGTGGCATCCGGTATCGGAGGCGGTAGACGCTGTGGAGATTACAATGCTCCCCTGCTTTCCAAACACGGATATTGTGTCCCGGGACTGAAATCGGATTGAATCGGATCCACCTGGATCGGGCCGGATTCGGTGCAATCCGACGTGTTATAACATGGGTGTCTATGAGTGCCAGATTCCGCCGGTCTGATAAAAAATCGGACTGGTTGCTGGATGCTCTTTTCAACCCTGCTGCGGGGATGGTCAATGTTTGAAGGGTTAATGTGTATAATATATGTGGGCAACATGTCTCCAGGGACTGTCCACCCTCCATAGAGACATGGTGCCCAAATGCATTGGCATTTTAAGTGTTACCTGCCTATATTAATGTTTAACTGATATTTGTCGGCTTTTACAAATCATGATTGTTAGCCGACGGCTCCTGGTTGTCAGCACGAGCATCAGTACACAATGAGCATAAGCACATTGCTAGCCTGCAACCTTAATAAGGAGCTGTCCCAGGTGCTTACACCAATTGCGTACTGTACCCTCCATGCTGCTGAAGGCTTAAACATCAGCTCTATGGCCAGTCCACATTGAAACTCCGGTGCACTGGCCATAGAGCTGATGTTTAAGCCTTCAGCACCATGGAGAGCGGCGGGTACTGTACGCAATTAGCGTAAGCATCTGGGACAGCTCCTTATTAAGGATGCTGGCCAGCAATGTGCTTACACTCAGTCTGAAAAACCGAATCCGGTAACCGCATTACAAATAGTGCAATGCGTTTTTTCTATTGTTGCCTATGGCTGCAGATCTGGATCCAGTTTTGAGCATTAAACTGGATCCGGATCTGCAATTTCAACCGCAAATGTGACCCTAGTCTAAGCGTTTTTATATTAAAACGCAGGTGTTTTATCTTCCTTCAGCCACCGCTTCTTTCTTAATGTTAGAACTCCATAAGCAGCTCAGTGATGCAAGCCGAATAGCATAAGGCATTGACACATACATGTTTAAAATGACTGCCACTGTCAATTTAGCATCAAAAACTAATTTGATGCATTCACCTATTTATACTTTAGCTATAGATCATGTTGAATTGCTGTACTGTTATTAGGCATTTGCAGCCATTAGACTTAATAACAGGAAGCCACATTATCAGCGAAATCATCAGCAACAATTAGCGTGCGCCTATAGTCAGCAATACAATTAGTATTAATGTCACTGGCGAGTTAATGAATAACGGGTTGAACTGTCTGGTGTTTCTCCAGGAAGGATCATTCGCCCCATTATATGTACACTTCTCTTGTCATTGTATGAATCTTAACAATTTTGTAATTTGTTTCTCTATAAAATAAATATTCTTTAGCAATGCAAACTTATAATTAATTATTGATTTACTGGCCTGTTTGTTTTCGCAGCCAATGAATGTATAGGAAATGTATTGTTCAAGAAAACACTGTTTATTTATGCCAATCGCATATGCAAGTGCTTGGCATATGTAGTATTTATGTGGACTGTATCAATATGGAGACAGATGAGTGCAGGAGATGAAATAAATCACTGTGACGACACTGCTTTAATTTTTTTTAGGTACATAATCACAAATAAAGTAATGATTCTTCTACATGGACAGATAAATTGTCTCCTGCCTCCTTTTTGAAATTCCATGCTGCTGCCACCATGATTGTGGTGGACAGCATGTACACAGTGTGATTCTGTGGTCTGTTGGTCTTCAATAAAATGGTACCAGATGTGACAGACAGAGATTTCAGCTCAGAGACTTCTCCATTGATCCCTAATCTTGATCTTCACATGTGTCACCTCACCACCAGACCCATTTTATTGAAGACAGTCTGCAGAATCACACTGCAGATGGTCTTCAATAAAATGGCTCCGGTAGCGCAGATCAAGATTTTGTGCAGATCAAGATTTTGGCTTAATGGAGCATGGAGTTTCAAAAAGGAGTCAGCAGAAGAAGCAGAAACAGAGGAGGCAGTCAGAGGAACTGAGAAGAATAATAAGAAAACTGTACCCCCCAAGTCCTGCCCCCCAACCCACAGAATCACATTGCGCTTGCGCTGCCTGCCACAAACATGGTGGCAGCAGCATTGAATTTGAAAAAGTATGCAGGTCTCAGAATAATGTGTGACCTGTAGAAGATACAAAGGAGGAAGGCAGAAGGGTGGAGAAGAAGAAGAAGATCCTATCCCAAAGTCTTGGCCCGATGCACAAGCGACACACAGATGACATCAAAACTTTAGAGGAAGATTATTGAGCAACCAAAGATCGGATTTCTTCACTGCAGGTATCTTTTTAATCAATATCACATCACCTTTGTGGTCATGTATGTACTTTATAGTGCTAAATCCTGCTGACAGGTTCTCTTTAATGTTCCCTAACATGCGTTATGTCAACACTTCTGACATGACTTCCTTGTGCATACTAGAGAATTCCACAAAGAGACTGATAAAAAAGTGAACTGCATAGATTTTTATTGGAAGGTTTTGTCTGTGTTGGCATCAGTTGTTGTGCCTAAAGTATCCATGTCTAGAAGCAAAAGGAGTCGCATGCAGCATTTTTCTGTCTTAGGCTTGTTTCACACAATGATGAAACTGGATGCACCTGCAACCCATGCGGGAGCATCCGGTTGCTTATTTGACAGGGGTCTGGTTGGTGGTTCTATGCATGTGCAGTTCATAGAACACGGACTGGAAATCCAGACCCACTGGGATCTGAAATATCAATCAATGTCACATAGGCATCCATTCAGATTTCACATGCGGTGCCGTGGATCTGGGTGGATCCGGGGGTTCACAGATTTTTTACAGTGACCAAATTCGCAACAAGATGCAGATTTTGTCTGTGTGGAAAATCTGTGGACAGCTGCATCCACCCGGATCTGGGGGAACTGTACACAACTGGATGCACCCACAAGTGTCTCCAACCCTATTGAAAGTCAATGGGGCTGAAAATGGATGCAAGTGCATCCAGTTTAGGCCGATTCACATGGATGCTGAAAAACCACAGCTTGAAACCAGCTTTACTGTGTCTATAAAGGCCAATGAAAGAAGTCTACAACTTTGTTATGCATTATGTCTTATGGTACCTTTATACGCCGCTACAGAAGGTTAGAAACAACTGGGTATCGCACGTGCATGCGCGCGTTTCAACGGTTCCTAACGGTACCTGATACCGCAATTACACGCCGCTACAAGGTGCTCCACAGAAGGTTTTTTCGATCCCTGGATGCACCGACAGGTGCCGCAGGTTACCTTCTGTAGAGCACCTTCCCTCATTTACACGCCGCTACCACAAGGGAATATGGGAGGACCTGGGGCAGCAGGGACAACACATAGGCGTGCCAGAGTTGTGGATTACGAGACGCTCGTACGGTGATTGGACAAAGCAATAACATCATGATTGGCTAGCCAGCGCAGGGAGGCTGGCTAATACATGACGCGAAAGCAAATGTGTAGTGACTGGTCATCTTGTTAAATATGCCGCCCTGTACAGGGACAGCCAATGGGTACACAGTAGCCCCCACAAATGATAGCTGATGGGGCGTGGTATACATGACGCTCAAGCACGCCCCAGGTAACTCAAATACCATACCTGTGCCCCGATTACACGCCGCTACCATAGGGTTTATACCTCCTTGTTTTTGAGCACGGCTGAAAGACAGGTTTCTAAAGTGACCGGTGGCAACAACCTGAATTACACGCCACTACCGCGCGGTGTTTTGTAGGTACAAGGTACAATTGTCTCCGAAACCCGGCTGTTTCTAACCTTCTGTAGCGGCGTGTAAAGGTACCATTACTGATGCAAAACTGAACTGGTGGCATACATAAGAAAATATTTATTATCACTTTTCCATGATTTCTCTTCGCTCTGACTTCCATCTCTCCCATTTAAAAATAAAAAAACACTTCTTAAACAGATTCTTCTCTTCATAAATATTTTGTTTTTGTGGATTTGTAAAATAGGAGTTTTTACCATATTTCACTACAGAGTTACCCCTTTCCACTATGATGACCTGATGGGACAGATAGACTCTTCATTTGTACATAGCCATTATTATTTTAACTGGTTCTAATTTAGTGCAGCACAAATACCGTATATATAATATTCATTTACAGTAGCAATAATTTACAACACATAACTGCAATGAAAGAAATGATATGATGTGATACGATGCCATGCTTTTATGGGACATGAAGTTATAGGTGTTACTACAATTGTACTGACCTCAATAAACCTATTGATATATGCTATTACATAGAATAAATAGTGGTAAATACTAGTAATCACAATGCATTTCATTAGCAGAGATTGCAGAGGTTATATGAATTATGATGGGTGTTTTAGCTTTATTTGACATTACACAATATTTATGAATTAACTTTAAAAAGTATAACTTAGAGTCATAACCACTTGTTAGATTATTATATGGTTAAGCATCTAAAACCTACTGACTCTGAAGATTTCTTTTATTGCTGAACTGAAATTAAGCACTATCTGTGATTCTGCCACTTTCACCTCTGCTGCGGTGTGACTTATTAGGGCTTTAAAACCAGAGACAAGAGTTGTAAACGTAAGTGGGTTTTAATGGAATTAATTCCGAAGGAGTGTAAAACTCCCGTTGACACTTGCATCTTCTCCTCTAATGGCAGAGATCATAGAAGTACAATATCAGAGTGGCAGATTAATAAAGGACACCGGAAGACACCGAGCCAAAGGAAAAGGTAGAGATGCTGGATTCATTCTGCTCATGACGATATATAACCATGCCCAAAGACTGCACATGTTCAGCATTTTAAAAATCAATGGTTTGGCTTGTGTTTAGGTGGAAAATCGCAGCGGTCAGCATTCTGAAAAGCCTTTGCATGGAATACTCTAACAAGCAAAACAGATTGTGCAAACTCAAATTAAATATTAACATCCTCAGCTCGGCTATCACATCCTTAGTGTAATATGTACTCTCCTAATGAACCAAGGTATGTTTACACCTCAAACAAAAAATAAGTTCCCAGCAGATTGAAAGCAACTAAATTACCCGGATCATGGGAAAAATCATTACAGTATTAACAGATCATTCAGGCAATCACTACAAGAAACTAGCGTTTTTCCAATTATTGGTATTCTGTTAAGTCTCTTTCAGTCTGGTCATATCCCATCTTATAAGGGTCATTAAAAATTTCAGTCAAAGGCTTCTTTGTAGAATTTCAACAATTCACTTTGTCAGCAAAAAGGGCAAAATGAGTGAAAAAAAATATTCAGTTTAAGATCATTTAAATCATTTAATCCATCCATGGATGGATTCCAGATTATGACATTGTAAATACCCTGTTCAGAGAAGAAGAAGACTTGAACTCTAGTTCCACCTACTGGCGTAGCATTCCTAAAAGTCAATATCGACCTGATTTGGCTAGGTGAGAAGCTTCTCACATGGTATTTAAAGCATAACCGTCATTTAAATTTTTATTTAATAGTAATGTAGAGCAAGTAAATATAATAAACCTTCACTTATACTTTATTAATGAAATCAGGAAGGAAAGCATTAAAAAAAAACTTCCACAAGATGTTCTCAGCAGGTTGTGTGTTAAGCTTATTCTCAGTCACCTTCATCTTCAGGGGGCAGGGCCTAAACTGCATTCACAATACAGATTGATAAAACTGTCAAATTACCTCATGCGGTCACCCTGCTGAGCTCAAACAGCTGCTGGGAGATCTTATCTGACTTCTTCTTCACATGGCCTCTACTTTGTGGTCTATGATAACACCAAGCAGAGCCATGTGAACAAAGAAGTCAGATAAGATCTCCCAGCAGCTGTTTCAGCTCAGCAGGGTGCCAGCATGAGGTAATTTGACAGTCCTCTTATCGTATTGTGAACACAGTTTAGGCAATACCCTCTGAAGACGGAGGTGACTGAGAATAAGCTTCACACACAGCCTGCTGACGACATCTTCTGGAAGTTTTTTTTTAAAGCTTTCCTTCCTGATTTCATTAATAAAGTATATGGGAAAGTTGATTATAATCACTTGCTCTACATTACTATTAAATAAAATTGTAAATGATGGTTACACTTTAAGGGGGAACATTTCTACTTTTTGAGAGTGCTAAGCTGATATAAGGAGACTAATAAATCATGCAATGCTCATCAGGAAATTCAGAAAGGAAGAGGACTTGAAATTTGGCTCAATATTGAGTCTTTTATGGACTTTTCCACATAACTTATGATAAGTCAAACCAAACACTCAATTTGCAGATATGGATTTTGGGGTGTTTGCACCTCATCAGTGCAAAACATGAGATCTTATTTGGCTAGGTAATGCAATTAAAATTTACTTTCACATTGCTTTTAAAAAAGTCATTAATTTTATAACCTGCAAACGTGAGATAAATGCGCATAGGGTCTTATCCTTTTTTTTAAAAAGTTATATCGGTGTAAATTAAGAACTGCTCACCTGATTCAGTTGTGTCACCCACAACCAGTATAATCGCCTGTAAGAGGGCTTATAAGATGGCTGCTGCAGGGCCGCACCTTCACGATAAACGTGGAAACAGGAATGCTGTAATAGGAACAAATGCCGAAATGCCCGCGCTGCCAAACAGGAATCACCAGGAAACGAAGAGTTAACTGGGCAGATTTTTTTCTTTATTTCATCCTACGCGTTTCAGAGCCTCTATCCGAGCTCCTTCCTGTTCCCTGAGGAAGGAGCTCGGATAGAGGCTCTGAAACGCGTAGGATGAAATAAAGAAAAAAATCTGCCCAGTTAACTCTTCGTTTCCTGGTGATTCCTGTTTGGCAGCGCGGGCATTTCGGCATTTGTTCCTATTACAGCATTAATTTTATAAAACCATCTCATAATTTTATGTATTATGTATACATGATGCAAATGTTAACATATAATGTATACATTTATAATGCCTTTAATTTCATATTTTTATTTGTCCCCATACAAAAAGTAATAGTAATAAAGATCATCTTCACTGTTTTAGTAGTAGAACTGGCACTCTCTGAATCTACAGTACTACATTTTGACACAGTATTTAGGTTAATATTTATTAGCATTTTTTGTGGTGTTGCTTTTTGTTCAAAATCTTTCTTTAAATTTGAAAGTACCGTATTTTTCGGACTATAATTCTTACTTTTTTTCCTCCAAATTTGGGAGGAAAATGGGGGGGTGCATCTTATAGTCCGAATGTAACATGTGGTCTTGCTGTAGGGAGGGGCAGTGGTAGACTGGGAGTGCAGCAGACAGGAAGCATCATTGCTTCAGGAATCCAACTGCTAGGAATCCAAGTGAGCCTGATGTTTAAAGTACTGTAATATTTATTGTTCTTGGGGTGGATCACTACACCCACCTGTCAGCACTTACTTCAGTGCTGAGAGAAGGGCGTGGGGATAAGCTAATGAATATTAAATTACTTTATACAGAAGACACGTGGTTTCCCCAGCTGCAGGATTCCTGAAACGGCTGGGGAGACTAGGGAGATTTGTGTCCGGAGGGAAAGGAGGAGGCAGGAGCAGGGTGGTATATAGGAGGGAAAGTCATGTCTGGCCCAGAGGGAGTGCAGATCACTGCAGTCACAGAGCCTGGCAAGGTATACCTGACAGCACAGTGCGGTCTGTGCTGAGTGCTCACATCGGTGCAGGTCAATTGTAGGACCTGCGGTGATGTAATGAAGAGGTAGGGCTCTGTGCTGTCATGTGATGCTTCAGCCCTCCCTCTTCATTACATCACTGCAGGTCTTATAGTTGATTCCTGGTTTCAAGCATGGCTACAGGACCTGTGCTAATGTAAACACACCTTCTTGTGTTAATTCTACATTAAACGTTTATAAAGTACACAGTGCATGAAAGCACTCTACCACTCCTGTGGTGAACTATAATTCTCAGCATGCCATAGGATCTGCAGGACATGCTGGGAGTTATAGTTCTCGCATGAGACCTTAAAGCAGCACTCCAGTGTTTTTTCTTCAGTGCTGGGGTGGTGCATTAAATATAAGCCTTATGCCCCCATTCTTATACTCACTTTCCAGCACCTTCAAATGTTACTTTTAGCGATACCACTCAGGTCCCGCAGTGCCATCTTCTGCCCTTAGCTTCCAAATAAAAAAACATACTATTATATATCATTTCATAACATAATAGTATGCTATTAAATATTTTACTACATTTTTTACTTCAAATATATTTTTTTGCCTATTTTCCACCTCTTCAACCTAGGTGCGTCTCATGATCCTGTGCTTCTTATAATCCGAAAAATATGGTAAATAATTAATAGTGCCTTTGGTAATGGTGGCTAATTTCAAATCCAGTATTATCAAGGTATGGTATTTTTTTTGTGTTTTTCTCTAGGCTTCTATGTAAAGCTGGGTTTACACATATTCATTGTATTAGGTTTGGCTTGTTGAGCATAATATATATCTCAATGGATCAGGACTGATGGTAAAAATGATGCAGAAATGCATCATTTGCAATTGGGTTTCTTTACTACAGCCCCTGGCAAAAATTATGGAATCACCTGTTTTGGTGGCCTGATTACACTTTTTATATAGCACCTGGCAATGTATACAACCTCTGGCAAAAACTTTGGAATCACCTGACTCAGAGGATGTCCATTCAGTTGTTTAATGTTGTAGAAAAAAAGCAGATCACAGACATGGCACAAAACTAAAGTTATTTCACATGGCAATTCTCTGCCTTGAAGAAACACTAAAAGAAATCTTGAAAAAAAATGTGCTAGCTAGTAACGGTTAATTTTGTAGACCAACCAGGGGAAAAAATTCTGAGGTAAAAATTATGGAAACACCCTGTAAATTTTCATTCCCAAAACTAACACCTGCATCCAATAAGATCTGCTCGTTAGTCTGCATCTAAAAAGGAGTGATCACATCTTGGAAAGCTGTTGCACCAAGTGGACTGACATGAATCATGGCTCCAACACAAAACATGTCAATTGAAATAAAGGAAAGGATTATCAAACTCTTAAAAGAGGTTAAATCAACACACAATGTTGCAAAAGATGTTGGTTGTTCACAGTCAGCTGTGTCTAAAATCTGGTCAAAATACAAACAACATGGGAAGGTTGTTAAAGGGAAACATACTGGTAGAAGAAGGAAGGCATCAAAGCGTCAAGACTGGAAACTTAAAGCAATATGTCTCCAAAACAGGAAATGCACAACAAAACAAATGAGGAACAAATGGGAGGAAACTGGAGTCAATGTCTGCAACTGAACTGAAACTGCCTAAAGGAATTGGATTTACATACAAAAAAGCTAAACAAAAGCCATCATTAATACCTAAACAGAAAAAAACAAGGTTACAATGGGCTTAGGAAAAGCAATCGTAGACTATGGATGACTGGATGAAAGTCATGTTCATGCTGGAACTTTTGTTTGGTGTCATTCCAATGAGATTTATAATAAATGACTGCATGAAGAGAACACGCAAATTTCCACAGTCATTGATGATATGGGGCTACATGTCAAGTAAAGGCACTGGGGAGATGGCTGTCATTACATCTTCAATAAATGCCCAAGTTTATATTGCTATTTTGGACACTTTTCTTATCCCATCAATTGAAAAGATGTTTGGAGATGATGAAATCATTTATCAAGATGATAATGCATCCTGCCATAGAGAAAAAACTGTGAAAACATTCCTTGAAGGAAGGCACATAAGGTCAATGTCATGGCCTGCAAATAGTCCGGATCTCAATCCAATTGAAAATCTTTGGTGGAAGTTGAAGAAAATGGTCCATGACAAGGCTCCAATCTGCAAAGCTGATCTGGCAACAGCAATGAGAGAAAGTTGGAGCCAGATTGATGATGAGTATTGCTTGTCACTCATTAAGTCCATGCCTCAGAGACTGCAAGCTGTTATAAAAGCCAGAGGTGGTGCAACAAAATACTAGTAATGTATTTGAGTGTTGTTTTGATTGTTTGTCATTATTCCATAATTTTTACCTCAGAATTGAGTGATTCCATAATTTTCCCCCTCCTTGGTCTACAAAAGTAACTGTTAATGGCTAGCATATTTTTGATTTTGGCATTGATGGTAAGTTTTTCTGATGCTGCCTTTTTTGAGTAGTTTTTGTATATATTTTGTTAGGACTCATGAGCATGGGGATCTGTGACGTGGATCATGAGCTTAAGTGTCTTGGCCAATGCATGAACCAATACCCCATCTATAAAGTTTTTTGTTTATCATATAAAAAACTTTTTTGCACTTTTTTTTAATCATTTTCGGGGTGCGGCTGGGCCCCATGAGGCGCTGTTCATCTAGTGGTGAAGAAGCATCGCACTGGGCAGCCCATTGGTTAGGTGGCAGAGCCAGTGGGTAGCTTTCAGATACTCTGCATCATTTATATCACTGTGAATGGTGTCCTAAGCAAGTCCATTATGTGCATGGCAGGTCGCCTCCCACATTTTGTTGTAGGTAGAGGTGATTATTATCAGCCTGCACCTGGTGCTTGCTTCACATAGTGTGGTCTGACTGCATCCTGCAAGTGCAGTGTTGGTTTTTAATTTTGGCATTGATAGTAAGTTTTTCTGATGCTGCCTTTTTTAAGTAATTTAAGCTGTTATAAAAGCCAGAAGTGGTGCAACAAAATACTAGTGATGTATTTGAGTGTTGTTTTGGTTGTTTGTTTGTCATTATTCCATAATTTTTACCTCAGAATTGAGTGATTCCATAATTTTTTCCCCTCCTTGGTCTACAAAATTAACTGTTACTGGCTAGCATATTTTTTTTCAAGATTTCTTTTAGTGTTTCTTCAAAGCAGAGAGTTGCCATGTGAAATGACTTTAGTTTTGTGCCATGTCTGTGATCTGCTTTTTTTCTACAACAACTGAATGGACATCCTCTGAGCCAGGTGATTCCAAAGTTTTTGCCAGAGGTTGTATACATTGCCAGGTGCTATACAAAAAATGAAATCAGGCCACTAAAACAGCATCTGCCCTATCTGGGGCTTGCCTGTTGCCCACATTGAAAGATTTAAATGATTCCTTTGCAAAGAATGAGATTAATTCCTCCATTGGCATCCATTTAGAGTTTTTGTTAGAAATAGTATTTAAATAATGACACAGAACCAGCCACACATGAACCCAAGCTAAGCCTTTCAAAAAAATCAAAGTCATTGAAAAAACTGACAAGCAGTCTTCTAATAAATAACAATAAAAATGTTTCAAATATGTAGATAAGTGGAAAAAATAAATATAGTTTTTTTCTTTCCACATCTTCCTTTAGTAAAGATAAACAACAAAAGGCCATCGACAGCTAAATGCCGCTTCACACGCTAGGATATCGATAACAATATCGTTGAAACGTCATGGATTTCTGATCGTTCAAACGATATCGTTAGTGTGTCGTTGCGTGTAATTGAGTGATGTAGGAAGGAAAAATCATTGGAACGTTCATCCAAAAAATGAGATCATGACCTCAAATCTATTGTTCTCCGTCCAATTAACGTTCTGGGAAGCAGCAACATCGTTCAGTGTGACAACTGTTTGAACGATGTCGTTCATAATTCTCCTATCCCTGCCGCTTTGTAAAATCGTTCAAACGTTCTTCTCCAAACAGCTGTAGCATTGCTAAATTTAAGATCATTAACGATATCCTTGCGTATGACAACTCACTAACGATGTCGGAAGGATTGCGGTCACGTGACATAGCTAACGATCTCGTTCATCTATATCCTAGCGTGTGAAGCGGCCTTAAGGTACAGTCACAATTTAGCATCTGTAATATTTTTCAAGAACACAGATCCTTCCACATGCTCAATGAACAAAGCTTTGAACCAAATTTGACTATTATGATTATTATACGTAACCTAAAATGTAACCATCTATAATCAGATTTCGGCTAAGGTAAAATTTCTGTATTTCTGGCCACTGTTCTGTCCGTGAGTGCAAAGGACCACACAAATGACAGCACACTAACAATATTAGTATATGTGCAAGTAATCATATGCAATATTCCAAGTGGACCTAAGATGACTGAGTTACTGCTTAGCAATTATACCAGTACATAAATTCAATACATTATTTACAAGTGCAAATTACAAAGATTTTACATTTAAATAAATCAAAATGTTATTGATTCAGAAATTAACTTGTTTAGGAACTGGATTAATGAAATTGCCTCACTGGCTTATGGTAACACATTAATTAATTTCATGGAAAATGATGGCTTCCCTAAAACATTGAATCAATTGTATTTATTTAACTCACCATATACTTTTTAACCACAAATGAATATAAAATTTAATTAATGTAAATCTATATCTATGTATATCTAATAATAAATAAATAAATAAAAAAAATATATATATATTTACATATTTACCCACGGTCTGTATCTATATTTTTATACACATAAATAAATATATACACATATATTGTAATGTAGTCACTGGTAAAATACAAGAGGGGAGAAATGTATGTATTGGTGCTATTATATACCTCAGTGACGTAAATCCGGAGGTGCTCCAGTATACTAAGTACTGACAGGGCTGGGTTTTTGTGCACAGCTAAAGAGATGGGTGGGACAACTGTTTACCATACCTCCTTATGGTGTGGTCCAGCAGGTAAGTAACACCTCTGGAATCACTCTAGGTCTGTGTGTGGAGGTTGCTACCCTATCCCGTGCAACACCTGTGTGAAGGAAATGTGTCTTAGCCTGAGCAGGCAATCCTGCAGCTAAACAGACTGTTTATATCCTACAGTTAGGGCCAGAAATATTTGGACAGTGATACAAGTTTTGTTATTTTAGCTGTTTACAAAAACATGTTCAGAAATACAATTATATATATAATATGGGCTGAAAGTGCACACTCCCAGCTGCAATATGAGAGTTTCCACATTCAAATCGGAGAAAGGGTTTAGGAATCATAGCTCTGTAATGCATAGCCTCCTCTTTTTCAAGGGACCAAAAGTAATTGGACAATGGACTCTAAGGACTGCAATTAACTCTGAAGGCGTCTCCCTCGTTAACCTGTAATCAATGAAGTAGTTAAAAGGTCAGGGGTGGATTCCAGGTGTGTGGTTTTGCATTTGGAAGCTGTTGCTGTGACCAGACAACATGCGGTCAAAGGAACTCTCAATTGAGGTGAAGCAGAACATCCTGAGGCTGAAAAAAAAGAAAAAATCCATCAGAAAGATAGCAGACATGCTTGGAGTAGCAAAATCAACAGTTGGGTACATTCTGAGAAAAAAGCAATTGACTGGTGAGCTTGGGAACTGTAAAAGGCCTGGGCGTCCACGGATGACAACAGTGGTGGATGATCGCCGCATACTTTATTTGGTGAAGAAGAACTCGTTCACAACATCAACTGAAGTTCAGAACACTCTCAGTGAAGTAGGTGTATCTGTCTCTACGTCAACAGTAAAGAGAAGACTCCATGACAGTAAATACAAAGGGTTCACATCTAGATGCAAACCATTCATCAATTCCAAAAATAGACAGGCCAGAGTTAAATTTGCTGAAAAACACATCAAGAAGCCAGCACAGTTCTGGAAAAGTATTCTATGGACAGATGAGACAAAGATCAACCTGTACCAGAATGATGGGAAGAAAAAAGTTTGGAGAAGAAAGGGAACGGCACATGATCCAAGGCACACCACATCCTCTGTAAAACATGGTGGAGGCAATGTGATGGCATGGGCATGCATGGCTTTCAATGGCACTGGGTCACTTGTGTTTATTGATGACATAACAGCAGACAAGAGTAGCCGGATGAATTCTGAAGTGTACCGGATATACTTTCAGCCCAGATTCAGCCAAATGCTGCAAAGTTGATTGGACGGCGCTTCATAGTACAGATGGACAATGACCCCAAGCATACAGCCAAAGCTACCCAGGAGTTCATGAGTGCAAAAAAGTGGAACATTCTGCAATGGCCAAGTCAATCACCAGATCTTAACCCAATTGAGCATGCATTTCACTTGCTCAAATCCAGACTTAAGACGGAAAGACCCACAAACAAGCAAGACCTGAAGGCTGCGGCTGTAAAGGCCTGGCAAAGCATTAAGAAGGAGGAAACCCAGCGTTTGGTGATGTCCATGGGTTCCAGACTTAAGGCAGTGATTGCCTCCAAAGGATTCGCAACAAAATATTGAAAATAAAAATATTTTGTTTGGGTTATGTTTATTTGTCCAATTACTTTTGACCTCCTAAAATGTGGAGTGTTTGTAAAGAAATGTGTACAATTCCTACATTTTCTATCAGATATTTTTGTTCAACCCTTCAAATTAAACGTTACAATCTGCACTTGAATTCTGTTGTAGAGGTTTCATTTCAAATCCAATGTGGTGGCATGCAGAGCCCAACTCGCGAAAATTGTGTCACTGTCCAAATATTTCTGGCCCTAACTGTATGTTTGTACCATTATGCCAGAGAAAGGCTTTATTTATATTTTACTGTGGAGTGATTTATACAGAGTGAAAATACACTAGCTGGACTTTTAAACTATTGGTTCATGTGACTCTTCAATTAGCGGGCAAGACAGTTAAAACATTACATTTGGTGCTAGAGTGTGGCCGGCGTTCCCAGGGAACACGTGTTACTGCTGTGGACAAACTGCATATCCGAGGACCTAGGTGAAAGGACCATAAGTCTGGAAGCACAGTTGGACAAAATAGAGGAGCTAACCAAGCAGCTGGTGCAGGCAAATGTACAGCAGCAAGCTTAACGGGAACCTATCAAATCATTTATGCCCCCCCAGCTATCACTGTCTGTACCTGTAGCTTTATAATACTATTCTAATCATCCCTGTCTGAGCTCATAGTGTAATGCGAAAGGTGAAAAAAAAGCATTTATACACTTACATTTTCTTATGTGAATGAGGCAGTCAGTCTACAGCTTGGAAGAGGTAGACTGTCTAGCAGGATAATAGTTAACTAACCATTAACTTGCATGTCTAAAGGACCTGTGTGATGTCCTGATCACGTGACCATAGTGGGCGGAACTAAGCGAGCAAACTCATATTGTGCTATGGGGACTTAGCTCAGCCAATTATAGTCACATGATTGTGACATCACATCAGGTCTCCCAGCATGTTCTGACATTCAGCTGAAATGTTAACTATTAACCTGTCAGACAGTCTACCTCCTCCAAGCTGTAGACTGACTGCCTCATTCACATAAGAAAATGTAAGTGTATAAATGCTTTTTTTCACCTTTCACATTACAATATGAGCTCAGACAGGGATGATTAGAATAGTACTATAAAGTTACAAGTACAGACAGTGATAGATGAGGGGGGAGACAACCACCTGATGGGTTCCTTTTAACAAGAGACCAATAAGCAGTTGATACAGGCTAATATACAGCAGCAGCAAGCTTAGCTCCAGCAACAGCAAAGCCGTGAAGCAGGAACAGTAGACAAAAGCAGCAGAGATACAGCAACAGCAAGAGCAACCGCAGGTACTTCAGCAGCAGGTGGATCTTTCAGCAGAGTCAATCTATGGCAGGGTAACCTTACCACCCCCAAATGAAGGTGATGACTCCCAGGCAGTAGGGGAGCTTTCAAATATGCATTTTTGTTTAATCCGGTGGAGATCGATCTCTTTTTTTTAAACTGGAATGCAAACCTGATGCGGTTTGTGCAAATTAATTTTAAATGGGCACTGAGGCACTATTGTTTGCATATGGTTGCTGCGGATCCAGCTAAAACCGTTTTTTACCAATCCCAAAAACAGAAGATTTAGCATATTTTTGGCAGCGAATGGATCCAGCATACTGTGGCATGATTTATAGTGTGTGGAATGGGTGCCGGATCCAGTGTTACCGGATTTTGCTGATCTGGTAAAAATGGATATGGCTTGCCTACTGAGCATGTGTGGTAACAATACACATGTAAAGTTTGGGGACACACTGAACACCAGAGTGTTTGGGCATGGACCCCGAACAGGGACTTCACTGATTAAAGCATTATACTCACCTTTTTTGCTGCTCCGGTCACTTCTGGGTTCCGCTCATTAGCCTCACATACAGTGGGTACAGAATGTATTCAGACCCCTTTAAATTTTTCATTCTTTGTTTTATTGCAGCCATTTGGTAAATTCCAAAAAGTTAATTGCACTGATGCACTGCCACCTGCATTTACCAGCACTCTGCACATGAACTATCACCATGTCCACTATTGGGGACCTTCTCTGGATGAATATGATCCTTTACACTGCCCCTATGCACCACCATTTAAGCTCCTATGTTGATCAGGATCATTGGACCTGCGCTTCACATAACGCTATGCACACTTCCGGTTTCGCGGCGGGCGCATGCGCTGTAGACTCATCGCTCACATAGAGTTACCCCACCAACAAAATGGCGCCCGGCCTGCGCATGCGCAGTAGCACTTAGTGACGCGATTACGGCGTCACCGGCACCCGCCCACTAACCCTTCATAAATGGTGGTGGCCAGCGGTCACACACACTACGGGTCTCCTTTACACTCCATGGACCATACTCTAGGACTATAAGGCAATCTGCTAATGCTCACACTGTCACCCTACCAGAACTCTGTCTTTGTTACTACCTCAATCATCCCATTCTCTTTCAGGACAGGAGTCACATACCAGAACTAACCGTAGTAGGTATATGCTCATTGTCTAACATCTGTATACCTATCACTTTGAATACTAATGACCCTTTTTATCTCTCCATCTAAAAAGGGTGTTTCACACCCTGGACTCTATTTACTTTTCCAAGTCTTATGCCAACCAGCGCAGGTACCCAGTAATGCTTTTAATACTTCCACCTTTGTAAATAGAGGACCCAAAACACAATCTCACAGATTACATCACTGAGAGGGTTATACTATGCCTCAAACATTAAGTAGAGCCCAATACCATAATCCTTTCTACTATAGTCACTCATTTTATCCACATCTGACAAGGTGTTCTAAACCTTAACTTAATGAGTATATATAGTACCTTGTCTATAACCACAGACATAGGATGTACAGAGACACATAGTATTTACAAATTCCCTCATATATCTAAAAAATAGCAAATTCTGTTCCTTGCAGATTACCAAGAGGTGTCACACCTTAGGTACCAACGTGCCTACTAATTTCTGTGTACCTAAAGACTTTCAGAAGGTATTTAATAACAGCCAATCTACACAAACCATGCTGGATTAGAGCTCCACTTAGTACACTCTTCTATACCTACCACCATTTGGCTATCTAGTCCTTCTCTCACATCTGTCTCCTCCAGTTACCCTCTCTCTTCTTTCTCCCCCTACACCTCTGCACTATTTGACCCTTTTTTTCCTCTTTCACTCATTACACTTCCTTTTATCACCTCCACCAACACGTATTCACCACACCGCGTTGCATTTTACCACATCAAAAACACTCTCCAAAATCACTGTCCCTCATTTTAGGAAAAACGATAGAGCACCCGCCTAACACAAATTAAGATCACAAAATATGTAGATATTTTGCTTTGATTTGATTTTAGTTTTTTGTATATATTTCCGTACAGACTCATTCTTGATGAAGACCCAGGTCGAAACGTTAATGATTGTCTTCATAATCGAGAATTGCAAATAAAAAACCTCGAAAGATACCCCTATCTCAAGTTTTCCTTACCCGTGTGCCAGTGATATGTTTACTCTAAAGCACATCTGATACCTGGCGTCGATGTGCTAATCGAGATGCTTTGGCCGTCATGGTATATAACCATTCTGGACCTAACAAAGGGATTTTGGCAAATGCCCATGTCACAAAATCCAATCAGAATATAGCCTGCTCTATGGTTACGGATGCTTCCAATACACCAGGATGCTGTTTGGACAGCAGGGAACCCTAGCAACCTTTTAAAGGCCCATGGATCAAATCCAGGCTCTCAATAAGAGTTACAGCAGTGGCTGTTCTGTCTCTTTCTAATGACTGCAAATCCCAAGAATTCTAATTATCTGTCTCTTAGATAATTGTGTAACTTGTACTCACATCACCAGACATCAACAAGACAGTTTAACTCGGCCAGAACGATGACTTGTAGTAAGACCAGGAGAAACGCTGTAGTTTTCTACCAAAATCTTGTTTTAAGTACAATGTAAAAGCACGTAAAAAGGAGTAATCTGTACATGGTAGTACATAAATGTCTACAGTAATGGCTTTTGCAGACTAAACTGAGGAAAAATGGAGAAGCATCCTATACAGAGTTCATCTACGGGTGGGACATAGGATCAAACTTCATACTGTCTAAATCTACCTAGCAACAACAGGAAACTTCCTGCCTGGAGGAAAAATACATAACATAGAAAAATACATATAGCAAGTTGTTGCCATTCGTGGGACACAACACTCCCCATCTGAAATCGTCAGGTTTCACGAGTCTCTGTTGTAGTGACAAGTGATGACTGTCCTTCGCCGTTTATGACACCTGCAATGAGAGGAGTGAGAACACACAAAATGCAACTGTAATGCAGTACTAAAGTCCATAATTGCAGTAAAATGTAGTCCTTGAATGTCAAAAAATAGAAAAATGAAAAAATGAGTTAAAGTTCAACAGCAAAACCCATCTTCGGATTGGAGAATCCGCAAACGTGCCAACTCTTCCACCAACCCAACAGTCCAACGATAGAGTTTTAGTCCGAGGGAAAAGTTCAAAGTTTGATTGGACACTGAAGTTCTGTGTCCTTGTACGGCAGGGGTAAGAGGAGGTACACTCCCCTGTGTGGCAGAGTCCAGCAGCAAGTTCAGTTTATGTGACTCCTATTCAAAGGAGGCCTTGGACAAATGGCTTGTGATGCAGGTTGGCCCGAGATCCTTCCCAGACTCTGCTTCCCTTAGCTCAAGTTTAGAACTGGCAACGGTAGGGTGGAGATTGTTGTGCAGCGAACATGAGAGTGATGACCGCAAGCTGTGGACAAGATTGAGTGTTATCCTGAGTTGCTTTCTCCACTCAGCTAGACGCAGGTCAGTGGAGATGATATGTCACTGTTTAGGTGTGGCTCCTTTGGTTTTAACTGTTAACTCAGCAGCACAGAGTTCCAGCTTTGGTATGGTACATGCAGGTTGTGAGCCAAGCTTGAGCTTGTCCAGGGTGAAACTGCAATGTACCTTTTTGCCGGTCTCTGAGGTATTCAGGGGGGCTGCTGCAGCTGTAGCCTTCGTAGATACGTTTTAGAAAACATAGGCTTGTCTCCTGATGACAGCTGAAAGAGTTTTTAGAGAACCATGAAGCAGGCCTTGGATTTGCTGCCTTTAGAGGCTTCTTCCTGGTCTCCCACCTGTGTTGTCTCTGAGATGGTAACATAGTGTTCCTGTCGATGCCCTGAGTAGCAAGCTGTCTCGGCGGTACCCTGTCTTGAACTGTGATGGTTGTCTTGAACCCAAGAGATCCGTGGATGCTGTTTTCAACAGACGGGCTCCTTGTTTGATAGCAAGTTCGTTGCAGGGTGATGCCTGGCAAGTGAACATGTCTTGTTCAACATCCGGCAGTGTGCTGAGGCTGCGTTGAGTGGGAAGAACACTAGCGCCTTCAGAAAGGAGTAGGCAGTTAAAAGAAGAACTCTCACTCTGAGCACTGGAGTCTAGCACGGCTTCAGCTTAACCAGATTTGTGATGGTTAGAGGTGTCCCAGATTTGGGCGCTTGCTGCAGATCCCTTAGCAACTCGGTCTTTGCAGGAAGAGAGGGTGAGGGAGCTACCCAGCTGGTGGAGTTGTCTCCAGGGAGTTTGATGCTTGTGACTCTGATGATCACCTTGTCTTCCTCTATTGGTGGTAGATCGTGGACCTTGTTTGTAGGTTTGAGTGCTGTTGCCTCAAGATGGTCATCTTGAAGATGAAGCAGAATGAATTGACAGGTAGTTGTGGTTGCCACATTGTGTCATTTAGCTTCTCCTTTACCCAGTAGTGATGTGGGTATGGCAGAAGGGACACGTGGTGGTCATCTGACGTGATGAGAGTTCTGTAGGAGGAAATATAGTTTGAGTTCCTTGCGTCATCACTACACATGTTGTCTATGATAACCCAGCCTAGGTCGAGGTGCAGAGTGAACGGTACATTGGGTGGTACAATGATTAGTTGACACACCTTATGCAGCCGTAGGATGTCTCTGCCAAAGAGAATTAAGCTATCTGCCTTTTTGTGTAGGGCTGGTATCATGTTGGCTATGGACCTGTGGTGAGGATGATGAAGGGCAACTTCTGGTGTTGGGATTTCTACCCTGTTAAATGGTATCTGGTTACACTCTACGAGTGTGGAAAGTGGCATCTCTGTGGAGTTCTCAAACAATATTATTATGAGAACACTAGCCCTTCTCTCAGTGGCTTCTGTCACACTGCTGCAGGTGCCAAAGGTGTAGGGATAGGTGTTCCCCTTTAAACCGAATGAGTCAAAGAGTTTTGACCTGGCCAGTGATTTGTTGATCTGGTTGTCCAGACTAACATACACCTTGACTGTCTTCTCTGGATGACCTTTGAGATACACCCTTGTCAGGAACATCTTCATGCAGGACTTGTCACGAAGACTTTGGTGCATGCGGAAGATACCGCAAGATGACTTGTTGCTTGGTCTGTACTCTCCTTGCCATGGCTTGTGGTGGGAGAAGGTGTAGACGTAGAGTTGGGTTGTGATGGATGGAGTGCTTGTACGTGGTCTTTGCTGTCACACTCTAGACACTTGATGGCGATGACACAGTCCTTATCAAGAAGTTCAGTAGATGCACAGCACCTGAAGCATACTCCAAACTTCTTCAAGAGTTCCTTTCGTTCTTGAAGGGGTTTCTTCCTGAAGCCAATGCAATTCTTCAGGGGATGCAGCAATTTGTGAATAGAACACTGGCAGCTCGAATTTTCTACCTTCTCACCTTTGTTGCCCTTGTCTGGCACTAGTGTCGGTGTAGGCAGAACTTTGGTCCCTTTTACAGACACTGGACAGCTGTGATTTCTGTCTGGCGATGATGTTGGTGTAGGCAGAACCTCAGTCGTTTTTGCAGACACCGCGCCGCTGCGGTTTCGGTCATGAGAGCATGAACTCTTGTACTTAGGAGATGACGCAGATCTGCTGGGTTCTTCATAACAGAAGCTGGGGTCGGTTTTGTACTCTGCAATCTCCTTGATGAATTCACAGAAGTAGGAGAACAGAGGGAAGGAGACTTGGTATAGTCTGTTGTAGTTTGTCCTTACCGTAAAGTCCACCTTTCTTGTACGTTGTAAGGTAACAGTGACTATGGGTTTCACCCCACGAGCAGTATCCAGGCAGCTGAGGCCAGGTAGATTTGTATCTGTCTTGGCTAGCTGAAACTCGGACAGGAGGTCATTGAGTTCCTAGTATTTTGAAGCCTCCTTGACAAATATTTTAGGAAAGTCTTGGAGTTGTTTGAGCAGTGCACCTTATATTGCTTCAGGACTGCCAAAACCTTTCTCTAGTCTGTCCCATGCAGTTGTGAGACCAGTTGTTTTGGTCACTGATGTACATGGATTTGAGTCTCTTGATTTGCTTTGTAGACCGTGGACCTAGTCACCTGATTAGCAGATACAGCTCTTCCATAGCAGTAATGCCGAGATCATTAGTTGCGGTTCTGAAGCCACACTTCCACCCTCTATAGTTTTCTGGCTGGTTGTTGAACCTTTGTGAGACCAGTGTTGGTGAGTTCTCGGTGAAACATATACCTCGCAAAGTCGGACATGTCTGTTCTCTCTGACTTTGGGAGGGCACTTGGGTGTAGCTTCTTGCGTTAGGAACATGGTAAGGTACGGTGGGACATAGGCGTTTAGATCAGCGACAGGTTTGGTGTGTACAATCTCTGTTGCATGCGAGGCTGGAACTACGCAAATGTCTGGAGTATAGTGCCTTGCCAGCATGTTAAATTGCATGTAGACATTGGTATATGAAGGTTGTTGAGGTGCAGGTTCTGGCTGTACATTGAAGCATGAAGGAGGTTCAGATTTGAATACTGGCAGTATTTTAGATTAACCTGGAAAGCTGGGAGCTGCAGGCGGATTGATGTCTTGATACTCTGGAGCAGTGTTGATACTGATGTGAATATTGGTGGTGGTTGGCAGTTTGTTGGCTAGGCTAAACATGCAGTCTTTCCTGCACTTAGGCCTTCTATGTCTTGTTCACACAAATTGAGGCTGCCTCCTTTGTTCCCACCTAGAGCTTGTTCGAAGACCTTTAGCCTCACCATGGCATCCTCATGTTCGCATTCCTTCTTTAGGGCTTCAATTTCTGCATTCTTACGTGCAGTCTCAGCTTCTGTCCTTGCTTTCAGGTCATCCATTTCTGCCTTTTTGCATGTGGATTCAGCTTCTGCATTTGCAGTGAACACATCCATTTCTGCTCTCTTGCGTGCAGATTCAGCTTCCATCCCTGCCTTCTTGAGTGCGGATTCAGCTGCTGTGCTTGCTAACGAGGCATCCATTTTGGCTTTCTTTTGGGCAAAGGCGGCTTGTACTTTCGTAGTTTCTGCTTCGGCATGCGCTCTTATGAACGTCTCACTGAGGGTTGAGTACCTTGATGAGCTTGATTTGACTGAGTGGTTTTAGCTCTTAGGAGACATGGATCTATGCAATACCGCTTCTGACATTTGTGCCCTTTTTGCTTCTGTCTTGTTCACAATATCAATCACGGAGCAGTCTTTTTCAGCATTGAGCTGTTGGAAGTCCTGGAGTTCCTTTAGAGACTTAGACGTATTTGATCTCAGCAGGGTAGAGATGTATTTTTCACAGATGTCTTTGTAAGACTGGAATGTTGAGTTCAGTTGTTCAAGGGCTCCCTCTGGTGGTAGCTCATGAGCGCTGGGCACAGATAAAACAGTCACTTGGTTTAGCACTCTTTGCCAAAGTATTGTAATGTGGGTAAGCAGTTCACTTATGGCTGTTTCTAGGTTTTCCTTAATCTTCCATGTAGGTTTAGTTAATCGTTTCGGTTCTTCGCTATGAACTGAGTGAGAATCCATGCTTTTTCTTTGCTGCTTCAGAACAGGCAGTAAAGGGGTTATTTAGTTTGAGACATTGCCTCAGGAATGCAAGAGAGGGGGTGTTCTTCTCCTGATTGCAGGGGAGACCATTGCAATGTTGCAATCTGGAGCTGGGGAGCAGCCTGTGTTTACAGAACGTATTTGCAAAGTCTATGTAAACTGCAGCTTTACAATTAATTTATAGATGATCCTTTCTGTGTACTGTTCTTAATAACAGGTTAATACTTTACTGGGCGCTTTTTGTCGGCAAGCTGCTGTAAACTCTTATGTTGTGGCTTTACTTAGCCCTTATAGTTAATCCTTTTCTTGGATTGTATGCAGTATACCACTCCTGGTAACAGGTTCCTTTTTACTATTCTGTCTCTTTCTAATGACTGCAAATCACAAGCGTTCAAATCATTAGTCTCTTAGATAATTGTGTAACTTGTTCTCACATCACCAGACGTTTACAGACAGTTTAACTCAGCCAGAATGATGACTTGTGGTAAGACCAGGAGAAACGCTGTAGTTTTCTTCCACAATCTTGTATTAAGTACAATGTAAAGGCAGGTAAAAATGAGTTATCTGTACTGGCCACTTTACACGCGGCTACATTTCTAGCTTATCCACAGGTAACTTACTGGCTGCAGTGAAATCATGGAGACATGGTTCTATCTTGTTGCTGTGTACAAATGGAATAATGTCTCCATGATTTCACTGCAGCCAGTAAGTTACCTGTGGATAAGCTAGAAATGTAGCCGCGTTTAAAGTGGCCATACCGGGTAGTACACAAGTATCTTCAGTAATGGTTTCTGCAGACTAAACTGAGGAAGAAGGGAGGAGCATCCTATACAGAGCTCATCTACGAGTGGGACATAGGATCAAACTTTATACTGTCTAAATCTACCTAGCAACAACAGGGAATTACCTGACTGGAGGAAAAATATGTAACATAGAAAAATACATATAACAGGTTGTTCCCATTCATGGGACACAACAGTGGCATACCTGAATGATATATTAATCTTCAAACCAGATTGAAGAAGCCATCTGGGAAAAGTCCAGGCAGTGTTAGATGCTCTGAGGATGGCGGGGCGTTCTATAAATCCAACAAATTATGCGATGGAGAAAGAGGAGGACAAATACCTCAGCTATGTAGTGGTAGGGGGTGAGAATAAACCCCAAATCAACAAAGCGGTTGAAATTCAGAATTGCATGGGCCATTCCAATACGTTTCCAGGTGATATACTTCATTTTCTGAATCAAATTCATGAAATTCTTACCAGATGTCAGTAACAACCCATCCAATCCCCACAGGCAAATATATCAAACCATAGATGTACATAAATTATATGTAATAATGAAAAATGACACAGGGAAAAAAGTTTTGAACATGAGTACTAAATATATTTAATATTTCGTACAAAAGTCTTTGTTGTTAATGACAGCTTCATGACATCTACTGTATTGAGAACCCAGTTGCGTGCATTGCTCAGGTTTGATAATGTCGCATTCTTCCAAACACTCTTCAAACCTGAAGGTTTTGTAGGTATGATCTATGAACTCTGAGTTTTAGTTTCTTCCCTAAATTTTCTGTTGGATTCAGGTCAGGTAATTGGCTGGATATTCTACAAGCTTTATTTTCTTTCTCTGAAACCAATGAAGAGTTTCCTTGAATGCCTGTTTGGGATAATTGTCTTGCTGAAATTTTCACCCTCGTTTTATCTTCACCATACTGGTAGATGGCAGATGATTTTTTCAAGAATATCTTGATACATTTGTCCATTCATCCTTCCTTCAACCATATGAAGTTTGCCTGTGCCATATGCTGAAAAACTGCTTCACACCATCATGATTCCACCTCCAAAGTCACAGTTGGTATTATGTCAAAGGCCTCCAAACATGATGTGTATTATGACTACTGATAAGTGAACCTTTTGAAGTTCGGATTCGTTTGGTTCGCCGAACAGGCATATGTTCGATGAACAGATTGGCGAAAAGTTCGACGAACTTCTAAACCCCATTCTAATCAATGGGATGGAAATTCAAGACCCTAGAAAAAACCTTCAAAGGGGGACAAAAGCTACCAAAAAAGCTCAAATTAGGGACAGACAACAGAAGAAGAGCAATTATTTCCCAGAGTTAACATCATCACCATTGTGTATTATGGATGAATGGGACAAGGCCTGGCCCAGTAATTCAAGCTTCAACAATGATTTGGAACAGGGAGATCAGTGACAGGTGTAGGGATTAGTTTCATAGAATACTATATACAAAAATAGTCAGCTGGGTCAATCATATGTATAGGCATGGTGCTCAGACAGCCCAGCTAAATACACAAAAGACACCCCAAAAAGAGTCTCCACATTTCAAAAAATTAGGGCCAGATAACACCAATGTGGCATCAATTGACACAGAATAAAATTTGTATTATGGCTCAGCCTGCATGCATGTCATTGGGTCTGGAAAAGGGCCTGACCTATCATTTGAAGATTAAACATTGATCAGGAACAGGGGATGAGTGACACGTGTAGGCCTATTGGGCAGGGAGCCCTCATACCTCATGCAACCGCTCCAATAAATATCATGCTCCACCACCCTCAGGGGACAAAATATCAGTTTCACTGAATACTACCAGGAGAATTAGTCAGCTAGGTCGGTTACATGTATAAGCCTACTGGCAGGGGGCCCTCATAATTAATGCAACCACTCCAGTAAATTTTATGCTCCACCACCCTCAGGTGGCACAAATACCTGTTTCATAGAATATAATTAAAAAAAATTTAGTCAGCTGGGTCAGTTACATGTATAACGCTATTGGTCAGGTGGTGCTCATTAGTCATGCAACCGCTGCAGTAAATTGTATGCTCCGCCACACTCAGGTGGCACAAATATCAGTGTCATGAAGCACTACTGGAAGAATGAGTCAGTTGGGTCAGCTACATGAATAGGCATGGGGCTCAGAGAGCAATGTTAAATTAATGAAACACACAATAAAGACACCTCAAGAAGAATCTCCACATTTAAAAAAATTAGGGCCAGACACCACCAAAGTGTCATCAAGGAACTCAGAATAAAAATTGTATAATAGCACAGACTGCATGCATGGCAGAGAGTCTGAAACAGGGTCTGGCCTTGCATTTGAAGGTTAAACATTCTTTAGTAACAGGGGTATGAGTGACATGTGTAGTCATATTGCTCACAGAGTCCTGCTAAATCCAGGAAACAGAAAAGAAGACTCAAGAAGAGTCTCCACATTTAAAACAATTAGGGCCAGGTACCACCAAAGTAGCATGAGTTGACCCAGAATAAAAATTGTATAATGTCAAGATAAATGCAGCATGCTAAAAAGCACATCTCCTAATCAGCCCAGTCTGCCACTCAGGTGTAAACATCCTTGAAGATCCATGACTTGTCATCTTAATGAAAGTTAGTCTACACATTCAGGTGACAGCAAGATGTGCTAATGTGGCACCCCAAGGGTTAATGTCCCACAGAAACATCAACACAGGTTTACTCCCCACACAACACTACACTAGAAAGTGGGAGGAGTTTAGGTGGCACCTGCACTAGTGGGAGGAGCTACGTTGTTTACCACAGAGTGAGAGTGACAGTTAGTTCAGTTTTAGTCTAGTCTGGTGAAGGAGTGGAGCCAAGTAGAAGTGGAGGTCCTGAGAGGTCTGAGGAGAGGAGACAGAGTAACAGAGGAACATCCCCGGGATAAAGAGTTACCCCAAACTTAACCCCGGAGAGGCGCTTAAGACGATACCGGATCCGAGGCTGTGCCTGAGACAGACAGGACAGTAAACACCGGCATAGTGAAGGTCCACCATCTTCACTGTACCATAGCAAAGCAACACGGAGGGGTCAGTGACACAAAGGACTCAAGTTGCCCAGCAGATTGGTACCCGTGAACAGAGACAGGGCCAGCAGTATAGCTACAAGCAGCAGCAGGGCCACACACAGCGCTTAAGTAGGAAGCCAAGGACCCGGTCAGGGTGGGAACAACCTGGTACAGTCTCCGTGGACAATATTGTGTGATACCATCTGCAAGTAAAGACTTGGAAAACAACAGAAACCGTGAGTGTGTGTGATCCTTATACTGAAGCCCCACTTGCCCTCATATACTGCGAGTACCTCTACTCTCATCATCTCTACTGCTACCCCTACTCTCCTGCAGCATCAATAACTATCCTCACAGACTTTAACTACTACTACCACTGCCCCGGGAACCCAGTTCTGCCCACAGGAACTATTCTATCCAAGCTGCTATCCCATCATCCCGGAGGTTCTGCAGCAGAGGCGGCCCCATTACTGGCCGCATATAGTGGGTGGCGTCACGAGTGACAAATCCCCTGTAAATAACCCCCCATTTTATTGTGCGGGCCCGGGACACGGTCCGGACCAGGACCGCCGTGACATCCCCCAGCAGTACCCCTGTCCGGCACCGAGTACCCCGTCCCAGTGGGCTCCACACTTATCCATCAGGACACCACCAGCAGCACTGAAGACACGTTCTGAGAGAAAGCTGGCTGCCGGGAATGACAAATCCTCCAAGGCGATACTAGCGAACTCCGGTCACGCCTCCTTTTTTTAACCCAAAATGCAAAAGGTTCCAACTTCCCCTGATGGCATTGATATTGAGTTCTAGATACTCCTGCACCATCCTCTCCAGTCATTCACTGTGTCACATTTGTACTCAGTCATGCAGGTAGATGGGCTGGTTTAAAAAATTGGTCAAAGGACTCCTAGAAACTGCTTCTGACACTTAAACTGCGCTGTAATGTTTCTATGCTGATGTCCCCGGGTTGGAAGTGGAGATCTGCGATGCATACTGCGTTCCTCACTGCTGTGTTGGGGTAAACCAGTCCTAAGATTGTCTACCATCTTTTTTTGATACTCTGGCATGCACGTGTCCATGTCCAAGGAGGGAAACATCTGGCTAAATTTACACTTGTACCACTGTATAGCAACCCAGTAGCCATCACTAATTCGAATCCTAACGATACGGACATCATGTTGCAGATAGTGCACCAAGAAGGCGCTCACGTGTCTGAGGCCCAAGTCCTTGTTGTGTTGGTGGAAGCCTCAATATCAAGCTTCCTTCCTTTGTCCTTTCCTGCTAACCTTGGACAACAGATAGGGAATCATTTCTTCCTCATCTCCTGACTTTTCTGTGCCCATCACCTCTTCATCCTTATCCTCCTCCATTTATTCCTCAGCTCCAGCACCTTTACTACCAGTTTTCTTGCACCAGGAGCCCCCCTCAGCACTCTTCTCCACCCTGCCATGCCACCCAGCTGTATGTTGAAAGTCTGGACCTTTGAGATATTGATATCCATTCGGCATCCCCCTCATCTTCCTCCTCGTGTTCCTCTGGTACCACTGTAATGACTAGAGGTGCGAAGAAGATCCAGTGAGTCACAAACTGAGACAGAGGCAGAAGGCTCTGCACTAGTCCTCAGTAAAGACACAGGTTATCTCAGGCCAGGTGTCAGCAACCCCTGCAGGAAAGCTTGCAGATAAAGTCTTTTCAAAGTTTAAGCTTCACGCTTCTGACCACTGTTAATTTTTAGCACGCTTTGCAGCCTGTGTCTTATCACACAGCAGATCTCACTCCACAATTCCCTTAACCATGAGTCTCCTGTCTCCTACAGATACAGAGTTTTCAAACCAAGCCCCTGCTGACTAGCTCAGGCAGGCAAAACTCACAGGGCCCTAATGCTCTCCTGATACTGTGACATTTCACACTCTCACACCACCTCATCCCGCAGATTTTTTAAAGTATGCTCGAGCATGTAGATAACTGGAATAGTGATGCTGATTTTCGCATTGTCAACACTAAGCTTAGTAGTCATTTCAAAGCTGTGCAGAAGGGTGCAGAGGTTCTTGATCTGTGCTCACTCTGCAAGAGTCATTTGCATCACATTTGGCTCCCTTTGAAACACTGTGCACATCATTACATACTATGCCAGGGCTTGTTGCTGCTGCGCACAATCGTTGCAACATGTTTAGAGTGGAATTCCACCATGTTCTCACATCGCATATCAAACGGTTAACAGTTTGTCCAAAGACCTCTGTAGCGATGCTAGTCGATGAGCCGTGGAGTGAGAAAAGTGGAAGTGATCACACAGCAGCTGTGACTTGTTCAGCAGCTCATCCAGGTCAGGAGAGTGGAGTAGGAATTGCTGGGTAACCAGGTTGAGGATGTGATCCATGCAAAGCATATGTGTAAGTTTGCCCGGGTGTAAGGCACCACTAGGTTTGCACCATTATTGCACACGGCCTTCCCTGGCTCCAGGTTTAATGGAAAGAGCCATTGCTTAAACTCAACCTGCGTAGCTGTCCGCAGCTCTTCAGCTGTGTAACTCACATCTCCAAGGCATTTTCATTTAAACACTGCCTGATGGCAGAGTGCCCTGGCAGCACAGTAAGGAGGTGGGTTGGATTCGATTTGAACAGTTGCAACATTAAGGAAGAGGTCGAGGGTGTAGCTGGAGGCCCTAGAGGAGGTAGATGAGGCAGAACCAGTGGATGAAGAGGTACAGGCAGACGTTTGTTCTAAACGTATTGGAGATTTCAAGACTTGGGAAGTAACCCATTCCCCGCCTGGCCTGCAGCCACCAGAGTTACTCAGTGGCCAGTAAGAGAAACGTAAGACCCCTGGCCATGATTGTCCTTGTCCAGGTATCATTGTGCTATGAACCCTGTCACACACAGAGTTTCTCCAGGAATGGGTGATGTTGTCTGCGACATACTGATTTATTTGTAATTGTGACTTGGTAACTGATACTGGGGGGGCTGCAATGGCCATTGGCTTTCAGAAACAGTCTGTGTCCACTAATTGTCATTTCAGTGAAGAAGTGGTTGAACTCTAGCGCCACCTATAGGTAGCAATCCTCAAAGTCATAGTCGACTCTTTAACAAGCCTTTTAATATGACCAAGGATTTGTGCCAGATCAGAACCCCAAACTACAGACGCTGCGTTTAGGTGTAACTGCCTCATCAGTGTAGTGTGTGGGATATTCTGATCTGGCTGTATGAGAGGCTAAGACAAGGTCTGGCGAACTAGCTATCTACCTTATGGAGAGGAGTCTCCCTGCAGCCATAAGGAGACAGATAAGTTGATAAGGACACTTATAGCCACAATGGTCCTCTGTATGTAAATTGTCACTTCAATGAAGAAGTGGAAGAACTCTAGCACCACCTTTAGGTAGCAATCCTCAAAGTCATAGTCGTAACTCAAAGTCATAGTCGTAACTTAAACATAGTTTAACAAGCCTTTTAATATGACCAAGGATTTGTGCGAGATCAGAACCCCAAACTACAGACTCTGCGTTTTGGGGTAACTGCCCCTCATCAGTGTAGTTTGTGGGATATTCTGATCTGGCTGTATGAGAGACTAAGACAAGGTCTGGGGAACTAGCTATCTACCTTATGGAGATTACACTAGGCAGAAAGGCAGCATTTTCGTGGCCAACAAATTAGAAACAGTCAAGTTTAAGCTCTTTGCTTTGGGATGTGTAGGAGGAAATAATTTTTTATGTGACCCCAACTGTGGGACTGAGGGACGGCTGCTGTTCTGAGAGAGGGTGGAGTAGGGTGTACTCGACAAACTGCTGCACTGTGAAGGAGGTGCAGGCAGAGATTTTATGGTGGATTGACAAAAAATGGTGTGTTTGGTGTCTGAGATCGGTCAAAACCAGCAGGCGTGTCCACTTCTGAAACAGCTGAGGGGCTGTCACTCGCCCCGACTGTAGTGAATAAAGAAGTTGTGGTCCTGCGGCCAAACACCTTTTGGGCAACACTTGCAGATTGCACAGTGATTGAGGAGGAATAAGCAGCAGATGCGGTTGATGTGGTGGATGATATTTGGTGAGGCCTACTAAGCCCCTGTTTTAGCGCAGTCATTTTCCCAGACTAACGCATGGTGCTGGACTATGTAGGAGTGCATGCATGTAGGAGTGAAATTGTTGTTTTTTTTTGCCTCTACTGAAGTTCTTTTATACAAATTTTGCAAATAATGTGAGTTGGGTCATCTTTAGCGGTGTCAAAATAGGCCAAGGTTAGGTAACCCTTGCCACATCAGACAATTGCAGACCTGTGATCGCTGCTGTCCAGAGCCAGAGTTGTGGCAGAGGATGCACTGCTTGTCATGCTTGCAGCCCTCAGTCTCTGTGTGGGAATATGCAATGTAACCTCCTCAACTTTCTCCACCTCTTCTGCTGAGCTACTCAGCTGCATGACTCTGGGTTGATTCCAAGTGGCATCTCAAACCTCATCATCATCCTCTCTGATGTCCCACTCCTCACCATGAGAGTCACCCTCCTCCTCTTCCTGTCCTGAATGCATAGTACAGTCAGGGTGCTGCTCAGGTATCTGAGACTCATCATCATCATCTCTTCCACTCCTAGGGGTTAACATCTGGTGACGAGGTTCTGGATTCCGTTGGGACCCTATTTCGTCTGTCCCTGGATCCAACTCTAAAAGATTTTGGGCATCAGAACAAATGTTTTCCTCCTCTTGAGTATGTGAGTCATTGGAGCAGGCCTCTGATGCCCATGGAATAGAATATATGAACATCCCTGCAGAATTGCCCATCTGTGTTTCCCCACAATCAGTTGTGTGGTTAGAAAGTTGTGACACGGGGTGACACATGGGTACTTGGGGTGCCACATCTGAGGGCTCTACGGTTTATGATGTTGAGGTGGAGGAACAGAAGGAAAGGATACTTGATGCTATGAACTGTAGCAAAACTTCTTTGTGGTCCTCATCTACAACTTGTATTGCTCTGCTGCTGGCAAACAAAGAGACTGGAGCAACCCTGTCTAGCATCAGAAGTTGTCACTTCATTCGTGATATGACAAGCCAATGTTTAGTTAGTACAGCTTTCAGTAACATTAGCAGTAGCAACTACCCCTCGAACACCAAGCCTACTCCCCCTTCCACCACGTCTATTCCTCTTCCCATTTCCACCACAACCTCGGGATTTCCCACTCATGTTTAATGCACACTGATTTGGAAAGCATCTGTTTGAGGCCAAACACGGCTATTTTATGGGAAACTGAAAGATTTTACAATCGCTGCTTTGAGGCCAAACACAGCCTTTTTAGGGTAAACTGAAAGATTTTGCAATCATACCTTTGAGGCAAAAAAGGCCATTTTAGGACAAACTGAAGGTTTTTACGCACACTGCACCCAAAAACTATGCTTTTAAACCCAGTGCGAGCCAATCAAACACTGCACGTGGCTCACACTGGGCCAAGCACTAACTGTACCCTACCACAGCGATGCTCGCTCAAGTGGTTTGCAAATGAAAAGCACCTAAACTCTGAACCTAAACAAGTTAGCTCAACAGTGGGAAGTTCAGCGACCCAAACCGAACCTTGAAAGTTTCGCTCATCTCTAGTCCTGTCAGGCTTTTGTGATTGGCTCAAAATGCAGGGCTATTCCCCTGTTTTTAGTAAGTACAAAAAGTTGCAGCAAAACCAAAAACATTAGCCAGAGGTGTAACGTGTAAGACTGGAAATGGGCAGGTATTAGAAGACATCTGACATCAATCTATAGTTTAATGAAAAGCTGTCAATCATCAGCTGTCATTAACCCCTTCTATTACCCAAATGCCACCACACCAGAGCATCAAGAAGAGCCTGGTAAGGTGCCAGTAATTGGTGCTTCTAATGAATGTGTAAATTTCTGGGGTGGCTGCGGGTTGCTATTCTATAGCATGGGGGCCCACTAACTATGAGCCTCACAACACTTTAAATACCTGCCCTCAGCTGCCTAGTTTTACCTTGGTTGGTAATTAAAAAAAGGGTGAATCTCACATTTTTTTTTTTAATATTTATGTAAATAATTAAGAAAAATTGGGCTCCCCTGTATTTTTCATTGACAGCCAAGTGAAAATTGGACAGCTGAGGGTGGCAGTCTGCAGCTCTCCACTTTATCTGTGCTGAGAATGAAAAATACAGCAAAGCTCTATGCATTTTTTCCCATAAGTTATCTATTTTACACACTATGATAGCAAGTTGGTTGCCATACACTAATGCATATGGCAACAAAGCACAGACACCGTACAGATTGTGGGAGCACAGTCTGATTGCAACAAGCAACCACAGGCACTTTAACAGAGAGTGAGCATCTGTAATTGGCCATTGCTGGTCTGTGCATTCAATATGCATGAAGCGAATGAGCGGCCCCCGAAAGCAAGCAATAAACTTTTAACATCGATATATCTATCCTAGTATCCTATCCTATCTGTATATTTATTATAACTTTTTACATAATGGGAAATATCATGTTAATAACGCATGTCATACTTATGACATGTGCATGCCATATGGATTCTAGGTGAGGGGATAATGCACACTGGCATGTCATACACATGTCATAAGGATGAAAAAATGCACGACACTCGCATGACACTCTGCCACTTTTCTCGACGATGATCTCGGCGAGAAAAGATATGCAGATGTGAGGATACCCTTATACTAGTGCATCTCAATGTATTAGAACATCATCAAAAATCAATGTAATATTGCCCATGTTTCTGGAGCCTTGAAAAACATTGGCTAATAAATTTAAATTATATTCACCCTTTGATGTTTCGTGGTATATGGCAGCGCATTTCCTTTGGGTTTTCATTGGCTGTAAGCCATAATCATCAACATTTACAGAAATAACCACTTGAAATCGATCACTCTGTTTGTAATGACTCTATATAATATATGCATTTCACTTTTTGTATTGAATTACTGAAATAAATTTAATTTTTGATGATATTCTAATTTATTGAGATGCACTGGTAGTTCGATCCTTGCTATGGGGCCTTTCTTTTCTATACAACAAATATTGATTTCAATCAAATTGTTGTATTTCCAAAAATGTATTTTTCAATGCTTTGGAATATGATAGTGAGTCGCTCGGGCAGTGGGGACTCGTGTATCCGGGCCCATTTCCTCTGTGGTTGGGGATGTCACTGGTGGTATGCTCGCACCCGTGGCCCCGGAGACCGATCTTAAAAAGGGGAATATATATACAGGGGAAATAAAGTTTATAACATAGTTCACGTGACGCCACCCGCAGCTTCTGGTGTTTGAGCACCAGCGCCGCTTCAGTCCTCCGGAGGGTGGTGGTATAGCGGCTGTGATGGAATAGCTCCCTGCAGGTAGAGCTATCCCCCCGGGGTAGGGATGCAGCGGTGATGATAGGGGTGCTGGTGATGGATGGATGAGCAGGGACCTGGCCGGATGGTTGGATAATGGGACAGTCTCTGAGGATGGCAGGGGCACAGGGAAGGAACTGACACATACACTGCTGGGTGCTCTTTACCTTTTTACTGGTGTTGAAGCAGGTAAATCATCCAGAGTACCACTGGGTGTTCAGGATGCGCTTCTGGGTCCCTACAGCAAGTGGGTATAAGGCCCCCTCATTGCTCTCCCTGTGTGTATGAAGCCCCCGCCTTGGTAGAAATTGGCTGGCCTCCTCTGCTCTCTCGTTCTCCTCCTGTGCTGTTATCGGGATACCGTCTGTTGACTACCGCTGAGTCTCTCCCCACGTTGCCTGGCTCCCTGGTATGTGACAGCGCAGGAATCCGGGATACTGAAGTCTCCACGGTTTTCTGGTGTTCTCCACTGGGCCTGTTGCACTCCAGTGGATGCGACTCTGGTGTTTGGTGGTTGCTTGGGGGTGAGCCTAACGCTGGCTCCACATTCGCCCACTGTTCTGCCTCTTATCCTTGCCTCTCGACCCCACTCTTGGGCCTTGCAGGGCTACCGGAGACTGGTCAGGATGCCTGGCTTGGGCCTAACGCGACACCGAACACCAGTACTTCTTTTCAGCTCTTGTAGCATCTGCACACACTCTGTCTAACTCCACCCCCAGCATCAGTATTTATAGGGGATCCTGCCTAAAAGCAGCAGGTTGAGCTCCCCCTACTGTGCTGGGTTGGAAGGTGTTGCGTGTAGCTGTGTACCCCGCTGTGGAAACCCATCCATGCTGCGGGTACGTCTATGGGTACCTGTGGTTAGCAGGGCGCCACAATAGCATTTTATAACTAATACATAATACTGAAATTATTTTTCCCTTCTTTTACAATATAAAGCATTGCAGACCATTGGTTGGCAAGAACGTTTGGATCTTCAAGTAGGCAGACCTTACAATGAAGCAAAATATTTTTTTTCGATGTAGCATTTTTATTTTGGCAAGATTCATAATTCAGTTAAGATCAGAAATGAAACTGAGTGTGAATGTTTAAATTAGAGAAATATTTAAGTTCTTTCTGAAAGAAATACACATTTTTAGTGGTCGGGTTACAGTCCATGCAAGACAAAAATGTGAGCATTTCACTTGGACTTAGAAAATGAAGTGATGAAGTTTTGGCCAGGACACTTTTCACAACTTTCTATATCATTATATCAACAAACGGCCAAGGTATGTAGTGGACTGTCAGTCCAAGAATAACCGATCTGCGAGACATGCAGAATGTTGAAAAGACTGGTTTTGCCAGAGCGATAATATTTAGATAAAATCACAGCATCTTTTGTAGGCCAGGTGCCACCGTTAAGCATGGCAGATGAACTGAGGACTACTACATATATAGGTTGTGAGATTTTCTGCTTTATGAGGCTTAAGTATTTGTGAATATGCATAGTTCAAATATTTTTAGATTCTGATTCTTGTTCTTAAGGGTGTTTAAACCATGTTGTCTTTTTGATGAGTTTTGAAATGTAAATTGCACTGATTGATTTATGGCCATTCCTTTTGTATGTTGTGTATTATGAGAGAAGCGTAAGATTGCACAGCTGTTACTGACCAAACTAAAGTGATCACCTCAAGAGCGTATAGTCTATTTAAATATCTAATATAATCTTTTTTACATTGGACAATAAAGTCACGGTATAAAAACATTTTAGTATTCAGTATAAGCAAAGCTCATTTACTCAGAAATTTACTATTGAAAACCTATGGAAGCTCCACAAAACGTTTTAACATTATTTCATACATAATCCATATTAGCCCAAGTGTAACCCTTAAAACATCACACTATATTCAGACAATTGGTTATCATTTGATAGATTGATGAATGTGCTAAATAGGCAATAAAATATACTATTTTTTTTTTATTTGTCTCACCCTAAAAAAAAATGACTCCAAAGTACCGACACTAGTCGTCTCCTTTTTGATCAACTGACTTTTTGATACATTTTGTCAATTGCAAATTATCTCTTGCTTTATAGACATATACGTGTAACAGTTTGTAGCATGCAAGCCATTTAACAAAAGCAGGGCCAATGCATGCCGCAAAATAATAGGACGTTCCAGGACATATCCTTTTTGCAGAATTTTGATAAAGAGAAGTCACCCACTCAACTTATGATAACTTATATTACTTCAGTATAGGGATGTTTTTTTTTTTAACTGTTTAGCAAAACATATTCAAAATATAGTTATATAGTCAAAGTACAGACTTAATTTGAGGGAATTTACATCCTAATTGAAGTAAGGGGTTAGGAATAACATGATATGTAGCTACTACATTTTTAAAGGACCAAAAGTAAATGGACAATTATTTCAAAAGCTCTATAATGGGCAATTCCCCAGTCATCAATTAGGCAGGTAAAAGATCTGGAGCTGATTTCAGTCATGGTATTTGCATTTAGAAGATGTTGCTGTGAACTCACAACTTGTGGTCAAAGCAAGTCTTAATGAAAAAGAAACTGACCATCATCAGGCTAAAACAAAGAAATCCATCAGAGAAATAGCAGAAATGGCAAAATCAACAGTTTTGAATATTCTGCAAAAAGAGGATCTGTCTTGTCATACAGTGTCATGACGTTTATGAGCATTTGGACTGAAAGCCCAGTCTGCAGTGACCAATCCTCTCATTAGCAGAAAAAATCAAAAGACTAGACTCACCATTGGTGAGGAGCATGTTGTGTGGACAGAGAAGTGGTCCACTGTTCATTTTAGTGATGAAAGCAAGTTTAATTTGTTTGGGTCTGATGGAAAACATTATGTTTGTCGACAAACTGGAGAACGACTGTACACAAAATGTGTAAAGAAGTCAGTGAAAAGTGGTGGGGGAAACGTCATGGTTTCAAGAATGTTTTCTGCTTCAGAGGTTGGACCTCTCATACAGCTACATGGGAGACTGAATGCAAGTGTGTATCAGAACCTTCTTCAACAACACCTGGTTCCTTACTTGCATTAACCACTCAATCAGCCAGCAATTTTCAATCATGACAATGCCCCCTGTCACTTGGCAAAAGGGGTAAAGCAGTTCCTTGAAACAGTAAACATTAAAACAATGAAATATAGTAAGGCTGGGATCATATTTGCGGACCCCTCCGCAGCGTGCTGCAGAGGGGATCCGCAATGTGACCGCTGCGGCCGCCAGCTCCTATCTTTATAATGGGAGCGCACGGTGCTGCGCCTGACAGCGCATGACCGTGCGCACCCATTCACTCCCATATGTGATCTGTGCGCAGGCGGAAGCCTGCGCACAAATCACCCCGTCTCGTCCGCACCAGGTATGCAACATGTCGCGTCCCAGCCTTAGTTAAAGAGAGAAGGCGGAACTCACTGTTTGTTGAAGGTTTTTCTTCCAGGCTGGATTCGTCAAAGGAGCTAAGTCTCCGAAACAACGTTTTGTCGTCTGCGCCCTCTGCACCCGTCCCCTTCTGATGCAATAAAGAAAAAGCTTCAACAAACGGTGAGTGCCGCCTTCTCTCTTTAACTTACTACTTGCATAAACTTTATTATAAGGCGATGCAACACCGGCAACATAAGGAGGTACAAAGTGCTATATATCCTGCAGTATACCTGAAGGTGCCCGGTTTCTTTTTTCTCACATACTAAAACCAATGAAATGGCCAGCCCAGGGTCCTAATCTAAACCCAATAGAAAACCTCTAGAAAATCCTTGGTGACAAAGTTATGGCCAAGAAACCCACACCAGTCACAGAACTGTGGAAGAGACTGGAAGAAGAGTGGCCCAAAATCACACCAGAGCAGTGTGAGAGACTAGTGATGTCTTGTGGCTGCAGATGTGCTGAAGTCATTTAAAGCAAAGGCCTGTACAAAGCAGAGTCCTGTACACTTTCTACTGATTGGTGACTGTTGAAACCTTCACAAAATTTAGTTTTTATCTTTCTCTGTCCTACAGTCATTGCTGTTCTATAATTATAATCATCATATTCTGTGAAAAATAAAGATTTTAACTTGATAAACTATGGTTATTTTGGAAAACAGTGTTATATATATATATATATATATATATATATATATATATAAAACAAGAAAAAAATGTCACTGCAGCACACAGTTACTACCAATATCGTATAGATGCTAACAAGCAACAAATGAGAAAAAAATTAAAAGACTTACGTTTTGTCAAAAAACTCATTATTCTTAATTAGGGATGGGCGAATCTAGGACTCGTTACTCGGCGAGTAGTAAGGGACTCGCAGGACTAGGTACTCTGCGAGTTTCCCAGTGATTACTCGCACGAGTCCAATGCAAATCAATATCAATCCTAGTTTTGTCAGAAACGCTGACAAAACTAGGATTGCCATTGTTTGCATTAGACTCGTGCGAGTAATCACTGGCTACTGTGCCAGTGATAGCAGGGAAACTCGCAGATAACTGCTGTTTCTTTGCGAGCCGAGTCCAGCTGTCTTCTCTGTGCAGCTCCAGGGTCCTAGAGCCCGCCTGCTCATAGACATTATGTAGCAGTGCTGAGATTATTCTCAGTCTGCTCATTCCCTGTGTACAGACATGAATGTCTGTGCACAGAGATGATGTAGCAGTGCTGAGATTGTTCTCAGTCTGCTCATTCCCTGTGTACAGACATGAATGTCTGTGCACAGAGATGATGTAGCAGTGCTGAGATTGTTCTCAGTCTGCTCATTCCCTGTGTACAGACATGAATGTCTGTGCACAGAGATGATGTAGCAGAGCTGAGATTGTTCTCAGTCTGCTCATTCCCTGTGTACAGACATGAATGTCTGTGCACAGAGATGATGTAGCAGAGCTGAGATTGTTCTCAGTCTGCTTATTCCCTGTGCATAGACATCTATATTTATGCACAGGGGATGTAGCAGAGAGGACATCGCGTTTTGGACTGCGTCGGACGGAAGAGGATTTTTTTAATTAAAGATGGAGTCCCTAATGGCTTTTTTTTTTTATTTCTAATAAAAATTTTTCCTTGTGTTGTGTTTTTTTTAAAACAATTTAATAGAAATTCATGGCGGTCATGTCTAATATTGGCGTGACCGCCATAAATTTCGGGCTTAGGGCCAGCTGATAATACAAAGCTGGCCCTAACCTCTTTATTACCCAGCGTGCCACCGCTACCAGGGCCGCTGGAAGAGCGGGATTCAGCGCCAGAGGATGGCGCTTCAATGAACGAGCCATCTTCTGGGGCGGCTGCGGGCTGCAATTTGCAGCGGGGGGTGCCCAGAAAGCTTGGGCATCCCTGCGCTGCGGATTCCAGCCCCCAGCTGCTTAGCTGTACCTGGCTAGACATAGAAATTGCGCGGAGCCCCACGCATTTTTTTTTAATTATTTCATGAATTTCAGAGTCAGAGTCTCAGAGTCACGCCAATATTAGACATGACCGCCATGAATTTCTATTAAATTGTTTTAAAAAAAACACAACACAAGGAAAATTTTTTATTAGAAATAAAAAAAAAAGCCATTAGGGACTCCATCTTTAATTAAAAAAATCCTCTTCCGTCCGACGCAGTCCAAAACGCGATGTCCTCTCTGCTACATCCCCTGTGCATAAATATAGATGTCTATGCACAGGGAATAAGCAGACTGAGAACAATCTCAGCTCTGCTACATCATCTCTGTGCACAGACATTCATGTCTGTACACAGGGAATGAGCAGACTGAGAACAATCTCAGCTCTGCTACATCATCTCTGTGCACAGACATTCATGTCTGTACACAGGGAATGAGCAGACTGAGAACAATCTCAGCACTGCTACATCAGGCAGCAGGCGGGCTCTAGGACCCTGGAGCTGGCAGCCTGTACAGAGGAGACAGGATCTTATCTGTGCGAGTCAGCGATTACTTACAAAGTAAACGAGCAATGCAAATAAATGACAAAACTAGGATTGCTTCAGGCTGAAGCTTCCGAGACACATCTGCGATTTGTAAATCTCACACTACTCGCTATTACTCGCTTCCCCATTCATTAACATTGGACTCGCAACGAGTAGCGAGTCCTGTGCTCGGACTCGCTTGAGTCAAGCGATTCCGAGTAATTTAGGATTCGCCCATCACTATTCTTAATTTTTATTTTCTGGGGGTCTTAGTACATACATAGGCCAATGTCTGCTTGCTCACCAACCACATCACGGTGCCGCCAGGTCTGATGTGTCCTGCGCTGACATCCCTGTCCTCCTTTTCCTCCCTGTCCCACTATTAGGTGGGTGGACACCATCTCAACCTCTGACCACCTGTGGGTGATGAGGGTGCTAAGTGCAGTCATGGAGCCAGCAACTCCATATCTTATACACAAAGCAAAATAAAAAAAAAAACAAACAGAGGCACAATGCCGCAGCAAATTCCATGCACCTAAGAGTCAGCTGTGCATGGACAAGGAAGAGCTGACAGTGAGTAGCAAGAGTTTGATAAGGATAATTGTGCCACTTTCCTTGTGATATGAGGTGGCACCCTAGGCAACTGCCTACACTGCTTACCCTTTTCCTGGCCCTGCTTTTAGAATTCAAGCAGTCATTGCCTGCAAGGATTTTTTACAATGTATTACTGTATTACATTATTACATTATGCCGGCTTTAGAATGTGCACTGCGTGTGCCTAGGAGTCGGCAAGTACACCCAATAATCCCCCACAATCAATTACATTATCATGTCCACCAGGGTGTGATAATAACGGAACGTGGAGAGACATGGAGGCTGAGAAACCACTCACACTTCTAGACAATGGTGGCAAAAAGTAAGTTATAAACAGCGTTTTTATAACCATTATACTTCACATTTAGGTCAGACAGGAATGTAGTAGGAAGCTGTAGGGACAGGTAGTGATAGGTCCTGACAGTTTCCCTTTAATTTTAAATAATATATAGTGGCATGCAGAGCCCAAATCACAAAGATTCGGTCACTGTCCACATTTTTCTGGACCTAACTTTATTAGATTGGGATCAAGAGGATTGGGTAAAAGGGCTGCAAGGTTTTAAGTGAATTAGTATCTTTTAGGCATATTTCTATGTCATCTACCTACTCTTTCTTTTATTTTTAGTACTAATTTCAGTTCAGTCAATCCAACTCAGGAACCATCAAGTTCTAAAATATTGCTAAAAGAAAAACTGCCTTTATTGCCCATAGTAACTAATTGAAGTACAGATTTTCTTTTTCAAGAGCACTATGAGAAATGAACGATATCATATTGTTAACAGTAACAAAGTCAAGTTTACTCTTTAGCGCATCTTCATTCTTTTCAATGAGTCAGCTTTGTTATTTGTGCTTGAACTTTAAAAAATCTTGCTTTGATAAAGGACACATTTCTTTCTTGACGCTCCTTTGACACGACATCAATAATTTCACAAATTTGGTGAAAAACAATATTTCTGCTTAACTGACATAGTCAGTTCATGCTTCATCTGTTATATAATATATCGTCAAAATATCAACTGCTTTACTGAATGTTGACAATTAAAGTTAAAATGAACCAAGTCTTCAGTATCTCTGCACTTTTATTATAAAACATACTAGGGATTTCAAATGTTAAAGGGAAATTGTCAGCTGAATTTTCCTGCCCAATCCACGGCACAGCACAATTGCAGCCAAATATATTTCTCATCCAGAAATGCTCCGGCATTTGAGAGAAATTATAGTGAGAAGATCGACCAGACTAATCCAGCTGTGCCCCAATCAGCTTTTCTCAGTGCTTTTCCAGGTGATTAACCTTGTGTGTACATAGTGAGAGACCTGTCAATCACCTATTGCTGCAGTGGGAAGAGTCGACTGGGGGCAGAGACAGAATAGTCTTAACTTTAAAGTCTTCCATGCCACGCCGAAGTACAGGATAATAGGGGACCTTGCTAGGTGTGTATGCTATTGTCAATACCTGGATAATACGCCTCTGCTGATCACTTGCTGCTTTTTGAGATGATAGGTCAGGACCAGATGAGGTAGAATGCACTAAGGGAGAAAGAAGTTCAAACATAAATTTTACTTTATTAACAATAACTTGAGGAAAATTCATTGACATGTAATTAAACTCCAGCCACCTATCCTGTGCACTTCCAGCTTCCCTTGTGGAGACCATGTCATTCAAGTAGTACTGTTATGGTCCACAGCTGTTCTCAACTTCTAGTTCATTTGAGAGAACCACACTGACTGTGGTGCCTCAGTACAGTTCCTCACTGGTACTTTGAAAGTCCATTCGATCAGAGCCTCACATTCCTTGCTTTACCACTGCATCTTTAGCTCTCCATAGAAAAACTTATGTCCCAATATGGCAACAGTCTTACTTCTTCTCTGGTATAGATAATTGTTTGCTACTGATACATAAGACTGTAATAAGAAACCTTCCTTCAACTTAGTTTTCCCAGGGACCTAGTCCTAATGCTCCATTTGAGCAATATTCAATACAGTTAGTCAGATCCCCTGTCTGTATCAAGGCCTTCATCCTGTTGCTTCCCCCTGACAATATTCTATTAAATCATATTATCTGACATGCAATGGTCTTTCCCTCATTACACACTACATGGTATCATGTGGATCTGCACATAGTTAGACCATAGGTTTTTCAATTCTCAATACGGATACTAATTTGCTAACCAGCAGGAAATTGCTTTCCTGAGAGCCATTTATCTCCTACAAACCTGGGCTGTCCCTAAATATGAACCTAATAATGCAACTAAGTGCATGCAACTCATCAAATACCTGAGATATGAACTTATATTGTGTCCAGATGTATAATGTCCTCGCTGCCCCCCTGGCTGCAAATCCCACCCTGCAATTTGAAAATTCCTGCCCTCTCTGGCCGGCACGGTGAGTGACAGGAGCACTAGCGCTTGCTCAGAAGAGCCGCTGGAGAAGGTGACTGTGCAACGTTCATTAGGGCTGTGGGGTAATCGGTAACCGGCTGGCGATGCTTGGGGAGGTCACGGTGGCTGTGACCCGGCTCCGTGACCCTGGCTGTGCAGTTAAGGGATATATACAGGGGATGATCATGACGCCACCTGTGATGTTTGGCTAGGGATGGCCGACACTGCAGATTAGGACTAGTGAAGGAATACTCGGTACTCGCACGAGTATCCCGGTACTCAGGATGCTCGATGAGCACCGAGTACCGCCGAGATGCTCAAACTATCACTAATCATTATCGATGTAACACCAGTATACTGCTCCCTTCAGTGCACAAAGTAAGCTGGCACCTCACAAAGAGCAGATTGATTGTTAGGATTCCTCTGGGGGGCACAGCAAGGTGTTGTATTCTGTGTATGCTGTGACGATTTGAAAAGCCCACCCTCCCGCCCTTTCCCAGAAACACTCGGTTTATAGCTGGATTTCTGTGGGCGAGCCTATCACTCATTGACTTGCATTGGGCTCGTGCTCGGTCAAGCACCCGAGCATCTTGAAATGCTCGACCAGAGCATCGAGCTCCCGAGCATTTTAATGCTTGCTCATCACTAGTTAGGACCACTGAAGCAGATGGTAGTGCAACCAGGATGGTATTGCTCCTCACAGGTGGAGCGGGCCCCAGGGCTAGTGAGAAAGTCTATTGGGATGGTGATGGTGTCTGTGCAATGGTGCAGGAGGCACGGGGAATAACTGGATGACACCGGGTTGCAGTTCTCAAGTGTTTACTCACAATTCAGTGCAACAGTCCAGCCCAGCACAGGCACTGTGTCCTCTGGGTATGCGATCCAGCCAACTCCCAGGCAACTTCCAAGACACCCTGTCATAAGCCTCTCCTGGTTGACTCTCCCACGCTGGCTACTCACCTCTCCTGCCCTGCATCTTCATGCACAGTGTCCCAAGAAGGTGGCTGCTGGCCTTGTCGGGCAATGGGCGACCCATCTCCTGGCCCTAGGTCTAGCCACTGTGGGCTAGACCTAGGGCCACAGCCCATGCAGGTGAGGTGGCCTCCGGTTTTCTGGTGGAAACCATGCAGTATTCCCACCAGATCTGGGACGGTCCCATCCTGCAATCAGTTCCTCTGCCCAACTCATGTCGGGTCTGCATTCGGGGCCCCATGGGTGGATCCTCCACTTCTGTGTCCCCTGGGACTCCCTCTCTCTCTAAATGTTCCTCCCAGACTGATCTGACTCCTCCTCTTCCTCTCTGATTTTCCTACCTTCTCTTCCCACCCCCTCTACCTATTCCCTTTCCCAGTCAGTAGATGGGGCTCTTCCTCAATAGGATCCACCCAAGATCTCTGGCCTGGGGTTAGGATGGGTGTTGGGTCCAGGTGTTCGTGTGTCTTGGATTTGTGTCCCCTCCTTACCTGGGAGTAGGATACCACACCTATGGCTTAGGTGCAGTACCTCTGTGGCAACCAGCCCGCAGGGGCGCCACAACCACACTCCTCCATTGAAGCTAGTGCTGACGTCTCGTGAGATTTGTGAAGTCTTGCGAGACTTCGCACTTCAATGGATGAGTGTGGTCACCTGCTCCAGCGGCTTCACTGCGCAGGCGGGAGTGCTCCTATCACTCAATGTGCTGGCTAAAGTAGGGGTGGGAATTTTCAAATTGCAGGGTGGGATTTGCAGGCAGGGGGCGTCGAGGACATTATACATCTGGACTAAATAGCAGCCTCCCGGACTCAATAGGAGGCTAGCGCTTGACACAATATAAGTTCAAATCTCAGGTATGAGGAGCCAGTCTGGGCACATACAGGGGTTATAAGAACCCCATTTACATTATGTGTAAGCTGGTGGGCATAGTTTAAAATTTCAAAGGGCATGACAGGTTCCCATTAATGTAATACCAGCGTTCCTGTCCCTAAATACCCAGTATTTTAGTGCTTCCCAGTGCCGATGTCCCTGCCTCTTCCCCAGCTCAGCATGGGCACTGAAATCAATAACTCTCCAGTCAACCGCTTGTCCTTGCGGGTGTGCACATGTTGTGTGGTCCTCTGCTCTTCTGTACAGCCATCTGCGTGTGTCTCACTTCCCTGCTCTCTCGCATTACCACCAATGCCCAAAGGGGGTGACAGGTTCCCTTTAAGCCAGTCAGTAAAGTGGGCTGGGATCTAGGCACAACAAAATGAATGAGTTTTCCAGAATGTTTCCATTAAAAAATTCCCTGCTAGATCAGATATAAGAATGAAATATAATGTTCTGTTTGAGTATGAATTTAAAACAAAGGTATACAAGAATACAAAAAGATACAAATAAGGTTGTGTTAACAGTAGCATTTCATAGCATGTAACATTTGCACACATCTACTAATCATGCTAGGATCCTTGCATTGTTTACCTCTCATTTGCATTTGTTTGGGCTTTGGAGAAGTTACAGAAAGTGAAATACTATATTTTTAAGTTGACAAGTGAAGTTTCAACAGGAAATGTTAGAAAGCTGCTGAGGCAGGAATATTTCATGATGGATCCAGAAGTAGCTATCCTTACATTTTGGACCGGTTTACTAAGAAAACAATCTTCAAAACTTGATAGTGTTTATATAACGCAACTTTGAATTCTATCAAGGGAATATGAGATGAACATGAACAGTGTTTTTCCAATACGGCCAGTGCCGCTGAAGACAGATTAAATACTACACTTTTGAAAGATGAGGTTTCTTCATTGAATCTTTCTTAGTCATTGGGGTGAGATTGGATTAACTGCAGATTTACATTTGGCATTAGATTATATGTGGCTTCTGTGAAATATAGATATATTACGTAGATAGTGATTTTAACGTATTAAATGGAAATTAAGATTTATATATATTTTTTTTTAAACAATTCATGCCCTGATTATATGATTAGAGGATACAAAGTTTTACTTGAAGGATCACATCAAGTTAACTTTAAGTTTGGGGGTAAAATTATAAATTCAAATATACATACTAACATGGCCATAGGACTTGAGAGACAAATATGAACTGAAAGATTGTCTTTTTGTTTGTTTGGTGAGATTGCATTACTTAAGTAAATTGTCCAGGATTATGAAAAACAAAGTTCTTTAATATTAGCGAGAAGGTCTTATATTTAAAGCAGATTTAGAATTAACAATAAAATCTGACCATAAAACAAGTTAAATAGATCAGGCAACAATTTTATTGTTCCCCAGCTTAATAGGTAAATGACAAAATTAATTTTTTCCAACCCTGCCCCTCCCTCCAAGTGACATAGACTGATTGGTTCAGCTGTAGGTTTACCTTATTTTTTGGATTATAAAATACACTTTTCCACCCCAATTTGGGGGGAAAAATGAAGGTTCATCTTACAATCCGAATCTTGTGTTTAAAAAGAAAAAAAAAATCTTACTGGGGGGAGTTTGCGGTGAAAGAAGTGAAGTTGCCAGAGGCAGGTTTCACAGGTCCACAGAACGTGGGGGAAAAGCTGCGGCATTCCTCCTTGGTAAGCAATGGTGGGTCCAGAGGGGGCTATGTACCATGATGGGGTATATACATATACACCAGGATGAGGGATATATATACCAGAATGGAGGGTCATGTACCAGGATGGGGGGCTATATACCAGGATGGGGACCATATACCAGGATGGGGGCACATATATCAGGATGAGACACATATACCAGGATGGGGACATATATCAGGATGGGACACATATACCAGAATGGGGACATATATCAGGATGGGGCACATATACCAGGATGGGGCACATATATAAGGATGGAGCACATATACTGGGAAGGGGACATATATACCTGGATGGGGGACATATATACCAGGATGATGGACATATATACCAAGATGGGGGACATATATACCATGATGGGGATATATACCAGGATTGGGGACATATATACCAGGATGGGGACATATATACCAGGATGGGGGACATATATACTAGGATGGGGGACATATATACCAGGATGGGGAATATATATATACCAGGATGGGATATCTATATACCAGATGGGGACATACTGTAATACTAATTGTAAGATGGACACTGGCATTATAAGACAGAGCCCATTTAACATTATAAATTATTTTTTTTCGCTTTCCTTCACAAATTTGGGGTGCGTTTTATAATCCAATGCATCTTATAAAGCAAAAAATATGGTATGTTTTATTTTTGCCAATTGCACCTAATTTTATTATTTTTTTTGTACTTTGAGGAAAAATGGATATTAAAATTAGGAAAAATATTGTAGGCAAATATCATTTTTAAAGTACACCTGGGATACACAGTATATGTTTCCCTGCTAACCAGTATCTTTTAACGACTTATATTTCTATATAATAAAAAAAACTATTTAAAATGTATATATATTTTCAAACACACTGCCGATAATATTAGGATCGCTCTGGATTAATATTTGTTATTTCACATGGATAGATGATCCCTGATGCTACACATGGCCGGCAGCCACACAATGCTAAAAAATGAAGCTTTGCTCATGTGTACTAATGCTGGCATAAAGAAAATGTGCTTAGCTTGTTAACAGCTGACATCCGGAAGGTTGCTTTGGCTTCAGCAACTTGTTAAGCAGACAGGGCCTTGGGAAAGCGGCAGTCTGCTGCCCTCAACAAAAGACCCTGTTTATCACTTGGAGATGCAATAAAATTAACAAATGTCCAGAGTAAACCTAATTCACTGTGCTACTTAGTTTTTGAAATACATAAATATGTCAAGTGAAAGGCCTCTAATAGACCCTTTTATCCTGGTAATAGTGTACATATCATTTTCCTCTCATTAGAACAAAAACTACCTAGGGAACTATCGTCCCATCCTTCATCTATTTAATCTGCATTAGCTTCCTTTTACCTTGTGTTTAATCTGCTTTCCCTGAAGGTATTTTGAATAAATCAATAGGAATACATGATTGTTTAATGATTTTTAGAAGAGCTCCTTTCGACCATGGCTGCATGATTTAGAATGACTAATTCCACTTTTTACAATTGATTCTTTCCCTTGTGTAGACTAGTCATTCTAACCACAGCATACAAAAGAGAATAACATAAAAATTAGGCACAATCTACTAGTTTTAACCCTTGTACAAGTAAGAGGAGAATCTGAAACTTAGCATGAATATTAGATTCTTCACCGACATAACTGTGGTGGTAGATCAAAATATTCATTATTTCCCTTGGGTAGAGACTCGATGCCTTCATTACCCTGGATCTGAAAGTTATTTAATTAGTTTTTAAAATACTGCAGTGCTAAATACCTAATTGTTGCTTTCATTTACAAAGCAGATTTTTTATTAATTCAGGGTGATGATTTTCTAATGCCAAAAAAGGTTGATTTACCGCTACTTAACTTTTTATTCAGGGTCGTCATTTAAGTGGGATCTGTACAATTGACCAGGGTCCCCACCTTCTTAGGGGCCCCTAGCTTTTCAAACACAAGCTGCAGTGATCATTCAAGTTCTGTATTATCACTATAGTTGCCAAGCTGCTTGATAATGGCTAACATCTAGCCGAAACGTTGCCACACCGTATGGGCAATTAAAGTCTACCTTTTCATATATTTTGGTATGCTGCCTTTTATTTTGTATCTGTATAATGTTTATTATTGTGCTGTGCGTGTATATATTTATATATACAGTATGTGATGTATAGATATAAAGCGGGGGAAATATTGATCACGTCCCCAATATTCTAACTAAATATATTTCTAAAGATGCTATTGACATGAAGTTTTCACCAGGTGATGTTAACAACCCATTCAATCCACAAAAGCAAAGAAATCATACCATAGATTTCTATACATTTAATGCTGCTTGATAAAGGATAACATGTAGCCGAAACGTCGCCACGCCGTATGAGCAAAGGTCGCCTTTTCATATATTTTTTGCCGCCTTTTCTTATTTACCTATATATATCTAATATATAAAGCTGAATGTATGTATGTATGCGTGTATGTATGTATGTGTGTATATCCGGGATTGGCATCTACACCGTCGCAACTACAGCCACAAAACTTTGCACAGTCACACATCTGGACCCCGGGAGTGTCATAGGCTATGTTGTGAAGCGAAATTTTAACCACGCGCATTCCAATTCACCAAACAATTTTGCCCCTATCTACATAATGGGGAAAAAGTGACGGTTACCAGTTGACAGTTGTGAATGAGAGGGGCTTAATGATAGCGCCAAAGACTAACAGCACATAACAGCATATAGTCACTAAGGTGGGGCCCCAACATGAGATATTCACCACGCACGGGGACATGTATACACACCACATGCACACAAAAAGTAACAGCAAGGGTATAGTCGCTAAGGTGCAGCCCCAACATTGGATACTCACCACGCACCCGAACAAACACACACACCACAAAGAGACACACACAACACAGAGACACACACACCCCCACGGGGACACACACACCCTATAGCGACACATGCACTCACCCCACAGGGACACACACACACCACACAGACCCCCCCACAGGGACACACACACATACACACCCTATAGCGACACATGCACTCACCCCACAGGGACACACACACACACCACAAAGAGACACACCACACAGACCCCCCACAGGGACACACACACAACCACCCTATAGGGACACATGCACACACCACAAAGAGATACACCACACAGACCCCCCCACAGGGACACCACACACATACACATCCTATAGGGACACATGAACTCACCCCACAGGGACACACACACACACCACTAAGAGACACACACAACACAGAGACACCACACACCCCCACACAGACACCCCCCACAGGGACACGCACACATACACACCCTATAGGGACACATGCACTCACACCACAGGGGTCACACACACCACAAAGAGAAACACACAACACAGAACCACACACACACACCACACAGACCCCCCTACAGGGACACACACCACACACCCTATAGGGACACATGCACTCACCCCACAGGGACACACACACACCACAAAGAGACACACACAACAGAGACACACACCACACAGACCCCCCTCACAGGGACACACACACATTCACACCCTATAGGGACACATGCACTCACCCCACAGGGACACACACATACACACACCCCAGGGACACACACACCACACAGACAGACACAGATGTGCACAAATCACCTCATACAACTCGCCTCATACGTGTGCTATCTTTCATTTCCAAACATAAACATCTGATTAAAACAGCCAATGTGCAACACATGTGCCATATAGGGAATTAAGGCAGATGTCAGTCACATGAGCTGTCTATTATGTGTATGTGTGAGGTAACATATACTGCCCGGCCAGGGGGAGTGTTTACTGTTGGCTGGAGATTTATTAGGCTGCCAATAGCAATCAATCACAGCTCAGCTTCTATTTTCTTACAGGCCATTAATATGACATATTCAAATTCTATTTTGTTATAGCTAACATCAGTTATTTATTAACCCGGGCGTAGCCGGGTACTACAGCTAGTATATATATATTTTTATGTATATACTAGCTGGGTGCCCGATGCACATGCATCGGGATTCTAGAAGGGCGAGTCTCTGACTCGCAATGGCCGCTTCGCGGCCAATGCTTCGCGCTGCTAAGGCGACTCGCCATGCCCGCTGCGCTCCACATGACCACGCTGACTCGCATTGCGAGTGGACTCAGAAGGGGCAAAAAACCCATTCGCAATTATATAATAGAATATTATTGTGATGTGTGTATATATATATATACCGTGTTTCCCCGAAAGTAGGGCGCCCCCGAAAGTAAGGCATGGTGCCGGTTTTAGGGGGGTCGGGTAATGTAAGGCATGCCCCGAAAGTAAGACACTGTCTTACTTTCGGGGAAACACGGTATATACAACAGCAGCCCCAATTGTGTATACAGCTGCAGCCCCCCCCCATGAGTATACAGGTGCCACCCCCCCTTGCTGCCGCCGCCGCCAACCTGTAAAGTAAAATATCATTCTACTTATCCCCGCCGGTGTCCCGCTGGTGTCCCGCTGCTGTCCCGCCGCCATCACGCTCTTCCGTCTTCATCCGGCTTTATCCGACTTCCTTCTCCGGCGCACGGACTGACGTCATTGTGCGCGGAGATGGAAGACAGATGAAGGCGAAGGAGCGTGATAGCGGGGGGACAGCAGCGGGACACCGGCGGTGATAAGTAGAATGATATTTTACTTTACAGGTTGGCGGCAGCAAGGGGGGGCTGCAGCTGTATACACCACTGGGGGCTGCTGCTGTATACAACACTGGGGGCTGCAGCTGTATACACCACTGGGGGGCTGCAGCTGTATACACCACTGGGGGCTGCTGCTGTATACACCACTGGGGGCTGCTGCTGTATACAACACTGGGGGCTGCAGCTGTATACACCACTGGGCGCTGCAGCTGTATACATCACTGGGCGCTGCAGCTGTATACACCACTGGGGCTGCTGCTGTAACACTGCTGGGGCCTGTATATACCACTGGGGAAGTTGCTGTGTACCACACTGCTGGGGGCTGTATTTTATGGTTAAAACAAAAATCGACTATTATTTTCCCAATATAAGACATACCCCGAAAGTAAGACATAGTGGGACTTTTTGGGGTAAAAAAATGTAAGACAGTGTCTTACTTTCGGGGAAACACGGCATATATATATATATATATACCAGATGGTGGCCCGATTCTAACGCATCGGGTATTCTAGAATATGTATGTAGTCGACATGCTGTGACTGACAAAACTTATTCAGTCACCGTGAGTGAACTATATATGTATATATATATATATATATATATATATATATCAGTATTCAAAGGAAAAAATGAACTGGGCACTGTCAGTGTAAATGGGCCGATTCCTCCTATTCGGCTGACTGGCAGTCACAGACTCCTAGGTGGTGCTCACTTCAGTGCAGTATGCTTATAATGATAAAATAGAAAAAAGACCAGTGCCGCCAGTCTTTTTTCTATTTTATCATATATATATACCGTATATACTTGTGTATAAGCCGACTCGTGTATAAGCCGACCCCCCTACTTTTGCCCCCAAAACCTGGGAAAACCTATTGACTCAGGTTTAAGCCGAGGGTGGACCCCAGCACAGGTTTACAGCCCCCAGCAGTGTGGTATACAGCAGCCTCCCAGTGGTATATACAGGCCCCAGCAGTGTTACAGCAGCCTCCCCAGTGGTATATACAGCAGCAGCCACAGTGGTATATTACAGCAGCAGCCCCAGTGGTGTATACAGCAGCCCCAGTGGTGTATACGGCAGCAGCCCCAGTGGTATATACAGCAGCAGCCCAGTGGTGTATACAGCAGCAGCCCCAGTGGTATATACAGCAGCAGCCCCAGTGGTGTATACAGGAGAAGCCCCAGTGGTATATACAGCAGCAGCCCCAGTGGTGTATACAGCAGCAGCCCCAGTGGTATATACAGCAGCAGCCCCAGTGGTGTATACAGCAGCAGCCCCAGTGGTATACAGGCACCCCCATGGGTATACAGGGCCCCCCCTTGCTACCGCAAAGCTGTAAAGTAATAGATCATTATATTTATCCCTGTCGCCGCCGCCATCGCGCTCCTCCCGGTCTTCATGCTTCTTCCGGCTTCCTCCTCCGGTGGGCGCAGGCAATGACGTCATTGTCTGTGCGCCGGAGGAGGAAGCCGGAAGAAGCTGAATGAAGCCGGAGGAGCGCGATGGCGGCGGCGGCGATGGCGACAGGGATAAGTATAATGATCTATTACTTTACAGGTTTGCGGCAGCAAGGGGGGGCCCTGTATACCCGTGGGGGGGCGCCGATATACCGATGGGGGGGGCGGACGGCCTCTGTCAGATAATACTCAGTTTCTTCCTGAAAATGATTGCAATCACAAATTCTTTGGTATTATTATCTTCATTTAATTTGTCTTCAATGAAAAAAACACAAAAGAGAATGAAGCAAAAAGCAAAACATTAATCATTTCACACAAAACTCCAAAAATGGGCCAGACAAAAGTATTGGCACCCTCAGCCTAATACTTGGTTGCACAACCTTTAGCCAAAATAACTGCGATCAACCGCTTCTGGTAACCATCAATGAGATTCTTACAATGCTCTGCTGGAATTTTAGACCATTCTTCTTTGGCAAACTGCTCCAGGTCCTGATATTTGAAGGGTGCTTTCTCCAAACTGTCATTTTTAGATCTCTCCACAGGTGTTCTATGGGATTCAGGTCTGGACTCATTGCTGGCCACCTTAGACGTCTCCAGTGCTTTCTCTCAAACCATTTTCTAGTGCTTTTTGAAGTGTGTTTTGGGTGATTGTCCTGCTGGAAGACCCATGACCTCTGAGGAGGGAGACCCAGCTTTCTCACACTGGGCCCTACATTATGCTGCAAAATTTGTAGGTAGTCTTCAGACTTCATAATGCCATGCACACGGTCAAGCAGTCCAGTGCCAGAGGCAGCAAAGCAACCCCAAAACATCAGGGAACCTTTTGCATGTTTGACTGTAGGGACCATGTTCTTTTCTTTGAATGCCTCTTTTTTTCTCTCTGTAAACTCTATATTGATGCCTTTGCCCAAAAAGAGAGAACATTCTTCCAAAACGCTTTAGGCTTTCTCAGGTAAATTTTGGCAAACTCCAGCCTGGCTTTTTTATGTCTCGGGGTAAGAAGTGGGGTCTTCCTGGGTATCCTACCATACAGTCCCTTTTCATTCAGATGCCGATGGATAGTACGGGTTGACACTGTTGTACCCTCGCCTGCAGGGCAGCTTGAACCTGTTTAGATGTTAGTCGAGGTTCTTTATCCACCATCCGCACAATCTTGCGTTGAAATCTCTTGAAAATTTTTCTTTTCCGTCCACATCTAGGGAAGTTAGCCACAGTGCCATGGGCTTTAAACTTCTTGATGACACTGCGCACTGTAGACACAGGAACATTCATGTCTTTGGAGATGGACTTATAGCCTTGAGATTGCTCATGCTTCCTCACAATTTGGTTTCTCAAGTCCTCAGACAGTTCTTTGGTCTTCTTTCTTTTCTCCATGCTCAATGTGGTACACACAAGGACACAGGACAGAGGTTGAGTCAACTTTAATCCATGTCAACTGGCTGCAAGTGTGATTTAGTTATTGCCAACACCTGTTAGGTGCCACAGGTAAGTTACAGGTGCTGTTAATTACACAAATTAGAGACCATCACATGATTTTTCTAAGGGTGCCAATACTTTTGTCCACCCTCTTTTTTATGTTTGGTGTGGAATTATATCCAATTTGGCTTTAGGACAATTCTTTTTGTGTTTTTTTCATTAAAGACAAATTAAATGAAGATAATAATACCAAAGAATTTGTGATTGCAATCATTTTTAGGAAGAAACTGAGAATTATCTGACAGAATTGCAGGGGTGTGAATACTTTTGGCCAACACTGTACAAATATCAGCGCTATGGTATATGGTGGTACATTACATTACATGTATAGCAACGCTATGGTATATGGCGGTACATTACAGTACATGTATAGCAGCGCTATGGTATATGGCGGTACATTACAGTACATGTATAGCAGCACTATAGTATATGGCGGTACATTACAGTACATGTATAGCAGCACTATAGTATATGGCAGTACATTACAGTACATGTATAGCAGCACTATAGTATATGGCGGTACATTACAGTACATGTATAGCAGCACTATGGTATATGGCGATACTCCGCTCCCCACGGCCCCTACACAGTAAAAGTAAAAAAATCCTCAGTGAGGATACTCACTTGTCCGCCGCTCGCTCCACCTCCATCTTCTAGATCCTACAGGCCTTTAGGAGCTGTCGTTGCCTGGGAAACCAATCAGCTGATCGGTCACATGACCGCTAACTGCTGGGGGGGCAGGATGGAGAAGAGGGGCAGGATGGTGATGGGGGGGAACAGGATTGTGTCGGGGGGCAGGATGGAGCAGGGCAGGAGGGAAGCAGGGGGCAGGATGGAGCCGGGGGGCAGGGCAGGATGGAGGGGGAGGGAGGGCAGGATGGAGGCGGAGGGGGGCGGGATGGAATCAGAGGGGGGGCAGGATGAAGGCAGAGGGGGCAGGATGGAGGCAGAGGGGGGGCAGGATTGGGCAGAGGGGGGGCAGGATGAAGGAGGGGGCATGATGAAGGTGGGGGGCAAGAAAAGCGGGGGAAGGATGGAGGCAGGGCAGGATGGAGCCGGAGGAGCAGGATGGAGCCGGAGAAGCAGGATGGAGCCGGAGGAGCAGGATGGTGGCTGGGGGGGGGGGCAGGATGGTGGCGAGCGGGGCAGGATGGAGCAGCGGGGCAGGATTGAGCGAGCGGGGCAGGATGGTAGCGGCGGGCAGGATGGAGCCGGTGGGGCAGGATGGAGGAGCAGGGCAGGATGGTGGCGGCGGGGCAGGATGTGGAAGCGGGCAGATGGTGGAGCAAGGCAGGATGGAGCTGGAGGAGCAGGATGTAGCCGAAGGAGCACCCTTGAAGCACCCTGTCTTGCACCCACTTTGAAATTTGGTGGAGGATCGGTGATGATCTGGGGATGCTTCAGGAAGGCTGGAATTGGGCATGTTAATCTTTGCGAAGGATGTATTAATCAAGCCGCATACAAGGTTATCTTTGAAAAATGCTTCCTTTTGCTCAGGTAATGTTCCCCAACTCTGAGTACTTTTTTCCAGCAGGAAAATGCTCCATGTCACACAGCTAGGTCAATTAATGTGTGGATGAAGGAGCACCACATCAAGACCCTGTCATGGCTAGCCCAATCTCCAGACCTGAACCCCATTGAAAACCTCTGGAATGTAATCAAGAGGAAGATGGATAGTCACAAGCCATCAAGCAAAGAAGAACTGCTTACATTTTTTGCCAGGAGTAGCACAATGTCACCCAAAATCAGTGTGAAAGACCGGTGGAAAGCATGCCAAATCGCAGGAAAGCTGTGATTAAAAATCTTGGTTATTCCACCAAATTTTGATTTCTGAACTGTATATGAAATGTATATGAACTTGTTTTCTTTGAATTATTTGAGGTCTGAAAGCACTGTTTCTTTTTTATTATTTTGATGATTTCTCATTTGCTGCAAGTAAATACAAAATGTTTAGCTTTGAATTTCGGAGACATGTTAGTAGTTTATAGAATAAAAGAACAATGTACATTTCACTGAAAAATATATTGAACACACTTACTGCAATGTATTTATTACATCGTACAGCAGCAATTGCTGGTGATGGCAGCTTCAAGGTGCTTCCTGTACAGAGAAAATGGTAAAAAGCATTGCTTTGGCCATTCTTCCACACAAACACTCTTTAAATCCTGGAGGTTCAGGGCTCCTTTGATGAACTCTGAGCATTCCTTCCTTCCATCAATTTTATATTGTGTTCCAGGTGATAGGCTGGCCCATTCTAGCGACATTACTTTCTTTCTGTGAAACCAAATGAACGTTTCCTTGGTTGTCTGTTTGGGATAATTTTCTTGCTAAAATGTCTATTCTCGTTTCATCTTCATCATCCTGGTAGATGGCAGCAAGCAGATTTTTTATTAAGAATGTCTCAGTACATATGTCTATTCATTCTTCCTTAATGCTATGAAGCTTGTCGGTGCTGTATGCTGAAAAACAGCCCCACATCATGATTTACCCAGCTTCAAACTTCAGTGTTGGTATGGTGTTTTTTACGGTGATAGACAGTGCATATTGGTCTCCAAACATGACAATGTATTATAGGGCCAAAGAGTTTTGGTCTCAAGTGACCAGATTATATTCTAAATGTATTTTTCAAGCTTGTATAAATTTTGTTGAGCAAACTTCAAATGCACTTGCGCATGCTTTTTGTTCAGCAATGGAGTCTTACGTGGTGAGTGTGCATACAGGTCATGGAGCTGGAATGAATTACTCATTGCTTTCTTTGAAACAATTAGTTAGCACTGCAGTCTTGCAGCTCTGGGGTCCTGGATTCAATTCCCACCAAGCACAACATCTGCAAGGAGTTAGTATGTTCTCCCCATGTTTGCATATGTTTTCTCCAAGCACTCTGTTTCCACACTTGAAAGACATACTAATAGGATGTTTAGATTTTGAGCCGCAATTGGGACAATGTTGCAAATGTATGTAAAGTGCTGTGGAATTAATAGCATTAAATAAATCAATAAATATTAACATTATTATTACCTGCTGATTCCAGGTCTTTTAGCTCTCCACATGTGGCTCTTGGACAACTCTTCTGATAATTATTTTAACTCCTCTCTCTGAAATATTGTGGGGAGCTTCTGGTTGCGGATGATCTTTGTTGAAATTCTGATCTTTCCACTTCTGGATTATGGCCGCAACAGTGGTTCAATTCATTCAGTAGTTTACAAAGTCTTCTGTTGCCATTGAGAAGTCGGCAAACTAACAGAAGTAAAGAAGGGTATAAAAATCAAGACTAAGATCAAGCTGAAGAAGTATGAAGGCCTGACTCCACCTGAACCCCTAGAGACTGGTAAACAAAGATTTACAGCACTTGCTGCAAGACTAGGAATATACACTATAGAAGCTGAGACCAAGAAGATAAATGCCCTGTTCTTCAAAGAACCATCTAAGGCTTACTTTGAACTGCAAAGTAAAAGCACAGAGGCAACTCCATCAGTAGCAGAGACTGAACAATACTGGAGAAACATATAGGGTGAAGGAAAAAACATACAACAGTGCAAAGTGGCTATAATATCTGAGAATGAAGCACAGTAACCAACTAGAATAAGAACCAGTCACCATCACTGAAACAGACATCCAACTGCATGTCAAGAACATGACAAGATGGACAGTACTTGGCAGTACATGAACGTCTGGCAAAGCAGATGAACCAAGTACTTGAAGCAGGCCATCACCCAGCTTGGCTAACACAAGGAAGAACAATGCTGAACATGAAGGATCCTCACAAAGAAACAATTTCTATCCAAGTACTGCCCAAAAACCTGCTTACAACAATATGGGAACTCCTGTAATGCATCATAGCTACCAAGCTACAAAACCATATTAACCAGTAAATGAATCCAGCTCAGAAAGGCATTGGGAACAACTCCAGAAGCTCTAAGCATCAGCTGCTAGTAAATAGAGCAGTCACAGAAGACTCAAGATCCAGACACAGCAATCTCAGCACAGCTTGGATTGACTACAGGAAAGCATATGACTCAATGCTACACACATAGCATGCTTGGCACTCTACAATGTCAACTGGAAATGAAGAACCTTCCTTAGTAACTAAATGGGCAATGGAAGACAACACTGGAAGTCAATTCAAGTCAACTAGCACAAATGTCCATCAAATGCTGCATAAACCAAGTTGATGCACTGTCTCCATTGCTGTTCTGCATAGGCTTGAACCCCCTCAGTCAGATAATTTCAGAGTCTAGCTATGGATATAAGTTCAAGAGTGGAAACACCGTCAGCCACCTACTCTACATGGATGACATCAACCTGTATTCAACCTGTATTCAAAAAATGAATGAGACATCAGTGTGACTGTTTGGCAATAAAGAAAGGCAAGGTAGTTAGGAAGACAGTTAGAGTGAAACTACCCTCAGGGAACATAGCAGATGTACAGATCTGTTACAAGTATCTCGGCATCCCATAGGGATATCATAAATATGAGTAGGCAAGGAAAGCAGCAACATCCAAAGAATGTACAGGAGTAGAGAGCGCAGGATAAGGACAGAGGGAGAAACTGGCAGGTACACCACTGACGACCTCGAGGAGACATCCTATCCTCCGGTGACTACCCAGGCCAGCTACCCGTGACTGTGTAATACCTGAAAACTGCCTGAAGTTACCAGTAAACCCGTGCAGAGCCTAAATAGTGTGTGGTGTCTCATTTACATCATAACGGAGAAACCACATTCCATTCTCCTCGGCAAAGACTGCATCAGCATCCTCCTTGCAGAGCCGTCTTCCTGCATGAGTCCTCTAACTCCATCACTGCCCCGGGGATTCTGCTCCACCTACGGGTTAGTGTTATCATCTAGCTGCAGCATCACCATCCCTGGAGGACTGAAAGTAGCACCAGTAGCATCACAAACTCTTATTTTTTTATTTTTAAAACCCCATTTTAGCGACCACCAGGGCCACGGGCCCAGGCATCGACCACCAATGACAATCCTGTTAATCAAAGCCCGGGATCTGAGTACCCCACGTCCCTGGGCTGAGTCACTTCCACACAAGACAAAACTCATTGTGAAGACTATGCAAAGAAACCCGGGAAACAGTCCAACCCATAGTGGCAGGATGCAAAATGCAAGCAGATGCAGCACTTACCGAATGCCACAACCAAGTAGCAGGAATGATATACAGGAACATCTGTACAACATATGGGCTAAGTCCCTTTAAGTCCAAGTGGGAGATCCCAAAAAAAGTGATAGAGAATAAAAGGTCTAAAATCCTGTAAAGTCGTCGCTGATTGAATGTATTACAATGGACAGGTACCTTAGATTAAAAGCACCACTACAGCAGTAAACCCTCTCAGCTGGAGTGGTGCTTTAAAGGCAACCTGACATGTAAAATACACTTTTATACTGCAGATATAGGGTTAATCTGCTGGTTAATGGCCTTCTGACACTGCATGGCACTCACACAGCGAGCCCTGTTGCCTGGAAGAAATTAACTTTATTTCTCACAGCAGCATTGGGCTTTAAGTTATAGGAACATGGCTAATGTGGCTTCAGTCACTGCTCTGTACATCGTGAGGGGCGGATTCAAGTACACCTATGACACTGATGGACAGTCAGCATTAGAGTTGGCTGGCAGTCAGTGGCAGGCGACAGGTACAGTGGCCACTCACTATGCACAGAGAACTGACCTACAAAGGTGTATTACCATTTGGGCACCAAACCGCACACCCATCTGGATCCCCATTTTCATGTAGCATGATGGGATGCGACAGATGGATACTTTGTTCATGATTAGCACCCTGTGCCATGCTATATTTGCATAGTGAACTGCACAGTGTAACTTGCCCGAGGAAGTCACTTAGACCAGAAAAGGCATTTGCCAGCTAGACTTGGAGCATCTTTTTTTCAAACTTCTTTTTCAATGGTCTGCAAAATTGGATTGAATACAGATCATTATCAAGCTCTTTCAGTCCTGAATAACAAGTTGGTGGCAGTTTGGGGTGTCTAAATCCTTATAATAAAGTGCCGTTAAATATTTTCTGGTTGTTTTGCTTTGTATAAGATTTCTTTATGTGTTTTTTATTATGTGAATAATATTAGTGTGGTTACAGTGAGTGTATTCTATCAGAAATTCATCTACCTCCTCTTTAAATAACTATGAATAAGTCAGAGATTTAATCATTCTATCACTTTGGACATAGTTGATATTGATATAAAAAGTGTTCTTAATGCTATCAAGACTCCATTTTAAATGCCCGAATGCTTTAACACAGACAAGGACTATTGATCTGTAAAAAAGAAGCCATAAAATCCTTTCTACTTCAATCTCTATGCTTTAAAGTTAGTGCACTTGCCAGGAAAAATAAGAAAATGAATGCACAGGTTCTTCTGGAGCTGACAACGATGGGATAGGTCATACCAATCCAGTGCAAAGGTCTATCAGCTTTCTTCACTAATACCTAAATGCAGATAATAGCATTGCTTAGGTCACGACTAATTCAGACAATGATGTTTAACAGGTCACTTTGATCTACTTTTACAATAGGCATACCTTTTTCTCATTCCTTTAAATGGTGTATCTGTTGGTGCTTAAAATTGTTAAAAATAATAGAAAAGAGGTAGAAGATTGCTTAGATTACATATTCTATTCATCACGTAGGATAAATAAAATGTATATAAAATATAAGAAAAATCATTATGTGTGAACTTACCCCAAAAGGGAGAGAAGCAGCTGTATAATGCAAATGTTTTCAATTTAACCTCTTTAACGATGCATTTTTACAAAATGTTTTTTTTATCAGACGATCAGAAGATTATTTTCTTTTCTTTTCCACTTCCCATATTCATTGCCATAACTTTTTTTTCTTGCTTTTTGCCACATACATTTTTAATTATGCCATTTTACCATACACAAATGTGAGCATTAACCCCTTCACTACCCAGTCTGTTTTCACCTTTTTGAATGGGCCAATTCAATTCTGGCCAGTGTCACTTTGTTGGGTAATAACTCTAGAATGTTTCAGTGATTCTGAGAACGTTTTGTCATGACACATTGTAATTTATGCCAGTGGAAAGTAAAATAAACCTTTCCCGTTTTAGGTTCATAATTATTCATATTTGCCAAATGCCAGAATAATGAGAGAGAATGTGTTAAAGGGGTTATCCGGGCTTTTGCAACAATTCATATGTGTATCTAGGCTGCAAAATGTTGACAATTATAAATATATTTGTTGTCAACATTTTGCAGGGTTACCTAGATAACACATATTTGCGGCTGGCATGGAACGTCTAGGCCGGCTCTGTGACCCCCCCTCTACCTCCGGTACCATAGAGCTGGCGGCGGTAAATTGAGCACCACTCCACCAGATCTGTACTTGCTCCTGTACCATAGAACGGGCGGGCACAGAGCCGGTGGAGCGGTGCACACTATACCGCTGCCGGCTCTATTGTAAGTGAGGACGGGAGGACAAGAGGAGGAAAAGAAGTATCAGACTACAGCAGAACACAGACAACACCCAGGCTGCAGCACACAAGACCTCAGCTCCAGGGCACAGAACCCAAAGGGTGAGAGCACACATGTGCAGTAGTCCCTCCTGCACTGATACACTGTTCCGAATTGCCTTCACAGCCGCTGATTCGGTACAGTGTGTGAGTGCAGTGGGGACAATGGGGGTGGGCGGTGACATTAGGGGCTGGAGGTAGCCAGGCATAGTGAAAGTGGAGAGGGGGCGGGCCTGTTATGTCCTGGGGGTGGCTGGCCATACTGAGAATAGGGGATGGGTCATAATTGTAGGAGACTGGAGGAAACGACCACTTCTCCATTTCAATGCACAATAACGCCCCCTAGATGTTCCCTGCCAGCCACAAATATTTGTTATCTAGGAAACCCTGCAAAATGTTGACAGCATGTATATTGCAAATTGTCAACATTTTGCAGCCTAGATACACATATGAATTATTGCAAAAGCCCGGACAACCCCTTTAAGGCATTTTGATTACTTTCTGCAGTCACAAGTTTACATACACTAAAATTACTATGGCTTTAAACAATTTGGGACATCCCATATGACAATGTCATGTGTTTGTAAGCTTGTGATAGGTTTATTGGCAACATCTGAGTTAATTAGAATTCAAATTCCTACCAACTATTGTGAGAAGCTTGTTGAAGGATATCCAAAACATTTGATCTACGTCATACAGTTTAAATGCAGTGGTACTAAACACTAATTAAACGTATGTAAACTTGTGACTTTGCAGAAAATGATAAAAATGCCTTAAAACATTCTCTCTCATTATTCTGGCATTTGGCAAATATAAATAATTATTATAATTCCAATTGACCTAAAATGGGAAAGGTTTAGGCTGCGTTCACACATTTGCGTATTTTGTTGCGCTCTTTTGCGCGCGCTTTTTGCTGCGTTTTTCAGCCGCTCAAAAAAGCCAACAAAATATGCAGGGGCTGTCACACACTGTGCTTTCTTTACCCCATAAAGCGCAGTGATGTCACAGAGGGGAGGAAGAATCCTGCTTCCTCCTACCCTATGTGACAGCTCCATTAGATTTTGCAGTGTATTAATATACACTGCGAAATCTAAATTAAACAAAGGCAAGTGTATGAAAAATAAAAAAGAATGAATACTTTACCTGTCCGCCGCCTTTTCCCAGTGTCCGGTGCCAAAGCCAGGAGATCTGTGTCCTGCAAGATCCTGCGGTGACGTCAGAGGGGCGTTCCCGGTGCTGATTGGCTGCTCGTGGTCATGTGATATGTATCACATGACCGCGAGCGCCCAATCAGCGCCGGGAACGCCCCTCTGACATCACGGCAGGTCCTGGCAGAAGACACCTCACTTTGCCTCACTACTGGACACCAGGAAAATGCGTCGGAGAGGTAAGTATTTCATTCTTTTTTAGTTTTCATACATTTGCCTTTGTTTAATTTAGATTTCGCAGTGTATATTAATACAGTACGAAATCTAATGGGCGGTCACAGCTGTCACAGAGGGGAGGAGACAGCAGGATTCTTCCTCCCCTCTGTGACATCACAGGGAGAAAACCCAGGAGCAGCTGCATAAAGAATTGACATCTCAATTCTTTACGCAGCTGCGCTTTCTCCCAAAAAAGCACTGCGTATTTTTACGCACTGTCTGCACGGCAAAGTGAATTTCCCATTCACTTTGCTGGCAGACACAAAACACATTGCGTATTTTGAAAAGCGCGCGTAAAAAAGCGCGGCAAAATACGCAGTGTGTGAACGCAGCCTAATTCTGATTTCATATCAGATAGTGTGAAAAACATACATATGTTTTTTTTTATATGGTGTATGTAAACTTCTGGTTTCAACTGTAGGAATATATAAATATAATAATAATATAATATATAATATTTTTGTGTTTTTTTGGGAAAATATCACCATTTTATGAAAATGTTAAAAATTTTAAAATAATCAACAAACATTTCCCACTTGACTACTCTACATCAGTATAATTTTTTAAACATTTTTTTTTGTTAAGAAGTTAGAACAGTTAAATGTTTATCAGCAATTTCTCACTTTTGAAACAAAATTTACAAAATCAAACCAATTTTTTTAGGGACCACATAACATTTGAAGAGACTTGAAGGGGCCTATATGACAACAACGAAAAAAATAAAATTGACACTATTTTAAAAACTGTGCACCTCAGTGTGCTCAAAGCCACATTTAATAAGTTTATTAAACCTTTTGGTGTTTCACATGAATTAAAGCAATGTGGAAGGAAAGAATAACCAGTTTTTTACTTTGTCCCTTGCCAATGCGGGACGTTTATCTCCCTCTGCCCACCACCCTTACCTGCTGTGGTGTTGTCCTGCAGCTTTCACTGGTGGCTCACTGTGAGCTGTTTTTTCGGCTCAGGCCAGTGCCGTAGTTCCACTGCAACGCGCTGACTTCCTGTCAGTTCTATGTGCGCACCATTGTTTTGATGGTATCTGGCGGCTGCCAATATCCCGAGAACCCACCTCTCGCCAGGTAAGGAGGAGAGCGTCGCAGGTCTGCAGTAGTTTGGTCATTCTAAACTGAATCAGCCTCTGCACTGTTGGGGGTTATCCAGGTCAGGTGTAGCACCGAGGCCTGGAACGGGTGTGGGGGAGTGTATACTCACCTTCTGTGATGAGTATTCAGCTTCTGAGTCTCTCTACAACACCTGTAATCAGGCTGTTTAATCAGCTGAGATGTGCTGTCTGGGAGCTCCAAAGTTAGGAGCAATGTGCTGCTTTCACAAAGAATTGCTGGAGAAAAAGAAAGTGTCAGTTTGCAAGTGTTTCAGTTTGCAAACTTATTCTATGTGGAGTAGGGAGCAGAGGAGCCCTTCACCTGTTGGAGCTTCCTTGGATGCATCGAGCAGCAGAAGCCAAGGCAATCTGTACTAAATAGGTAACTCTGTCATTAATATGTACACAGATATTTGAGTCTAGAAACATTTTTGTCTTTGCCATCTCTGTTAGATCAGTCTCCACATGGTGTAAAATTTGATCTCCGTTGGATGTGGCTCTAATGGGGATCTCTGCTCATTCTCAATTTGAGTCCTGGCAAATTGCCGTTAGGACCAGGGCTTTAAATATCTTTCTAGTCATGTAAATGGTGCACTACACATATGTGTCTGATGAGCTGGAGATTCTGAAAGACACACTGGAAATACCTCATCTTCTCTGTGTTGAAAACAGTTCCAATGATTGTGGCCAAAATGTCCTTGGGAGACTGGACTTGGGGAAAACAGATCAACATAATAATACAATCTTACCGAAAATTTTGCTTTTTCACAATGGTATCAGAAGTTGTTCAATTTTTCATGAATATGTTACTACTGCATATGTGGTGAAAAACTACTATTTTGGTTTACGATAGGGCACGAAAAGGGAAGGAGCACTATTTGACATTTGGAGTGCAATGTTTGCTAAAATAGATAGTGGATTCCATGTCGTGTTTGCTGAGCTCCTGATGTCCCTAAACAGTGGAATGTCCCCACAAGTGATCCCATTTTGGAAACTACAGCCATCAAGGAATTTATGTAGAAGTAAGATGAGAACCTTGAACCCCCAGATGCTATTTTATAATGTTGAGCCTTGAAAATGAAAAAAAATTTTTTTCGGACAAACGTGTTGCTTTCGGCCCAAAATTTTCACTATCACAAGGGTGATAGAAGAAAGTGACTGTACATTTTTTTGTGCGATTTCTAACCACATATGTGGTGAAAAACTACTGTTTGGCCACATATTGGGGGAACGTGAAGCTAGCTCTACCAGAGGACAAATTGCAATATGAAGAGTGCATTGTCCATATTCATTCCAACTGTACCATAATGTAAAATGAGATTTTAGGCGAATTGAACAATTTTCTGAGCCACCCTGCAACATCAAGGCATATCTCAATAGGGCGGTCCTACTTTTCATATTTTATTTAAGTTGTACCATGTAACCTCCTATTTAAATTGAAAACGGAACCATGTAAAAGTGCACATACCTGAAATATCTCAGAACTGCTCTCATGGTGCTGGACAGGCAACTGCAAATAAAGGCTGATCAGGCAAAGGCATATGCAGCAATGCTACACATGCCAGGACAATATCAAACACGATTGAAGGGGAGCAGGCCCAAGTAAATGGAGCATACAATTAACAGCGTCTGTGGAAAGGGTGAGGTAACTGAATGTGAACAGCTACCAAGGTCAGTTATGGGAAAGACCTAAGAAATATCAAAACTAAGCTAAAAAAATTGATCAATTATTTGCCAAAAATCTCATTTTACATTAAAACACAGTTTGGAATAAATATGTGCAATGCACTTTTTATGTTCAATATGTATTTATTGAGAAATAATGCAAGAAGCTTTTACAGAAACTGTATCATCACTCAGTCAAACCATCAGCAGAAGAGACAACAATATCAAAAAGTTTACAATAGTACAAAGGGCCAACAAGGCCTTAGGATTTTCTGTCAACTAGAATTTAGACATTTAATGTACAAAACTTAAAAAAAAAACGTAAAACTAAAACTAAAAAGAAAAAGACTATAACAAAAACATAGTTATATAGCTGGTCTACGATTAAGGTCTAGTCATATATAGGGGAAAAAGGAAGGGGGGAAGTAGGGAGGTGAAACTCTTGAAGGAGGACCAGAACTGTCTTTTGTTGGGCATCCAATCAAATTGACTATATCTTTCTTGGTCATCACTTAAGTCCACCTTACGGGAGGCCTACGCTCTTCATTTTGACCTTGTCGGCGACGGAATCCTCCTCCCGGCCTTTGGAAACCCTCCGCCACTCTCAAGGGGAACTCCGGTCATCCCTGTATCGGGACCAACGGCAGGTCCAGGGCTGAGGTAAAGGAGGGCAAGTCAGCTGGAGACCGTCCATGCTGGCGGCAGTCTCGTCTAACTTGGAGTCTAAAAAGGAATCCCCAGCTATAGGGGAGGTCATGATCCCTTAAGGTACCTTCACACACAGCAACTTTGCTAGGCAATTTCACTGGCAATCTGTTGGTTGCAGTGAAATCATGGACACATTGTTACATTTGTACACGGCAACAAAATAGAACAATGTGTCCATGATTTCACTGCAACCAGCAAATTGCCAGTGAAATTGACTTGCAAAGTTGCTGTGTGTGAAGGTACCTTTAGAGTGTCCAGTAAGGGGCTCAGGGCTCTTCTTTTCTGGAGAGTCATACGGGATAGATCCGGAAGTATGGCCAGGAACTTGTCTTCGTATTTGCATTGCTGACCATTGCGAATTTTAGTCATGATTGCCTCTTTGGTCACGTAGTGGTGGACCCTACAGATCACGTCGTGTGGCCAGTCCGGATCAGCTGGTCTGGGGCCCAAGGCCCTATGGGCAAGGTCCAGTTCGATGTTGTTCAACGGGGGGGTCACCCAGGATCTCATTAAATATGCTCTGCAGTACTCTGGGAAGGTCTCTTGATGCAACAGTTTCAGGCAGACTTCTTATCCGCAAATTATTTCAGCACCCTCTATTTTCGCCATCATTTAAGGCATCAACTAAGTGTGTGATTTGGTTTGACTGGTTTTGGAGGGTAACTTGTTGAGATCTACACAATTCTTCTAGGGCTATAATTCTATGTGCGTGGTCCTGACCCTGGGAATCCACCCTGGAGACCTCTCCCCTTAGGCAAGATAGTTCACTCCTGTATGAATGTTCCAGGCGGCCTGTGTACGCCTCCATGTCCTCACGAGTGGGGATAGAAGCCAACCTGGCCCTTAGGTCACTCAGTTCAGCCAGGACACTGTAGCTCTGGAGCTGGTCCTCTGTATGTATATGAGGAATATGCTGCAGTACAGCGGGGCCAGGAAGCAAGGTCAAGTCAGGACAGACAAGGGCATAGGCAGATGAAGATGCTGGGTAGGGGGACCCTCCGTACCCCCCCTCTCCTAGCTGAGCCCGCTGCGCCCCGTGCATCCAAGGGCCCAATACTTGTGGGTCGAGGGGTCTCTGGTTTTCTGACACGTGTCTGTCCTTCACTGGCTGGTTGGGACCCTGCAGCGGCGGGTTTCCCCCCTCAGCTTCACACCCAGCCTGGGTCTTCTTACCCACCTCCACCGCTCCCACCTGCCGGCTACTGGAGCCCTGGGTCTTCATCCCCTGCGGTGTGCTGGAGCCCTCTTCTGCGTATGAGTTAGTCTCGGACTGTAGCTACCGGTCCGGAGCCGCCTCAGCTGCGTCCGACATCACCTCCATAGCTTCGTTCCTCACTGCCGCGGCCATCTTGGATTTAGCTGGTCTGGCGGGAATCTGCACCCCGGGGCTGAAGAAGAGTTTTATTGATGTGCCTGAGCTCTGTGGAGTCTGGGGATCGGTTCCTGTTGTTCTCACAGATCTCCCCCTTCGCATGATCCCCTCGGTGCCTTCGTCAGCTGCGGGTAGATAGCTGTTTTAATATCCTGGGAGCGGGAGCCTGTGCGACCAGCGTCCTCACTCCTCCATAGCTAGGCCCACACCCCGTGCAATGCACTTTTTATATTGCACACTGTCCTCAGGTAGTACTGGCTCCCCTCTTTTTTTGGCGCACAATACAGCTTGGAAGGGAAGGAACACCATTTGGGCTTGAATCGAAGACACCATGTCATATTTGAAGAGCTACTGTCATGCCAAAACAGCAGAATCCCCCACAAATGACCTAATTTTGGAAGCTACACCGCTCAAGGAATGCATCTATGAGAGTAGTGTGTATTTTTAATCCTCAGGCAACGTACAGAATTGTTTAATTTTGGGCTGCATGAATTCAAAGTTTCAATATTTTCCACTTAAATGTTCCTTTGGCCCCAAGTTTTTAATTTTCAAAAGGAGAAATAGGAGAAAATTAATGGTGCAATTTGTTACACTTTTTTTCTGACTATGGCAATACCTCATATGTGGCCAAAAACCTACTTTTGATGCACAGTGCAAAGTTCAGAACGGAAGGAGCGCAATATTGTGGTGCATCTTTTCCTGTTTTGGTTTTTGGTTGCCATGTCACATTGGCAGAGTCCCTGAGAATATCAGAAATCTCACACAAGTGACCCCATTTTACAAACTGCACCCCTCAAATAATTCATCTAGGGGTGAGCATATTGACACCCCAGGTGGCCGTCAAATTTAAGGGTATTGGGCGGTGAAAAAGTAATAATTACATTACTACCATTGAAATATTGTTTTAAACCAAAATTTCTAATTTTTACAAGTGGAATAGGTAAAAAGGCCCCTTATTGTGATAAGCAATTTATTCTGAACGTGGCAATACCCTACATGTGACTGTACAGTACTGTTTGGCCACACACCGCAGGGCAAGGAAAGGGAAGAAGCACCATTTGGCTTTTGGAGCACAGATTTTTCTAGAATAGTTTGCAGACTTCATTACCAGAACCCACAAGAGCCATTACAGTCATAACAGAAGAGATCCCCTTAAATGACCACATATTGGAAATTACCCCCCATCTAAGAGTTTATGTATGAGTCTAATGACAATTTAGTCAAAAAACATCTATGGAGTCAAATGCAGTGAATGTTACAGAATTAAAAATGGCATATAAGCGGTTGTATAGTCCTGTATATTATAGTGTCCATACAATGTGTCCAGTTCAAGCTTCTGGAGACACAAACCTTTTAAATTAAACGGATTCTCTTTACTAAGGGTGGCTTCACACTTGCGTTCGCCGCCGCTGTGTATTGCGGCGGGGAAGCACAAGCCAAGCGCAGACACCGCGCGTCCTTATGTTTAACATGGGACGTACAGTGTATGCTCTCGGGTGCGCATGGCCGTGCACACCCATTGCTCGCCATGTGTGATTTGTACGCATGCGGATGCTTACATACAAATCACACATTCTTGTCCGCATCATGAACTCGACATGTAACGTTCATGGTGCAGACGAAAATGTGTGATTTGTACGCAAGCATCCGCATGCGTACAAATCACACACGGATGTCTTTCAGTGTGCACGCCCATCCGCAGCCGAGCGCATCACCGTGCGTCCCCATGTTGAACATAGGGATGGGCGGTGCTTGCGCTCGGCTTGCTTTCGCCGTCCGCAACACGCTGCGGAGGCGAACTCAAATCTGAGGCCACCCTAAAACAATGGCAAACATGTGGATGTTAACTTTGGTTTAGACACATTGTGTTAGTCAGCAGAGAGGGGGGCATTTGGATTTGTAAGTGTAGAATTTGCTGGATTTCTTTTTGGGGGAAAGGCATAGTGCTTTTCAAGCCTTTGTGCTACCAGTAACTTGTAAGCCCCATTAGAGATGACAGATCTGAATTGGGATTTTTGTGGGTTGAGTTGAATGCTATTTGGCAGCAAATTGGGGTTGAAAATATTTTGGATCAGTTTATTTTTATCTCGTGCTCTGTGCTGAGCATGTACAGGATAAAAAGGAGAGGGCTTCCAACTACATCTCCGATAGACTAATGAGACAGCAGAGTTACTCTGGACTCCATTTAGCTTTTGTTAAGCTGTGTCTGTGCTTTCAAAGATGCACAAAACAATTGTTGACCACACTTTTGGACATGCCTAAAAAGTATTTTTGTCTGAATCAGTTTTTTCATAGATTTATATGGAAATGCCAAAAAAGTGCTCATCTTAGAGCACAGGGTAAATGTGAGCTGAGCCGTACTGTGATTTTTGTGAGGCAGAATCAACAAATCAACAACAGTTGGCTTTATTACTATTTTTTTTGCCATTCACATTGTGGCATAAGTGATAAGATGGATTTATTTCTCAAGACAGTATGATTACAGCAACTCCAGATTTATATATTTTTTTAGATTTGGCCACTATTACCCTAAAACACTCTGTTTTTTACAAGATAAAGATTTTTGGATGACTTAATTTTGAAGGCTATGTTTTTTTTTATTTCTCTATTATATGTGTGCTTACAATGAAGCTGGCTTTAATAGGGGAGTTTGATGTAGGTCCGTAGACCCTACGTGTTGCTGCTTACAAGAAATTTTGGAGGAGCCCCGAGTATAAGGCTAGGGTCACACTTACATTGTGACATGATGGAACCGTTAAAGACGTAGAAATTCCCGCCGAAGTGCATAGCGTTAAAGCTATGTGCTGCCAGGCAATAGAGCCCCATAGTAACCCACTGTTTACCTTAGAAGTCAGCTCAACACAAACCCCCAGGATATGCGCTTTACAACAGTGCACAGGAAAATGCTTCCTTTGTGCTGTTGTAAAGCACACATCCTGGGGCTTTGTGTGGAGGTGGCTGCTAAGGTAAACAGTGGGTTACCATGGGGCTCCGTTGCCTGGAAGTGCATAGCGTTAACGCTATACTCTGCGGCAGAAATTTATATGTTTTTAATGGTTCCGTCATGCAGGGGTCACAACGCAAATGTGACCCTAGCCTAAATCTTCGTGTTGATAAATTATGTAAATTGTACTTGTGAGTATTTCTAGTGCTAAACACCACCGCTTTTTTATCTATTGGCTATAAATAAGATGCGCTCTGTTGTCTGTTCAACCGGTATTCGGGATGTTTATTAATTAAATGATAAAAACACACATTACAAAATACAAACCAATTTGAGATAGAAGGGGTTGTATCTCTGTTGGGTTTGAGATACTTCTTGACCTCAATAGAGTATGAAGATGCGATATACACAACATACTAACTACGTGGTCCTAAATACTTGAATCAACAGTGGTTTTACTTTATTTAATACAATATAATCCCACTCCCGGTCATTTTAAGTACATTGTGTACCAAGACCACGTTATCCCACTGTATAAGAAGTCTCCAGTTTGTGAGATGGTAATATTCCTCTTTACTATGCTAATTGTTAATAACAGCTGGAAATCTGAGGGGATGAATGGCCAGTCTTATAGGTTTTATTGGGAGACATGTAAAAAATACCTTTGACAATATTTGAAATATCCTCATGCATTACATTCACTGCAAAGGCTTAAAAGTGCACATGCAAGAATAATACTTATATTCGTTTATCTGCAAATGTAAGCAATTGTGAGAATGTAACGCTTTCAATGTAAATTACTACTACACTTAATGACGGAAACGACATCGATTTGTAGTCTGCTGCAGCTATTCTTCCATCCTGAATGACTGAATTGTGTCATTAGTGCTCTTTAATGAGAGTTTTCAAGCCAAGTTTAATAAAATTTAGGTAAATGATCTGACATACATATTCGGATTCACGTCTTACGGGCTGAAACAAAAACCATCAGATGTTGAAAGTCTATCATTCTAGTGAAAGAAAAGTTGCATTTTCATTAAAAATCCATTCCACGGTGATGATATAATACATTGGAAGCCAGCTAACATGAAAAATTATTCATTAAATTCAATTGTCAAAGAATTTTGAATATATCAAATTCATCTTTTGTAGGATACGCCAGGAAATTGTGTAAGATCCAGTAAAGTAAATTTGTAATACACCACAAGATTTTTGATCTGTAAAAAGAACAAACTAATTTTTTTGCTAGGTAAAATTTGAAAGTTGACCATATAACTCATAACTTATATGTAAATTTATCTAAATCACAATTACAGAAATCCTGAATTCTACTGTTGTACAGATCACCAATACAGTTCACATCTTTTAGGGATAAAATAAACAAAGCTCCCATAACTAAGGATGAGCGAACCCAGTTGTAAAATTTGTGGTTCGTACCTAATGTTCGGTGTTCGAACTTGAACATAGGCTTTTCACAGGAGTCAGTGGCCGAGTTTGGAGTACAGATGCTGTTCGTATGTTGGTAAAGTTTGTTTAAAGGCTGCAACACCGCCAATCAACAAGCTTTTCAGCTGTTTACAATTCCACAGCATCACAGCCATTCACGGTACTAGCATGGCTGTGATTGGCTGGCTGCATCAGTCATGTAGCACCTAGTGTACATGATGCTTGCACATACTGTCCAATGGAAGTTGACAAAAGCAGAGCTCCCCCCTACTTATTGTACCCTTAGTGCCTATCTTGGGCCTTGGGGCACTAAGAAGTGTTTTTATCCTTGTTTACCTAATAAATAGAGATGAGCCACCACTCTAGTGTTCGAATTCGATTCAATTCTCAAATTGGGGGTGTGTTCGTGGAATGTTTCGTCGGACACCGTCGAACACCATTGAAAACTATGGCAGGCAAGCACAAACACATACAAACACATAGAAAACACATAGAAAACACCTTCTAAAGTGTCCAAAAGGTGACAAACTACTCAGAAGACACAACAAACACATGAAAGTGACAAGTCCATATAAAAATGCAAAAAGAAAAGAGCTTGATGAGTAAAAGGAGGAGGAGACACAGATATAGACATGTCATGTTCTTCTAAAATCATGTAAAACTCAGCAAGGGGACTCCAACAAAGTCTCCATTTTCCCCAAAGATTTGGGCACAAGAACATCACTTAAGAGTTGCAAGCTTAAAATGGTTGGTGAGGTGACTTTCATGCAGCACATTCAAAAATCCACAAGCCTTTAGTCTACCCATGTTATCTGTAAGATTTGTCACCTAAACCTAAGTAGAGGCCGAAAAATCAATAGTTTGAGTACTTCATGCATGAACCATCACATGGATATTAAGCAAAAGTCGCAGTGGGAAGCTCACTGTGCTACAATGTGGCCCATCTCTGCCCCATTAAGTGCATCCACGGCCTCTTCATTCTCTGTGACTGTGTGGACAGCAGTCACACATACTTTTGTACACAGACTTTCCACCTCTTTACCCGCAACAGCCAGTTTGATTGGCAGGTCATCAGTTCTTTTGGAAGTGGAAACACCTGCTGGTGTTGAGTGCTGTCAGACATCGAGAGCACCACCTTTGGATGAAGGCAACATAATATCTCCGCCTGCACCTTCCTCGCAGACCAGCAGTTTCCAGGGACAACCTACTCAACCCCGTCTCAGCACAGCAGCCAGCCCTCGGTCCCTCAGATGTGGACAAGTAAAAGACCATTTCCTCCTAGCCATGAGGAAGCTAAGAGGTTGAACTTCACCATCTGCAAGCTGTTGCTACAGAAATGCTGCCTTTCCGCTTGGTAGATACAGAAGATTTTTGAGACCTTATGCCCTCGCAGTGCCCCAGTACCAGATGCCAGTCGCCACTACTTCTCAAAGGAAGCTGTGCCTGCGCTACACCAGCATGTCGCACACAACATCACCGCTTCCTTGAGAAACTCTGTGTGTGTGACAGGGTGCATTTCACGTCAGGCACTTGCACCAGTAAGCAAGGACAGGGGCGTTACATGTTGCTGACTGGGCACTGGGTAGCTATGGTGAAAGCAGAAGAAGGTGCTGCTGTCCAAGTCTTGCCGTCCCCACGAGTTGTGTGTCAATCCTCTGTATGTAGAAGTTCCTCCTTACTATGCTGGCAGCAGCGCTCAACGCATCAGGCAGTGTTTAGTTGAAATGTCTGGGAAATGTGAGTCACACAGCTGAGGAGTTTTCAGCTGTGGAGACCGAGTTTCATCAATGGTTGTCTTCACTGAACCTGCTGCCAGGGAAGGCCGTGTGCGACAATGCTGCAATGATGCAAAGGGGTAACAAGATCTCCAAGGTCCAGACGGTCGGCAGCACAAAGGCGGCAGGCATAGGAGAGGGTGGGGGAGAGGGAATTAAACGAGGGCACATAGTAAGCAAGCCAAACTGTTGGAGGAAGGTGCAGGAGCCGATGGAACTAAATTGGAGGACGAACTGCCGATTGGGAATGGAAGACTCATCAGATGAAGGGTACCTCAGTCTCATCAGCATCTTCCTTCATTGTCTCCACCAACAGAGCACTTACAGTTGTGGGAATGAGGTTCTACATTATCCTATTGTTCAGAACCTTCTTCATTTGGGCCTGGATCCGACTCATAAAGCTCTCTGGGCATCAGTGCAGATCATTTCCTCATCTTGGACTCACAGAATGCTTTGGAGTCAGACCTCTGATGTCCCAGGCTATAGTATGATTGAACATCTCTGCATACCTCAACCATTCTGTCTTACCCCTATACTCAGATGGGGCTGGCTGGACACACTTGGAAGCTGTGAGAGAAGCAAGTGTGATTGGGGTTCCACACCTCATGAGGACGTGGTGTTAATTTGTGATGATGAAGTTGAGTATTGGAGGAGAGCCCACTTGATGAAGCGCTTGCATATCCATTCTAGGGGCTGCTCTTTTTGTGTCCCCTCCATCTACAATTGTAGCGATCGTCGTGTGACTTGTTGTCTTTAAGAAAGTGATCATATTAGATTGTCCACAAAAGAAGTACACATCTTAGTTTGGCTGGAAGATGGTCTTTCTTCAGCAGATGTTACTGTTGCCTTACCACCTACCCCACGGACACAAACTTTTTTTCCCTTTCCACCACGCCTATTCCCCTTTCCACCAGCAGTAGGCCTTTTGCCACTCATTTTTTATGTGAACAAATTGGCAACTCTGCAGTTGTTGGCAAAAAAAAATTTGGATGGACATTGAGCAGAGCTGAGTGGCCAAACATTGCTACTAGGCCCAAATTATTACCTGGGCTAGATGCAGTTAAAAATTAATATGAAATAGCCAGGCAGTGTAGATTGGTTCACAACTGAGTTACACCACTGACTAACAGACACTGCTACTATGCCCAAACTATTACCTGGGCTAGGTGCAGTTAAAAATTAGTCTGAACTAGACAGGCGGTGTAGCTTGATTCACAAGTGGGCTACACCACTGTCTAAGTGATACTGCTACTAGACCCAAACTATTACCTGGGCTAGGTGCAGTTAAAAATTAGTCTGAACTATACAGGCGGTATAGCTTGTTTCACAAGTTGGTTACACCACTGTCTAAATGACACTGCTACTAGGCCCAAACTATTACCTGGGCTAGATGCAGTTTAAAATTAGTCTGATCTAGACAGGCGGTGTAGCTTGTTTCACAAGTGGGCTACACGACTGTCTAACTGACACTGCTACTAGCCCAAACAAATTGCCTGGACTAGCTGCAGTAAAAAATTGGCTACTGGATAGACAGGTGGTGTAGCTTACTTTACAGCTGGGCTACATAGCTGACTACCAGACACTGCTACCAGACCAAAAAGATTGCCTGGACTAGCTGCATTAAAAAATTGGCTACTGGATAGAGAGGCAGTGTGTCATACTTTACAGCTGGGCTACACCGCTGACTACCACACACTGCTACTAGCCCAAAAAAATTGCCTGGACTAGCTGCAGTACAAAATTGGGTACTGAAGACAGGTGGTGTATCTTTCTTCACAGCAGTGCTACACTACCTGCCCTAAAGGATTGCCTGAGCTAGATTTGGCCAGATGCTGCATAGTATGCGCCTTCCCCCCCCTCCCACCGCACACTATACACTGAAACTGCATATTAACATTCATTAGCAGTATTACTGTGAAAACCCAGTTACACTTTTGGTGATCGAACCGTTATTGAACATAACTTCGAACTGCCGAATTTGAAGCTAATTGTTTGCGTTCGTCGAATGATTCGAACACCGCCCAAAACAGCTCGAATTTGAGATTGGTGAACATTTTGAATCGAACACCGCTCATATCTACTAATAAAAAAAATAATTAATAAAAAAAAACTGCATGGGGTCTCTCCATTTTTGATAACCAGCTAAGGTAAAGCATACAACTGCAGGCTGCAGCCCTCAGCTGTCTGTTTTTCCTTGTCTGGTTATCAAAAATACACGGGACCCCACACTATTTTTTAATGATATATTTAAGCAATTAAAAATTATGGAGTAGGGTCACCCATATTTTTTATAACCAGCCAAGGCAATACAAGCCCCCAAGCAGTCATTTTTATCAGGCTGGGAAGGTCCATGGTTATTTGGCCCATCCCAGCAAAAGTATGGCAGCTTGCAGCTGTCCCAGAAGTGGTGCTTTGCTTTCCTGATTGCTCTGGGGCTTCAGTGGAAATCAGGTACCGTATATACTCGCGTATAAGCCGAGTTTTTCAGCCCAAAAATTGGGCTGAAAAGTCCCCCCCTCGGCTTATACGCGAGTCATACGGCCCCCCTCAAAGTTTGGCGCCCCCACCTCAGTTTCTGGGCCCCCCCGCATGCAGCGCTGCACATATACATTACGTGTCTAGCAGCTGTTACCCTCCGGTGGCAGATCGCGGCTCCCGGCTCCGGGCTCCATCTTCCTCTCTGTCTTCCTGGTTGTCATGTGACCGGCGCGATGACGTCATCGCGCCGGTCACAAAGCAGGAAGACAGCGAGGAAGATGGAGCCCGGAGCCGGGAGCCGCGATCTGCCACCGGAGGGTAACAGCTGCTAGACACGTAATGTATATGTGCAGCGCTGCATGCGGGGGGGCCCAGAAACTGAGGTGGGGGCGCCAAATTATGAGGGGGGCCCTGCTGGGGCCCTGTATACTACCACTGGGGCTATATACTACCACTGGGGCTATATACTACCACTGGGGCTATATACTACCACTGGGGCTGTATGTATACTACCACTGGGGCTATATACTACCACTGGGGCTGTATACTACTACTGGGGCTATATACTACCACTGGGGCTATATACTACCACTGGGGCTGTATGTATACTACCACTGGGGCTATATACTACCACTGGGGCTGTATACTACCACTGGGGCTATATACTACCACTGGGGCTGTATACTACCACTGGGGCTGTATATATACTACCACTGGGGCTATATACTACCACTGGGGCTGTATACTACTACTGGGGCTATATACTACCACTGGGGCTATATACTACCACTGGGGCTGTATGTATACTACCACTGGGGCTATATACTACCACTGGGGCTGTATACTACTACTGGGGCTATATACTACCACTGGGGCTATATACTACCACTACGGCTGTATGTATACTACCACTGGGGCTATATACTACCACTGGGGCTGTATACTACCACTGGGGCTATATACTACCACTGGGGCTGTATACTACCACTGGGCTGTATATATACTACCACTGGGGCTATATACTACCACTGGGGCTGTATACTACTACTGGGGCTATATACTACCACTGGGGCTATATACTACCACTGGGGCTATATACTACCACTGGGGCTGTATATATACTACCACTGGGGCTATATACTACCACTGGGGCTGTATATACTACTGGGGCTGCGTGTATACTACCACTGGGGCTGCTGCTGTATACTACCACTGGGGCTGCTGCTGTATACTACCACTGGGGCTGCTGCTGTATACTACCACTGGGGCTGCTGTATATACCTCTGGGGCTGCTGTATACTACCACTGGGGCTGCTGCTGTATATACCACTGGGGCTGCTGCTGTAACACTGCTGGGGCCTGTATATACCACTGGGGAGGCTGCTGTATACCACACGTGCTGGGGCTGTATACCTGTGCTGGGGTCCACCCTCGGCTTATACACGAGTCAATAAATTTTCCCAGGTTTTGGGGGCAAAAGTAGGGGGTCGGCTTATACACGGGTCGGCTTATACACGAGTATATACGGTAAGTTTTTTGCAGTTGATGTCAGCTATGTAGTGTCAGCTGACATCAAGTCCTGATGGTTGTAAAGAGAAGAGTCTATCAGACAAAAAAGTTAAAAAACTCTCACTCACTGGAAAATAATAATTTATTTGAAACCTCATAGGTCACTCAATGAGGTCATGTGTGAGAAATTCCATGCCCGCCGCTGACTACGAGGGACCTATGGAGCCTTGTCATGAGAACGAGACTCCATAGGATTTGATGGGCGTCATGGCACATTACATCATTGGATTAGTTTAGAACTTCGAGGATTTATTTTTCATTAATAATTTGGTGTACAAGGGAGTGAGAGGGAGTCATTATTCAAATAAACTACTTTTTACAATGTGTGTGTTTTTTTTAATTTATGCTTACTGACTTACTAATGTCTGATAGACATCTATTTATTATTAACCCCTGTGATTGATGCTAGTTGAGATTACACAGCTGACATCAACCCCAAAAATATTACCCCGATTGCCATTGTACCAAGGAAATTGGAAAGAGCCAGGACAAAGCGCCAGAATTGGTGCATTTGATTGATGCACTACTTCTGGAGGGCAGATGAGGACAGCACAGAAGCCCTCACATAGCAGCAACTAGGTACAAAAATAGTAATAGTTGTATGACCAAATGGTTCATATACATATATCTGGCACATAAAGAGATGTTATTAACAGTAATTACAGAAACAAGGGCTTCACATAAACCCAGCAAAGTGTTAACTGAATAAATGTGTTTACAGACTCAAATAGGTTACATATATATACATATCAGGAGCTCGTCAGCTCCTAAGAAGGTACATAAATTGTATACAATATAAACACTGACCAAAGATCACAGTTCGCCTATATAGACAAAAACCATAGAGTCACAATAACACAAATGAGTTATTTAGCCACTAAACCTACTGCAGGAGAAGAAACCTCTATGATACCAAATATTTACCAGTTGCTGCAAATAGAGAGCGCCTGGGGCAGGGGAGAGTCAGGGCAGTGGACCCATACAATGTTTCGCGGCCCAGGAGAATCCCTATGGCCGCTTCATACCTCCCCCTGATGAAGCGGCCATAGGGATTCACCTGGGCTGCCGCCTTGATGTGCTACTAAAATGTTTTCAGCACAGTATTGGTGCAGCTGTTCATATAAGCACCGTTGAAAGTATTCAGCTTGTTCCATTTAGGAACTTGTGAGAATATTAATAAGTATATATATTCATAAGGTAAATAAAATAATAATCAATGCCCAGGTGATTGAATACTGGAGCAATAATAGCAAACCATTCTGCGTTCCGCGCAGAAGGTTTGATGCTTCCAACAGAATGATTATAGTAACTTGCCAGTCCATGTTAGGCAATAAGGCTTTGATTGGAAGTGATACGCATGTAATAGTACTACTACAGGAATGCTGCTCGGCTATGTCAGTTACCATGGTATAGATTAGAGCCAATTTCATTCATAGGATAGCCTAGGCAGATATTTTGCAAGAAGTATTTAATATTAATGTAAAAGCATTTGTAAAAAAAATTCAGCTGTTTTGTTGCATTTCATATTTAGATATATTTATGTTTGATGTATTTACACATGTATGTCTTTTTCGTCAATAAGCGGTAGTGACATCAGGGGCCAGCTTAATAAAACCCAGGATATGACGTCAGACGCTATTGAGGACCCATTGAAGTGGTAATTAACCGCAAAACGGCAGGCCGTTGTCCGCCGTCCCTGCACCCCCTCCCCTGCTTTGTTGTCAAGAAATGGACATATAAATTTGGATTAAAAGATTGAAGATCGCAACAGTGGTGAGTGCAGCTATTTTTTCTTATTATGGATGGACATTAATGCTTTTGAACTGCCTGCACCACATTCTGTATACCTGCCACTGAAGTCACAAGAGTGACAGGGTGAACCTATTAGGCAAATGCCGGTGCCCAGTGATTGCCTTATTTTTTGCAACCACTATTCCAAAGGAGATTTACCAAAAACACTGCTACTAAGCCCTAGAAAGGGCTGTTTCAGAAAGGAGTTATTAAACCTACTATCTATCTCTCTGTCTAGAAAGAAATAGAATCGCTAGCTATCTAAAGAGAGCACACGGGATCAGCAGCATTGGCACTGCAGTAGCAAGACTGTCACTGAGCTCCAACACTGAGAAAATGGTGCAGAGGGGAAATGGTCAGTTCTTATATGGCAAGGCCATGTGACATACCCAGTCAATGACAAGCCCTTATTTGCAAAAAGTGCAATTTGCTTTATGGGTGTTGATTGGCTGCCAGACCAGACCTTCCACAGTAAGTGCGGGAGAGAAAAAAAATGGAGACCTGCACTTATCTGACCTGAGATCCTGAGACCCCTCACCACCCCTCCCCTTCTGCCCACTATGCTAGACACTAACACTTTGAAAACAGAACTGAAGCATTAGTGCAAATGCAGTAATGCTTTTTTTTAATCCAAATAATTACTGAACAAATCCTGAATTTCCAACTTTTTAGCAAACCATTCGAGCTAGAGGTGTTGAACAGGGGTGAACCTAGCCTTTGTGCTGCCTGAGGTGAACTTCAAAATGGCGCCTACCCCCCCCCCATCGCTAGTAAATTTTAAATTTGTAGAAATAAATCTGGTTCATACAGATTTATATCTATCCAGTAAAAATGATTACAATAGTGGATATTTTAATTTACAGAAATAGAGAAAAAGATGTCCACACACAAGGATGTCAGTGCCATCACATGCACATACAAGAACCACACAGAAGAATCCAGAACAAGGATCATTAATTGCAATGGCAGGCCAGGCACAAGTATGCAGACACACAATGATGGCTGCAGGAAGACACAGTCCTGCATCCTTATAGCACAGGAGGAGGCACTGATTGCCAACCTATTATCTTTGGCACACTCTGGGCAGCTCCAATGTGACCACTGTCTGGCACTAACATGTCCACCATGCAGCACCTTCCACACACCCCATACAATGACCTGCAGTCTGAGCATCAACAAGCCGCCAATGCACTAAATTTTGAAAATGGCAAATTTCGCCAACAGAGCATGCCTCCTTCTCCCAAAACAGCCAATCACTAACGCCGCACACTGGGCTGTAAGGAGCTAATAGCAGGGGCCTTCCCACTGGGCTGCAGAAGGCATGTGGGAGCGGGAAGTGGGATGAGCGCAACCGACCAACCACCACCTGGGTGAAACATGGCTGGATGCCTGTATGCACTGAGGGGCAGCACTGGACGTGTTGTGTACGTTATGGCCAATCAGTCCTGCAGCAGAGGCGCATGTGAGAGGGATAATGCATCCTGCACCAGGGGCGCACATAGAAATCATGGTACCCCATAGCAGAAGTTCTAATTGCCCCCCCAAATAAAATAATTGGCTGGGTCACAGAAGAACATATCTAACAACTTTGCAGCCCTTATAAGGTAAATTTTCCTTGAATTGAAGCCCTCTAGATTCCTCGTTTATTGCAGCCATAAGGTGTGATGCCAAAGGAAAGGTGTCCCCTGAACACTGTATGATCCCTTCAAAGTGAGTTCTAAACAGTACCCTCCAGACGCAGAGTATGATGACCATATTGTACGCCCCCCTCCTTAACTGCCCCGACACGGTATGATCCCCAACTGTGACCCCCACACAACCCTCAATGTAGTATAATAGACCTACATGCAGTATAATGGCCCCTACATCTCTTCACACTGTATAATGGCCCCCAACACAGCCCTCAAACAGCCCTCCAAAAAGTATAAAGGTTTCCTCATAGCCCTTCAAGTATTATCATGCCTCCAACAGAGCCTTCCAAATATTATACTGGTTTCCTTATGGTATAACTATATCATAATACATCATCCATAGTCCTCCATATAGTACCCCAAAGTCCCCCATATAAATAATAAATTTATAATAATACACACTCCACAGCCCTCCATATAGTATAATGCACCCCCACAATCCTTCATATAGTATAATGCACCCCCATAGCCCTCGATATTATATATTTCAACCCCATAGACCTCCATATAGTATAATGCACCCCCACAATCCTTCATATAGTATGCTGTGAGCAATCAGGTAAATTCACTCACACCTGGGTGCAGTTAACCCCGTGTGCACCAGTCAGGTCTAGCAAAGCAATCACTCCTACACACACACACACAGGTCCAGATGCCATTAACTCTGGGTGCATGGCTCAATGGGCATGTGATGTATACCGGCCATGGGCTATCATGCCGGTCATACCTCGCATATCCCCCTCCTTGTTCAATTCCATAGGGAGTGAACACACTGCCATAGAAGTCAGTGCTACAGAGCTGCACCCTGTGGCACCGTTCCAGGCCCATGTAACATGTGATGAATACCGGACATGTGCTCTCATGCCGGTCATATCATCATCTACCTCCCCCCTCCTTGTTCATGCGCATAGTAGGTGAACACATAGCCATAGGTTTTGGGCCCTGTGCCGGTCTCACGTCACACATAAGTGACCCATACCCACCCTGTCCATAAAGTCCCCGCTGAGCCTGCGGGCAACACCACCATTGTCCTCAGCAACCGGGTTGAGAGCGACGTCTTTGTGACCCCGCCGAGTCACCAGCACCTTGATATGGTGTCTTCGTGGCCCCGCCGAGTCACCAGCAGCTTGACTTGGGGAGTGATGACATGATATCTTCGTGGCCCCGCTGAGCCACCAGCCAGATGCTTCAGTGCTCTGTGCGGTTGCCCGTAGCAATCAAGTACATGCACCTACACCCCACTACCATAGTTATCAGGCTGCACTTACCTAACCGGGCTGCCATGCCCACATTCTCCACCATATGAGAGGTAGCGCATGCCTAGGAGACTCGCTTGGCAACGGAATGGCACCAACAACCATGTTTTTTCAAAATAACACAATTCAGCAGTTTATTATAACTGTCATAAACTGCTTATAACCTACAATTCACATTACAACTCATATAGATAATACATCCATACAGATTACAGATCATAACGTACAATGGCGGTTTTGCCCGCCCGCTATTGTTCACCTTGTCTTGACACATATTCAAACTATACACATAATAACCTTATTCCCATAGTAACATTAGGAGCACTAGTCACAATTCCATAGAATATCACAATTCCATAGAATATCAGGAGCACTAAGCATAATGGTACCTTTACACGCCGCCACAACAGGATGGATACAACCCGCTACAGGCTACAAATGTAGCTTGTCGCGCCAATATCGCCCGTAGTAGCGGCGTCTGAAGACGGGACGACACAGCCGGCTACAGATACCTCTGTATCCGTGCACTGCCCATAAACATATGGCAACATCGCCGATTGTAGCGAGCTGTATCGGCGTGTAAAGAAGGAACAGAAGGGAACTCTGGACAGCCGGAGATGTAGCTGCAATGTAGCTAAGGCGTGACCCGGGCTCCGGGATACCACGCCCCTTCAGCGATCATTGGAGGAAGCTCCTTCGTTGCGATTGGTTGTCGCTGCACAGGGCGGCATATTTAAGGAGCTGACCAGTCACACTACGCAATTGCTCGAGCGTCATGTATTAATCAGCCTCCTGCGCTGGCTGGCCAATCATGGTATTATTGCTTTGTCCTATCAGCGTACGGACGTCTCGTAATCCACAATTGTGGCACGCCTATGTGCTGTCCCTCCTGCCCCAGGTCCGCCCATATTAGCTTGTTATTGCGGTGTGTAAATGAGGTACGCTGAGCTACAGACGGCTACTTGCGGCACCCGGCGATGTAGCTAGCTGTAGATGTGGCGTAGCGTAGCGCACCTTGTGGCGGCGTGTAAAGAGGGTGCGGTTCCCGTTGGTAACCGTTCGCCCGTGCTCGTGCACGTGAAGTTGCCGTTGGTATCCATCCTGTTGTGGCGGCGTGTAAAGGTACCATAACTCCACCAACCTATTTACATAGTTCCCCATACATAGAACATACATGACATTCACATAGCCTATGGACAATTAAAAGACATATATATTTTATACATAGGAGCACTAATCCCTGCTCCATATAACCTCAGGAGCACTAACTGCCGCTCCTATGGTGGTTACAGCCACCTCGTCTTTCGAGCCACACACAGTCTCTAACATACAAACACTGTGTTCAGTGTTGCAGCAAACTTACTCCCTTTAGTCTAACATGCAAACAGCATACAGTCCATTGTGGACTCTGTGGAGCACCCGGGGCCAGGTAAGCCACAGAACCAACTAGTTCACTAAGGGATTTCTACATCTAGAACCTCACATACACCCAACACCTTCCACTACAGGCCTGTAGGGGGAGCTCTACTGGTTGCTGTTAAGCCAGATCCCCTATAAATACAGGTGCTGGGGGCGGAGTTAGTCAGAGTGTGCAGTCGCTAGGAGAATTTTGAAGATCAGCTCAGTGCCTAGTAAGCAAAACTGGTCACCGGAGCCGTGCTAGGCCTAAGAACAGTGCACCGCCAGAGCCAGTATGAGGTCCAGAGAGTGAGGACAAAAGGCATAGGTGAGGAACACTACAGTGGGGCAGAGGAGCCATCCTGGCTCACCCCATGAGAATAACGGTCGCTGGAGTCTGAGTCTGCAAGGGAGGAAGATTAGCCCAGCAGAGAATTCCAGTACACCGTTGAGGCTTAGCTTCCCCGACACCCGCAGCACCCACATTTGAGAGCCAGGAGCCGCAGGCGAGATAGCGGTAGCCAAGCGAGAGCCCTCAATGCAGCAACACGGGTGTGGAGGAACAGAAAAGTTCAGGCCTGGTTTCATACAAGCCAGACTCAAGACAAGGGAGCAGGACAAGAAGGCCTTTACTTAACTCTGTGTGGAAATCCCGAAGTGCACGCTTCAACCTTGGACGTGTACCTGGAGAATCACCAGTAAAAGGTACAGAAAAAGACTTTATTGTGTGCGTGTCCCTTCTTCAACCTGTCCCACACACCAATTACTACGCTGCCCCATTCCTTCTGTGCTGCCCTATTCCACTATCATACCCTACATCTCTGAGGAACCCGTTCTTCCTTTAGAGAGCTACAACATCTTGCTGCCGCCCATCACCCCGAAGGTCCCAGCAGTGTCGGTGCCATCACTGGACCTACAGGTGGCGTCACGATTGACAATAAGTTTAATCCCTGTAAATATACCCCTTTATATTTTGTCACCAGGGGCACAGACTTGGGCACCGACCACTCGTGACATCCCCTTACCAGTACGCCCGAGATCCGAGTACCCCAAGCCCTTAGCACAAGACAAAATCCTGGCTTCACGAACAGGATCCCGTGTCCTGTGTAACCGGGTACTGTGTGCCGTATATAGACTGTGTTTGTGAACTGTTAATCTGGGCAGCCATTGCCCAACGCTCTGACGAAAACCCGTCGAGTGCAGCAGCCTGATCCGGAAATACCCGAGGTGTTCCACTCGCCTGCGGAGCTGACTACGTACTTTCGTTTTTCATAGACTGGCAGTGATTCACTAGGGGGAGTGAGAATGAGTGCCCCGGACGCAGACAATGCAGCGGCGCTTCACGTAAACCAGCCTGCAGTGGCCAATCTGCCGGTTGGCGCAGTATCGGCACCTGCACCAGTAGCCCCGATAATGCTGATCTCACTGCCATATGTCCCTAATGCAGCCTGGTTGCCCAAGTATGACGGCCAGCCAGGCACCTTGGATGCATTTAAGAGAAAGATTTGTAATGTGTTGGACATGTATGCGATGACCGGTAAGTAGAGAGCAACGGTAGTAGTGGGACAGTTAACAGGTGCAGCGGAGCTGGAAACCCGAAACTGATCAGAGGAAGGTCAGCAGTCTATTGTTCAAATCTTTAAAAAGTTTAAATAGGTTTTTGAGCATTATACTGAGACTGAACTTAGAAAGTTGTTTTGCCACTGCAAGCAGGGAGCACAAGAAAGTGTCCTAGATTATTCCTTACGCCTGCAGGAGACGCTGGGAATCCTTAAACAAGTTGATCCAATCAGCATACGTGATGAAAATAAAATGCTTATTGAACAGTTTGTAAGGGAGTTCAGGTTACCAGATGACAGCAAGCAAGCACGTTGGTGTGTTCTCCAAAACCCTGATGCAGAGTTTGCCACTTTGAAAGAACTGACCATTAAGGAACAGCAGCTCCCCGCAGTACCAGAAAACTACAGCTCATTCAAACTGGAGTTCCTGGCCTTGGTCTGGGCAATAACAGAACGGTTCAAGCATTAACTGGCAGCGTAAAAGTTCTCAGCTTTCACAGATAACAACCCTCTAACACATCTGGAGACTGCGAAGCTGGGAGCCATGGAGCAACGCTGGATGGCCAGGTTATCCAACTATGATTTTACCATCACGTACCGGGCAGGCCATAAGAACTCCAATGCTGACGGATTGTCCAGGATGCCTAACTTACCAGATGCGGGAGAAGATGTGGATGAGCTAGAAGAAGTAGAGTTACCAGCCTTCCATCGCCTAAGTGCATCCCCATGTCATCAGGCAAGTCAAAGACATCAGGAGACAACAGTGAACCCCATTACCTCACCACAACTGGAAGGAGACACAGGACAGTGACCCAGCTGTCAGCTTAGTCAAAGATCTGATAACTAAAGAACATTACTGCCTGAGTCCAGATGCTCCACAAGAAGCCAAACGTCTATGGAAGGAGAAGGGAAAACTGTTTGTCTACCAAGGTAAACTGTGTAGATGTCACATCAATCCCAGAACTCATGAATTGATCTGGCAGATTGTAGTGCCAAAAGGAGATGTACAAATGGTGTTAGAAGCATATCACAATGATGTAGGACACTTTGGTTGGAAGAAACTGGAGATATTGCTGAAAGACCGCTTCTACTGGGTTGGCATGAGAGGTTCCATTGAGAGATGGTGTAGAAATTTTGGACCATGTCACCTGAGAAGAAAAGACCAGCAAAGCCAAAAAGCGCCATTACAGCCTATTGTTACCAAGAAACCCCTTGAAATAGTAGCCTTGGATCATGCAAAGCTGACACCTAGCAGAATAGTTTACAGTTACGCTCTTACCATGGTTGACCACTACTCTAGATTCTTAGTAGTAGCACATGTTAAAGACTTAACTACAGAAGTAGCAGCCAAGACGTTCCAGACCTATTTCTGTCGACCACATGGATCCCCAGTTCAAGTAATTACAGATCAAGGTTCTGCATTTGAATCCCAACTGTTTCAAGAATTCCTAGGATTGTATTTTTGCAAGAAAATCAGAACTACACCTTACCATCCACAGACAAATGGACTTTGTGAGAAAATGAACAACATTGTCATCGATATGTTGAAAACATTACCACTTGACGAAAGAAATCAGTGGCCAGAAAAACTACCTGATTTAGTGGATATATACAACCACATACCTGTAAGTTCTACTAACTACACACCAGCATACTTGATGTGAGCAAGACCTGGAAAACTCCCAGTTGATTTCGAGATCGGAATTGTAGAACCAAACCAAGATGCTTCTGATGAAGATTAGAGAAAAGTTGGGATTGAAGAGGTGTATCACGGTCCGCGCTGCTATACCCAAAGAAACACTCACATGGAAGGCAGGATTTCAAAAGCAGTTTCTTTCCTTTATTCGAACGCGTTTTGATGCACAACCTGGCATCTTCCTCAGCACTGACCGTGATACACCTCTTCAATCCCAACTTTTCTCTGGATGTTTTTCCACGTGCAAGTGGTCGGTGGAGGTCCTGCAGCAGCTTATTTGTTGATGCCTTCAAACCAGTTGTGGGTCACACAACTGAACCAGGTGAGTGGATCCATTGCACCACCTTTACACTTTAGTGTCGCTAGTGATAGGGCACTATTGCGCCTCTTGTCCCCCACCCCTTTTGTTTTTACACAGTCTGATGAAGATTGGGACTCTACCTGTCAGCAGCAGTACAAGAAGGTATAAGACTGAGTGGAGAAGAACTTACAACAAGTCAGAAACAAACAACAGACTATAACAAACATGCACCAGATGAACCCTGGATACCTGGAGAAATGGTTCTAAAAAGAAAAAGAACTAATAAGCTAGATGATCAGTGGAAGCTGAACCCTATATTGTCCTTCAATCTAATTTTCACAATAGTAAAACTTGTGTAATAAGCCATGATGCAGGAAGAACATCATCGACAGTTTCAAGAGATCATCTCAAGAAATGTTCAGAACAGCTGAAACTACAAGAAGTAAACTACTATTCAACACCAGTTGAGAAGAGAAGAGAGAGCGTAATCCACACTGTATTAGGAGACTTCCTAGAAGATTGTAATGGAGCTGTCATAGTACCAGTACTTTCGTTTTATCAACCTGTTGAAGAACAAGTTCAAATTCCTCTAGAACCAAGAAGAGAAGAAGAACCCATTCAAGTACAAGAAGTACAGCCTATTGTACCGGAACCAGAGATTCCTACAATTGGTGAACCTGCCAGTCCACTATAAAGACTAGGTCAATACTACGGTATTTAAGAATCACGTAGGTCTAACAGACTAGGGAATAGTGCACACACAGCACCAGATGCAGACACTAGTGACACACCAATACTACGCAGATCAACCCGTAGTAACTTTGGTCAGCCACCACTCAGATACAGAGAGTGAAGTATAGAGTGTCAAAAGAGTAAAATGTAAATAATGCCTTGGTATACAAATGTGAATAGTAGTGTATAGAAGGCTGGAGGAACTGGGCACAGCCCCATGTACATTAAGTTGGGAACAGAAATTGCCTGGGGTAGAGAGAAGGTAAGACCCGGCCTCCAAAGCAGAGACACCCGTAGGGAAATTGTGTGTAAAGTGTGTTAACCCGTTGAATGTTTGCAGCCTACAGAGACTTTACTGTACAGACTTTACCCTTTTTCCCTGATTTTTCACCTTTGGTTAAACATGGACCATAGCCACAGGACTGGTGGTGGCATAACAATTCTTTTATTTTACAGCCTGCGATGGATGGACTAGCGCCGTAAGGACTGCTGTTTTTACCCGTTTTACAGTGTTTTTTTATATTTTTGAGTTTTTGAGACTTGGTAAATACCTGTTATTGTTTATGTGTTTATGTTACAAAAACTTTGTTCAGTCCGGAAGTACTGAAGGTAACTAGGGGGGAATGTGGCACCCTGTGCCAGGTAAGCCACAGAACCAACTGGTTCACTAAGGGATTTTCACACCTAGTAACTCACATACACCCAACACCTTTCACTCCAGGCCTGTAAGGGGAGCTCTACTGGTTGCTGTTCCCCAGATCTCCTACAAATACAGGTGCTGGGGGCGGACTTAGCCAGAGTGTGCAGTCGCTAGCACAACTATGAAGATCATCTCAGTGCCTAGTGAGCAAAACCGGTCACCGGAGCCATGCTTGGCCCGAGATCAGTGCACCGCCAGAGCAAGTGTGAGGTCCAGAGAGTGAGGACGAAAGGCAAAGGGGAGGAACACTACAGTGGGGGCAGAGGAGCCATCCCGGTTCACCCCAGAAAAATACTGGTCACTGGAGTCTGAGCCTGCAAGGGAGAGAGATTAGCCCAGCAGAGAATTCCAGCACACCATGGAGGCTTAGCTTCTTGGACACTCGCAGAACCCACATTTGAGAGCCAGGAGCCGCAGGAGAGATAGCGGCAGCCAAGCAAGAGCCCTCAATGCAGCAACACGGGTGTGGAGGAACAGGAAAGTTCAGGCCTGGTTTCATACACGCCAGACTCAAAACAAGGGAGCAAGACAAAGAGGCCTTTACTTCACTCTGTGTGGAAATCCCAAAGTGCACCCCTCAACCTTGGACGTGTACCTGGAGAATCGCCAGTAAAATGTACAGAAAAAAACTTTATTGTGTGCGTGTCCCTTCTTCAACCTTTCCCACACTCCAATGACTACGCTGCCCCATTCCTACTGTGCAGCCCTATTCCACTATCATACCCTACAGCCCTGGGGAACCCGCTCTTCCTGTAGAGAGCTACATCTCCTTGCTGCTGCCCATCAACCCGGAGGTCCCAGCAGCGCCGGTGCCATCAACGGACCTACAGGTGGCGTCACGACTGACAATAACTTTAATCCCTGTAAATATACCCCTTTTTATTTTGTCTTCAGGGGCATGGACTTGGGCACTGACCACCCGTGACATCCCCGTACCAGTACGCCCAAGATCCAAGTACCCCAAGCCCTTGGCGCAAGACAACTCCAGCCTGGTACAGGGCCCATACACATGTACATACAGTCCATCATACTACATCCATGGACTGCAACCTATTCAGGCCCATACACATGCACACACAGTCCGTCATAACATATCCATGGACTGTGACCCTTACAAGGCACAGACATGGTTTTAAAACAAGCATCCAGGAAAACATAGTGGATTCGCAGAGTCAGCAAATCAAATACATTATAATACCCAGGTGGGTAGCACTTATTTGAAAAAACTCACCAAAAATGGTCGCTTTTTTTACCCCTTGCATCTAGCAGGTGGCTGCAGATTCCCCCAGGAGGTAGCACATGCGTCTAGACACAGACCCCTGCAACCTATAACATGGGGGCGGTTTGTAGCAACCAGCGACCAGCCATGTATGCAGGGAGAGGCTGGTGGTGAATGCAGACACATGGACACCATTAGGCCCCTGCCACACTCAGGTGTTACATAGTGTCCGAGCAGCCTATTGGTGACGCCTCCTATTAGACCGGGCGGGCTGCTCAGCACTGAAATATGCATCACTGTGACAGACGCCCCCTAGAGGAAAACAACCTCAACTGCAAAAGATAAAAAGATGCAGGTTGACACTAAAGATAATGTTGTAAGGTGTCAGTTGGTATTATGGCGCCAGAATATCGTAAGCTCGTGACCCACCGTCAAGGGCCCTTACACTCACGAGTACCTAGCCACATGTATAACACATGTATAATTTAGCTTTAAACAAAAATCACCGAATAGGTACTAAATATTATATTGAAAAAACTCACCAAAAATGGTCGCTTTTTTTACCCCTTGCATCTAGCAGGTGGCTGCAGATTCCCCCAGGAGGTAGCACATGCGTCTAGACACCGGTACACAGACCCCTGCAACCTATAACATGGGGGCGGTTTGTAGCAACCAGCGACCAGCCATGTATGCAGGGAGAGGCTGGTGGTGAATGCAGACACATGGACACCATTAGGCCCCTGCCACACTCAGGTGTTACATAGTGTCCGAGCAGCCTATTGGTGACGCCTCCTATTAGACCGGGCGGGCTGCTCAGCACTGAAATATGCATCACTGTGACAGACGCCCCCTAGAGGAAAACAACCTCAACTGCAAAAGATAAAAAGATGCAGGTTGACACTAAAGATAATGTTGTAAGGTGTCAGTTGGTATTATGGCGCCAGAATATCGTAAGCAGGACGCAAAACACATCCCCTTGAGGAAGCTGCAGCCACCAAGCCCATGCAGCGAAACGCCGCGTCGGGGTTTTAACCAGACGGGATCGTGGAGGGCACTTGTCTATTATTTTTGACTCAATATGGGTATGCTATAACAACTATGGAGATTGAGATAAGCATCTACTCTGATCTTAAGGAAAGCACTTTAGTATGATCATTCCAGGGTCTTATTTTCCTTGTGGAACGCTGCACTAGCACTTTACATTGTAAATGGCCATACTTTTGATGTATTTTCTGTTTTCCTTGATGTACCTTGTCATTGTATATGCTGAACTCTGCTGTATATGAAATCTGCATACCCATTTGATTTGCTAGATTATTTATGTGCCCCCTGTATCCTGTTTTGGATCTTTTGTACATGCACTTTCTTGCCACCTTATTAATTTTTAATGACGTCTACCAATAAAATGTTAAGCTTTGCATAGTACTCTTTGTTCTCTTTGTATTCAAATATCGTAAGCTCGTGACCCACCGTCAAGGGCACTTACACTCACGAGTACCTAGCCACATGTATAACACATGTATAATTTAGCTTTAAACAAAAATCACCGAATAGGTACTAAATAATATATTGAAAAAACTCACCAAAAATGGTCGCTTTTTTTACCCCTTGCATCTAGCAGGTGCAGTGTCCATGTGTCTGCATTCACCACCAGCCTCTCCCTGCATACATGGCTGGTCGCTGGTTGCTACAAACCGCCCCCATGTTATAGGTTGCAGGGGTCTGTGTAACGGTGTCTAGACGAATGTGCTACCTCCTGGGGGAATCTGCAGCCACCTGATAGATGCAAGGGTAAAAAAAGCGACCATTTTTGGTGAGTTTTTTCAATATAATATTTAGTACCTATTCGGTGATTTTTGTTTATAGCACTTATTTGACCCACAGTCTCACTCCCCCACTTCACCCCCTGAAGAAAGATTGTTCTGAAACACGTGTCGGGGTAGCCCCTGAACACGTATCATTAACCCTTCAGTACATGGGTGAGTCTTTCCAGGTATCACGGATAGGCTAGAGATTTGGTACTTTTTAACTATATTTATCTAATTATAACTGTACCTTTCCTTATGCTATGTAACTTTAACAATGCTATGGTCTCTGTATACGCACCCCTCTGTAACTATAGGAGTTTTTGACCTGTTCATCCCCCTCTAACAAACTCTACCTGGCTTTTGTAATCTTCCCAGTTTTTATTACTACCTCACTGTATTTTGTGAAATAAATGTGTGCATTTGCATTCAGTGAGTTTTGTGACTTTTATACTGAGCTCTACAGCAAAAAAGAAATCTGTACTCTGGATATTATACAGACAAGATTTTAGGCTACCTGAGCTACCAGCTAATCAAGGCTTTTCCAAGGTCTCCTCACCACGTGCTTTTCAGGTCGCCAGCCACTTCCAAGTCTGTTATCACAGACCCAGACCTTCAGGACCACGGCTGCACCCACACATCTGAGCAAGCACCCTCCAGGTTCAGCCAAGATCTTCTTACGCTTCGGAGCTCCACCAACCTGCTGTCTGGCCACAGACTCATGCACAGGTGCCTCCCACACGAAGAGGGCAGGCTTCCCTCCACATCCCAAAGGGACGGGAGTCCCCTGACTTACATCCTCACATCTCAGAGGATCATTCTGTTCTTCCTGATTCACAGTCCTATGCAGCCTAATATTCTGCCAGTCACACCCACCTGGGAATGCTGTGAGCAATCAGGCAAATTCAGTCATGGTGGGTTTACACGCCGCGATATCGGTGTCCAACTCCGACCCAACTCCGACAAAAAGTCACGTGGTTCGCGAGTTGGACCCGATATCGTGTGCGCGTTGTACTGTTTTAGCATCCAACGCGATGCTGGAACGATGCCAAAACGATATCGGAGTTGAATAGCAAAGCTATTCAACTCCCCGATATCGCAAGGTCGTTGTACCAGCATCGCTGCGTGTGACAGCCCAACTCCGATGCGTACTCGCACCTCACCCATTAACTCCCATGTTAAATGGTCGTTACTGGGTTGGTGGGCGTACACATCGGAGGGACGTTGTTTCCCGATATCGCAGCGTGTAAACCGGCGATGCGATATCGGGAAAAGTGCTCCCAAAATGCGCGCTCCCGCGCCGTTGTATGCGATATCGGGACGATATCGCTACGTGTAACCCCACCATCAGACCTGGGTGCAGTTAACCCCGTGTGTACCAGTCAGGTCTAGCAAATCAATCACTCCTCCACACACACACACACACAGGTCCAGATGTCATTAACCCTGCGTGCATGGCTCAAGGCGCATGTGATGTATACCGGCCATGGGCTATCATGCCGGTCATATTCACAGGGGATTCATCCTGAAATCTTCCTCTCCTGCTGGAGCAGGCTTCTTCTTCATGAAGAACGATGGAACTCTGCGTCCTTCCATCGACTACCGGGGCCTCAACCTAATTATAGTAAAAAATAAATATCCTCTACCCCTAATACCTGAGCTTTTTGATTGTCTTCGAGTGTCTAGAACAGTGATGGCGAACTCCAGGCCTCGAGTGCCGCACACAGTCCAGGTTTTCAGGATTTCCATTGCATTTGACAGTTGGCAATCAAATTACCAACTGTCAAACTCTAAGGAAATCCTGAAAACCTGCACTGTGTGTGGCACTTGAGGCCTGGAGTTCGCCATCACTGGTCTAGAACCTCATTAGAATGTGCTCCGGGGAAAACTGGAAGACTGCCATCAACACGTGAGATGGTCACTATGAATCCTGGATAATGTCTTTTGGTTTAAGCAATGCACCTGGCGTTTTCAATGAGTTTGTCAATGACGTCTTCCGTGACCTGCTTTATGTTTATGTGGTTGTGTACTTGGAAGACATCCTGACTTGCCAGCTCACAGGAGGAATGTCCATTTGATTCTGCAAAAATTGAGGGAGAATTGTCTATATGCTAAATTTGAAAGTGCCTATTTGTTGGGAGATCTCTACCCTTCAGGAAAGAAAATGGTGTGCACCACTAATATATATCGTACTCGTGCCATATGTCTATGGAGACTGAACATAAAAAGGGAACAAGGCGTATCGGGCACCATGATGTATATTTAATATGATTTAGAAAAACAGAGGAAAGCAGAGCTGTTTTCGTGGAGAACACGAATACTGCTGTAACATTTGCATGATACTAGAGCACAAACCTTTATATACACCTCATGTGTTTTTTAAATGTTTTAACTGATCACTGTTTTTTGCATATATTCTATGTGTTTTGTCATGAATAAAATTTTTGTACTCATTTTTTCCACCAAAACAGCTCTACTTGCCTCTATTTTTCAAAATCGTATTTGTTTAAAGGGAACCTATCACATAAAAATAGCCCCCCAGCCTATCAATAACTTGCGCATGCTCGAGGTTTGCTTTATGGCAGCTCATCACAGATGCTGCCGTAAAGCAAACCTCGCGCATGCGCAATGCACAGCTTGAGGTTTGTTGATACACCCAAAGGGTGTATCGATGTCACTGAGCCGGAAATGACACGATTAGCGTCATACCGGCTAATATGCCCATGGAGGAGGGAGAGAATGAATAAAAAGCATTTTCACGCCCATTGGGGCGTGAATACAAGCAGCGGAGGCAGCGAAAATCATGCACATGGTATGCCCTGTGCGTCTTCTGAGAGGACATGAAGCCTCACTTTAGAAAGTATATAAAGCACTTTTTAAAACTTTGCATTGATTGTTTTAGGACAGAGAGGGATAGGTAGGATACGATTAGGAAGGTGCAGGGACAGACATTGATAGGCTGGGGGGGAGATTTTTAGGTGACAGGTTCCCTTTAAATATTCATCATGGTGCCCGACATGCTTTGTTCCCTTTTTTAGATCTCTGCCCTTCCTTGGTTATATAATATCAGATACAGATCTCAAGAAGGATCCAGAGAAGTTGTCAGCCTCACTCGGGTGTCTCATGGGGTCAAGGCTGTTCAGCGGTTCCTGGAATTAGCCAACTACTATCGGCAGTTCATCCAGCACTCCTCTGTACTGATTGAAGCACTCACTGCCTTTACCTGTAAGAGAATTAAGCCTAAGGAATAAAATCCTGAAGCGAAGTCATCCTTTCTGTCCCTCAAGCAAGCCTTCTCTTCAGCTCCTGATCTTAATAGACCGGTCATCAACAAGCAGATCTTCATAGAAGTGGATGCTTCCTATTTGAGGGCCAGTGCCTTCTTTACACAGAAACTGTCCACTGGTAAGGTGTCCTCCAGATTATTCTCCTAGGCCCTGTGAGCGTAACTACTCGATTGGTAATAGAGAGTTACTGGTCATCAAGTTATCATTAGAAGAATGGCCTTATCTTCTTGAGGGCATCATCTACACCGATCACACGAATTTGGCCTACCTCCAGTTGGTCCAAAGACTTAATCCGTGTCAGGCCTGCTGGCCCTTATTATCTGCTTGGTTCAACTTTAGTCTTCACTTCTGCTCTGCTGAGAAAAACATCAAAGCAGATACCTTATCCAGGTCATTTCTATCCTGTGACCAAGAAAATGAGCCACAGCACATCATTGAACCCTCTAAGATGCTCTCTGTGGCTCTGGTTAGTCTATTGCAGCCACCACCAGGTAACACCCTAGCAACTGAGAAGGACAAGAAGTGAGTGTTACTGTGGGGACATTCCTCTAAATTTGCTAGGCAAAAGAAAACCTTGCAGCTGATCACACGACATTATTGGTGGTCCACTCTGCACCAAGATGTTTTAGATGCTGCTTGTCCATCCTGTGCCCGCAACAAGATACCCAAGAGACTCCAACCTGGCCATCTTCTGCCTATTCCAGTATTGTCTGCTCTGTGGCATCACATCGCTATGGATTTCATTATGGATTTACCAGTGTCTTCTGGCTGTACTGTCATCTGGATTGAGGTGCACCAGTTCTTCAAGAAGGGTCACTTTGTTCCGCTGTCAGGTCTCCCGTCTGAAGTAGCGACCAAGAACAACAGACTTCAACTCCTGGTGAGGTGTGCTCCCGATTGAGATTTCCAGCCTCTTTGCCGAACCACATTCTTTCCACGTCTCCCTCCTGAAGCCTGTCGTTCTTGGTCGCTATTTCCAGAATCCTGGTACTCTCCCTTCTTCTGTCAACGCTGATGATGTCTTCGATGTCAAGGATATTCTCAACATGAGGTGGAGAGGTAATGACTCTTTTTCCGGTTGATTAGAATGGGTTTGGTCCAGAGGAGAGATCGTGGGAGCCTAAGAAAAACATCAATGCTCCTTGTCTCATGGAAAGGTTCTGAACAAAAGAAAAAAAGGAGATGGTATATCAAGCACCATGATGTACTAATAAATAATCATTCTATGGTAAATAGAGGCAAGCAGAGTTGCTGTTCGTGAAAAAAGCATGTACAATATTTTATTCTGACAAAACACTCAAAAAATACAGACAGTGATCAATATAAAAATATTTAAAAAACACACAAAGTGTGTGTTGAGGGTTGTGCTCTCTGATAAAGCTGACAATAAAGCTATACGTGCACCATAGGGTAATCACAGTGTATACAGGTTGCTAAAACAGATCTATAAGCATACATACAGGGCAGCAATATAATTAGGAGGTATATCAAGCGAACAAAACACAATACAAATAGAATACAATATACAAAATATAACAATGAAGCAGTTCATTCAAGATAAATTTATGTCTACAAACATGATAGCATCAAGATATATAGTGCCATAGAGTGAACAATGCAACATCATTAGAACATTAGAACATATAGAACATTCTCCACACACATACGAGCCCGTAAGTCTGATCCCTCTCTGGATGATCATGGTTGGACGTTGGAAATGACTGTAGCTTAAAGTGTCTCTCAAATTGGGGACCCTTCCTGCCGTTAATACTGGTCACTCGACGACAGAGTCCTTTATATTAGACTCCGTTAACAAAATATTCTAGTTTTTATGGAGAAACTAGTTGATCTCTTGCCACTGGTTTTTGTATGTTGTGATCAAACGAATAGTTCAATCAACCTTTCTTGGTTTTGGATGAAGAAGGGTTTTTCTATATAGTGGTATGGACACCCCAGGGCATGTTGGATGATCCTTCTCAGGTATCCCCTATAACGAAATCTGGTCGCCAATCTCTCAACCTGTGTATGAAAGTCAGACATGTTAGTACAGTTCCTCTTAGCACAGATACATTTTCCATACGGTATACCCTTTTTCAGGTGGTTTGGGTGGAAACTACTAAAATGCAGAATGCTATTGGTAGCGGTTGTTTTGCAAAATAGTTGAGATCTCAACCGATTGTCCTATACGGTAAACTGTTAATCCAGGAAATCCACAGAGGAAGCTACATTGGAAGTTAAAACAATGTTATAATTGTTGTCATTTAGCGAGGAGATAAAATACATATAATCCCCATGGGAACCCATCTAAATTAGCAGAACATCGTCGATGTATCTAAACCATCTTAGGAGCTTGTTGAAGGTGGGGTGGGGGTTGACCATAGTCTCCTCCCACCATCCCAAATAGAGGTTTGCATAAGACGGAGCGCACGGTGCTCCCATTGCGGTTCCAGACACCTGTTTATAAAATAATCAAAAACAAAATAATTGTGGTGCAAAATAAAACTGAGCAGATCAAGTAGAAAACAATTGTGGTCATGATCACTCTCACCTGGGATCTCTATGAAGGTCTTAGTAGCACGTATGACCAGGCTATGTGGGATCATGGTGTAGAGAGACTCTACATCGGGAGTGACCAGAAGAGCATTGGATGGTACCTCCAAATCTTCTTGGGATTCCAAAAGTGCATGATATCATGGATGTACGACTTCAATTTCAGGACCATTTGCAAAGCGTGCACTAAGAGACTATGATCCTCATGTGGGAAAAGGAAGGTTGTCACCCTCAGGAACAAAAAGCCCCTATTGGTGCACCATATGTAAAGGTAGGATGCACCTAATTATGTATATTCTTAACACATGCCTCCCTCCTCACCTATCTGTATAAATACAAGCAGGGAGCCTTGGTCAGACTTACCCTGACGAAGGCTGTCCGGACACAATGCGTAGGATCTTGAGTCTGTGCTCTCTACATTTACTATACCAAGGGTGATAAGTAGTGATGGGCGAACCCGACGATGTTTGGTTTCAGCAAACTTGCCTAGACTTTTTTTAAAGTTTGGGTTCGGGGACAAAAGTGGCTCGAACTTGAGTCCAAACTCCGAACTAAGACTGTAAAGTTATAATATTATTAAACAGTATTATACTTTCCGGCATCCACCCACTTGTACTTCTGTGGCTGCTCATTAACTGGCTGCGTATTCACTGCAGAGGGACCCAACAGACACTCTCACAGAGCATTGGCGCACCAGAACTATGCGGTTTTTGCCATGGATTTCATGCTCTTTTGATGCTCGTTTGGCACAAAACTGCATGCATTGTGTTCAATATGTTCATCTGAATCTCCTGGCCCCAAAAAAATGCAACACAGTTTAGGCTACATTCACACATTTGGGCAAAAAAGCGCAACAAAATACGCTGGAGCTTTCACACACTGCACTTTCTTTACCCATAAAGCGCAGGTGATGTCACAGAGGGGAGGAAGAATCCTGCTTCCTCCTCCGCTCTGTGACATGTGTGACCGTCCCATTAGATTTCGCAGTGTATTAATATACACTGCGAAATCTAAATTAAACAAAGCTAAATGTATGAAAAATAAAGAAGAATGAATACTTACCTCTCCAACGCCTTTTTGCGGTGTCTGGTGCCGAGGCCAAGCGATGTGTAGTCCTACAAGAGCCTGCTGTGATGTCAGAGGGGGTGTTCCCGGCACTGATTGGCCGCTCGCGGTCATGTGATACATATCTGCCCTGGGAACGCCCCCTCTGACATCACGGCAAGTCCTGACAGGACTACACATTGACTGGCCTCGGCACCAGACACCGTGAAAAGGCGTCGGAGAGTTAGTATACATTCTTTTTTATTTTACATACATTTGGCTTTGTTTAATTTAGATTTTGCAGTGTATATTAATACACTTCAAAATCTAATGGGGCGGTCACACATGTCACAGAGGGGAGGAGGAAGCAGGATTCTTCCTCCCCTTTGCGAAGTCAGAGGGAGAAAACGCAGGAGCTGTTGCGTAAAGAATTGACATCTCAATTTTTTACGCAGCTGCGCTTTCTCCCATAAAAAGCACTGCGCATTTTTATGCAGTGTCTGCACGGCAAAGTAAATTTGCCATTCACTTTGCTGGCAGGCACAAAACACATTGCGTATTTTGAAAAGTGTGCGTAAAAAAGCGCACAAAAATACGCAATGTGTGAACGAGGCCTAAGCCCTTTTTATAAATTATTTCTTGAAATAATTTTTAAAAAATGACGTGAGGCTTCGCCATATTTTTGTATGACAGCCAGGTACAGCAGGCAAGTACTGGCTACCCCCTATCCCCAGCTAAATATTTTTACCTGACTGGAAACCAAAATATAGCAAAGCCTTTTTTTAATTATTTCATGAATTTCATTAAATAATTAAAAAAATTGACATGGGGTTTCGCCGTATTTTTGGTTTCATGACAGGTACAACTAGGCAGCTGGGCGCTTGAATCCTCAGCACAGGGTGGCCCAAGCTTTCTGGCCCCCCCCACTGTGCATTGCAACCTGCATCGGCCCCATAAAGTGGCACACTCATAGAAGCGTCATGTACTGGTGCTGTACCCTGACATTTCCAGTGGCCCTGGTGGCGGTGGCACACTGGGTAATAAATGGGTTAATGCCAGCTTTGTATTGGCAGCTGGCCCTAAGCCTGAAGTTCAGAGTGTCTGGCAATTATTAGACCCACCCCAATATTAGACCCACCCCCTATAAATTTCTAGTAAGTAGTAAAAAATCAAAACACCGAAAAATAATTTATTAATAAACACAAGACAACCCTGTTTCCCATCTTTAATTAGCAAAAAAAAAACCTCCCTATATGACATAATCCACAGGGAACATCTTCAGCTCTGTTGCTTTTCTCTATGAGCAGACACCCATTGTCTGTGACAGCGTGTGTGATTGGCTGATGGACCTCTCTGCAGTGAATATCTAGGAAGTTAATGAGCAGCACCGGAAATAGATGCAGAGGGGCAGTGGAACACGGTAAGTATAATGCAGTTTAATGACTATTTTCTTTATTTTTACAGCTCTCCACCCCCAAATCCAAACTGTAAGATGGACTTCCCAGGAAAGTCAGTGTTCAGGATCAGGGCCCGAACACTCGGTGTTCAGTACGGACCCTGACTTTTACAGTTCGGGTTCCCCCATCACTAGTGATGAGTATTTGGTGCTTGCTGCATGGTATTCATCTGCATATACTGGGCTTAATGTGTGGTGACCCTGGTTGGTCACCAGTGTATATAGCTCTATTTTAGAGTGGTTGCTAAGAGGTTCCCATAAGGTTCTGCAACCTCTTACTTAAATATAATAATGTTTCATTGTTCACTCTAAGGCACTATATATCTTGATACTATCATGTATGTAGACCTACATTTATCTTGAAAGAACTGCTTCATTGTTTTATTTTGTATTTGCTTGGGATACCTTCTAATTATATCTCTGCCCTGTATGTATGCTTATAGATCTGTTTTAGCACCCTGTATGCACTGTAATTACCCTATAGAGCACTTATAGCTTTATTGTCAGCTTTATCATAGCATGCCACCCTCAATATACACTTTGTGTGTTTTTTTAATTGTTTTTATATTGATCACTATCTTCTTGTGTGTATTTTTTTAGTGTTTTGTCAGAATAAAATTTTGTACATGCTTTTTTCACAAAAAACAATTCTATTTGCCTCTATTTACCATAGAATGATTATTTATTAGATTATCATGGTGCCCGATATGCCATCCCCTTTATTTCTCTTGTTCAGTTCCTAAAGACATTTGGCACAGGTATGACACCTATTACTGGTGCACACCATTTTTCCATCATTGAAAGGTTCCTGGCTGGCCTGAAAAAGAGAGAGCATAAGGGATGGGGTAGCAGTATGGCTATGGCATTGAGGCTGGTCTCCTTGAGGCTGAGAGACTTGTGCCAAACACACAGAGTCCACCCATCTGCTCATAGCTCTGCTGTGTGTCCCCCACAGTATGCTCAACCGGTCTGCGGTCCTGCGCTGTCTGCCCACTCTCCCCCTGTGTCCTCTGTGTGTTCAGCGGCACTGCAATCGTCGCACTTTTCCCCTGCATTCTCTGACTTCCAAGTGTTTCTCAGGTCTCAAGGAAGCATGCTTAGGCAGAGCGCATCACATGGTCATGAAGAGACAGTATGCACCGAACCGGAACTACGTCTTAGCCTATGGCTGAGAGGTGCCAGGTATTTAAAGCACCATTTCCTTATGTGAAGTGCCTGGGTAATGTTGTGCAATCCTTGGAACATTGCTGGGTTCAGGTCCCCTCTATCCCATTGCCTTGCTCCTGTGATCTTGCCTTTGTTACTTGGTTTTGCAAATTTACTTACTGGTGTCTCTCCACAGAATGTCCACATGTCTGCTGCAGGCTGTACCCGCTACCTCAAACATCACTGTGTGACATCTCTGCTGCAGGCTGTACTGTTAACCTGGGACATCACTGGTTGACTCCATCCCCTTACAGGCTTTTCCTGTCTTCTCCGGATTACCCAGAGCAGCCTTGTCGCTGCTACAGTCTGTTCCAATCCAGCTACCTCCTGTTTCAGCTCTTGATTTTAGGCACCCTCTCCTCCAGTACAGTTAGTGTATCTCAACTCTATTCACAGAGACTTCTTTCATACGATCACCTCTTTGGTCCTAGAAGTCATGACATTTGACCCTCTGGGTTGTGCCGGGTTAATCTGTGTAAGGTTCCTCCAGAGGATTTCAGTGTCTCGCCAAGGGGTGTTACTCTCAACCCCTGGCTCACTAGCATTTCCTTGTACTCATATTATCCGGTCTTTCACCAAAGTCATTGTCCGACCTGTCCTGTCCTAGGAGTCAGCTTTCACAAATCCATCTGTAGTCTAGTGGTCTACTGTCTACACTCTCAACTCCAAGGGCATAACAGGTCATTAGTTCAATCTCAGTGTGAAATAGGCCCATAGTTTCAAAAAGGAGGCCATAACTCTTTTAAACCAGATGATTAACAGCACAGTTAGGAGGTTAAAGAGACTTGTCACCAGTTTTGCCATACCCATCAGACAGCAGCATAATATAAGATAAGACCCTCACTCCAGCGATGTGTCACTTATGAGCTGCTTCAATCACTTTGATAAAATTACTGTTTTTCCTGCTTTCAGATTTAGCTGTAAATGACTATGGCTGGAGTATGTGATAGATCCTACAATGTTAATGTCCAAACTGATTGAACAGTGATTTTATGAAACTACACTGAGCAGCCCAGAAGACACACATCGCATGGAACAGTCTCTGTCTCTATATTATGTGCTCTCAGATGAGATGTCAAAAACCTGGTGACAGTGTCCTGTAAATGGCTTCTATGGGTGCAAAACCTTTTATGTGCTTTTCAGAGCAGGATGTCACTTTCATAACTGTACAACTGATAATGCTTCTTTTACTTCTGTTGGGGAGCGCTATTTACTTATTACTAGTGCAAAAAAATGCAGGCTTGAGGTTAAGCCCCTTAGTGACCGGCAAGAGAAGACATATTAATGTGGATTAAAAAGATAGTGAGGCATCAAAAAATGGAAATTTTCTTCTGGAATAATAATATAGAGTACTGATACCTAAAAAAAAGTACGTAAGTTTACAATTATCATATGCTTTAAAGCTAGTTAATAGAATTAGTAATCACAGAATGATTATATAATATTTTTTTCAGTAAAGTAATTCAATATTACTCTTAGCAATGATAGATTTGAAAAAAACTAAAATATGCCACTATCTCTATCACTGCGACTTGTTTAAGGGAATCATGTAATTGACATGCAAATAAAGGCACTTTGCTCTTTCATGCTATTTTCTTGCTCTAGAGCGCTATTAATCCCATTAATTGCACATAAAAAGACTGGTAGCAATTCTACAAATGAGTAAACACAGAGATAAATTGTAATGGTGCTAGCACAGCAAATTGGATTCAAGCCCTTATTGTACAATCCCGTTTCATTTGGCCAATTTTATTATCACTGTTACTGGAACAAATCACTTTATTAAACAGAAGGGGCTTTTACTAAATCCCTTGTTCTTGTGGGTATTATCACAGTGCTGGTCAGTGATTGCCAAAGTCTATAATGCATTGCAGACTCATGTACACACGTTCAGCGCATTTTCATCTTACAACATGGTTCATAAATTCAGAAAACAGTATTCTTTGTCTGATCTGAGTTATATAAAGTGTTTAAATAACAGGTGGGCTACATTTCTTCATTTTAAATATTGGTGGAAAAAAGCATATCTGAATTTATAACTGACACCTTGAAATCATTCAACTGTACAATTCAAATAATCTACTTAAAATTTTAATTTGAAAATGGATTATACATTACATTCTTAATGGTATTCCATTCATGTGAAAAGTCCTCTCACCTGGACCTAAAAAAGGAATTTTCGAAGTATCACTTGAAGGTGCAAGTGGAGAAGGGATAAGTAATGCAGTCAGTGGCAGTGAGCATACATTGAGTCCTTCAGAAGGGAGCTGCTTTTACTTCACACATACCACAATTTTTCCAAAACTGATTTGTAGTGAAATTGACAACAAAAGCAATGTGTTAACATGTGAGTATCATATTTTAAGAGCATATCTTGTAATTCCCTAGTGGTACATAAGGATAGAATACCGTATATACTCGTGTATAAGCCGACCCGTATATAAGCCGACCCCCCCTACTTTTGCCCCCAAAACCTGGGAAAACCTATTGACTCATGTATAAGCCGGGGTGGACCCCAGCACAGGTATACAGGCCCCCCCAGTGGTATACAGGCCTCCCCATTGGTAGTATACAGCAGCCTCCGCAGTGGTAGTATACAGCAGTCTCCTCCCCCTGTGGTAGTATACAGCAGTCTCCCCCTCTGGTAGTATATCAGCAGTCCCCCTGTGGTATATACAGGCCCCTGTGGTAGTATACAGCAGCCCTCCCCCTGTGATATATACAGGCCCCCTGTGGTAGTATACAGCAGCCCCCCCCCTGTGGTATATACAGGCCCCCTGTGGTAGTATACAGCAGCCCTCCCCCCTGTGGTAAATACAGGCCCCCTGTGGTAGTATACAGCAGCCCTCCCCCCTGTGCATGTATACAGGCCCCCTGTGTAGATACAGCAGCCTGCTCCCCCCTGTGCTATATACAGGCCCCCCGTTGCTGCCGCCGCACACCTGTGAAAGAGGAGCTTTCATACTTACCCTCCTGTCACCGCGCCGCATCCCCCGCTCTCCTTCCTGCTTCTACCCGATGTCCATCCATATGACCGCGCACAAATAATGACAGGCGCGCGGTCACGTGGATGGACGCCGGGTAGAAGCAGGAAGAAGAGCGGGGGATGCGCGCACGGTGACAGGAGGGTAAGTATGAAAGCTCTTCTATTACAGGTGTGCGGCGGCAGCAACGGGGGGCCTGTATATAGCACGGGGGGGGGCAGGCTGCTGTATACTACCACAGGGAGGAGGAGCCGTCACTGACTCGTGTATAAGCCGAGGGTGGCACTTTTCAGCACAATTTTTGTGCTGAAAAACTCGGCTTATACACGAGTATATACGGTATTTAGAATTTAAAAGGAATCTGTCAGTAGGGCCAACCCTCCTAAGCCATTATATAAGCATTATAATCTTTATTAAATATTCATGAAAATATATACAACTAATTTTCTTATCTTAGCATATATACACACATACATGTACATACACACACACACACATGCACATACACACGCAGATATGCACACATACATGCACATACACATGCATGCACATACACACACAAGCATGCACATATGCACACATGCACATACACGCACACGTATACATATACAAACGCTTTTCTTTTATTGTGTGGTGATGAGAATTCATTCTTTTCCTGAATTTTTGCCCGGTCTCCCCTACATACATACCACATGTTGGACATTTTGTACATATAATTAAATACACCACATTGCTTGTGGTGCAACTGAAGTTACCTGGGATCTTGTAGTCCTGATCTGTCCCAGGAATCCTTATCTTGTCTGTTGTCATTATAGATGGACTTTAGTTGCACCACAAGCAATGTGGTATATTTAATTATATCTACCAAATGTCCAACAGGTGGCATGTACGAAGGAGAGACCGGACAAAAATTCAGAACAAGAATGAATTCTCATCACCACACAATAAAAGGAAAGCATATGGACCTACCTGTAGCAAAACATTTTTCCAACCCTAACCACAGTGAAACCGATATGGAGCTGCTCATCTTAAAGGGAACCTGTAAGGTGGTTTATGCCCCTACAGCTATCACTGTCTGTAGCTGCAGCTTTATAATACCAGTCTAATCCACCCTGTCTGAGCTCATAGTGTAATGGTAAAGGTGAAAAAAAAGCATTTATACACTTACATCTCAGTCCCCACCTTGGAGGAGGGGGACTGTCTGGCAGGATAATAGTTAACTCACTTTTAACTTGGATGGCTAAAGGACCTGTGTGATATAACGATCATGTGACCATAGTGGTTGGAGCTAAGCCAGCAAACATATTATGTTCTATGAGAACTTAGCTCCGCCTATTTTAGTCACATTGTTGTGACATCACATCAGGTCTCCCAACATTTTCTAGCACAAGGCTGAAATGTTAACTATTAACCTGCCAAACAGTCCCCTTCCTCCAAGCTGGGGACTGACTGCCTCATTACATAAGGAAATGCAAGTGTATAAATGCTTTTCTTTCACCTTTCACATTATACTATGAGCTCAGAATGGGATGATTAGAATAGTATTATAAAGCTGCAGGTACAGACAGTGATAGCTGGGGAAGCATAAACTAGCTGACAGGTTCCCTTTAAAAAGCAACTTCAAATCACAGAGAGAGAGAAGAATTTGGGAATGCAAACTGATAACGACCTTTGACACATTCAAAACAGCATTAAATGCCTCACATGGATTCATGCATTTTTATATAAAATAACCGGGCATTTGGGGACATTACAGATTCATGCATTTTTATACAAAATCAAAGGACATTTGGGGATATCACATCTCCAACAGACTCCATTTAGAGGACAATGAACTTTTGACACTTCTTATGTGAACTGTCTCGCTTCGATTTATGGCTTTCCCCAACTCACTGAAGTATTTTCAGGTCTCCACAGGCCACTAATCATATAAAAATAATACAATCTGTTCCTCTTATCTTTGAAAATTTACCCACCAGCTCAGCTTTCCCCCTCACTAGCCTAACTCTGCTTTACGTCACCTGTCGTATTTACTACAGCATCTAAGGCTGCTTTCACATCAGCGGTTTTCGCTGATTGCGGCAGTTGCGGTGAAAAAAACGCAACTGCTGCGATTACCGCATAATGGCCGCACTTGTGATTCACTTGCGGCAAGCCCCACACAATGTCTATGGGGCTTGCAGTAAGTGCGGCAAGTGCGGTATCGGCACTTGCCGCAGGTGCGGCCGCGAAAAAAACGTGGCATACCGCGCGTTTTTTCGTGGCCGCACCTGCCGCAAGTGCTGAAACCGCACTTGCCGCACCTGCCGCACACTTACCGCAAGCCCCATAGACATTGCATGGGGCTTGCCGCAAGTGAACCGCAAATGCGGCCGTTATGCGGTAATCGCGGCAGTTGCGTTTTTTTTCACCGCAAATGCCGCGATCAGCGAAAACCGCTGATGTGAAAGGGGCCTAAGGGCCCTTTCACATCAGCGTTTTTTTCAAATCGCGGCAGATGCGGTGAAAAAAACGCATCTGCCGCGATTACCGCATACCGGCTGCACTTGCGGCAAACGCCATACAAGGTATAGGCGGACTTGCGGCAGGTGCGGCAAGTGCGGTTTTGGCACTTGCGGCAGGTGCGGCCGCGAAAACAAATGCTGTCAGCCGCGGTTTTTTTTCGCGGCCGCACCTGCCAAAACCGCACTTGCCGCACCTGCCGCAAGTCCGCCTATACCTTGTATGGCGTTTACCGCAACCGCGCCGCAACCGTGCCGCAAGTGCAGCCGGTATGCGGTAATAGCAGCAGATGCGGTTTTTTCACCGCATCTGCCGCGATTTGAAAAAAACGCTGATGAAGGGCCCTAACACTGTTTTTTTTTTTTCCTTTTTTTTTCTCTTTTGCTTATGTATACATGTGTGTGTCTTCAGAATTTGTGTCATTATTAGTCTGACGAAGGGGCCATAGTGTCCCAAAAGCTTGCTATGTTTACCATTTTTTCAGTTAGCCATTAAAAGAAATCGACCACTGAGGACTCTCAGATTCCAATATTTTTATTTATAGGCTTTGTATTTCCTTTACTGACTCTGTTGACTGTGCCTATTGGCACAGGTTACATTATATGAGCATTTAGGTCCTAATAAGTTAAATAAACTGACCTATATTATATAATATATATATATATATATATATATATATATATACAGTATATATATATATATATTAACAAGCTGTTACTATCTAAGAGTCAGACACAGATCTCCCTGAGAATCTGCAAAAAAAAAGTGCATTACATGGTTGTTGTTTTTTTTTTTTTAGCATGTTCAATATATGGTAAAACTGACATGTCCAGTATGATGCCTCTGGTCAGTACGAGTTCAGAGATATGTATGCTTTCACTTTTATCTAAGTGGTGAATAAAAATTCTAAATTTTCTAATAAAAAATAATTGCCCTTTTGGAGCTATTTTCTGCGACTCATAGTGGTCTCATTTTTCAGGATCTGGGGTTGTGTGATGCCTTATTTTTTTGCGGCTTGAGCAAACATTTTTAATGATACCATTTTTGGGTTGATTTGATGTTTTTATCACCTGTTATTGCATCTTATTGAAATGTTGTGGAGACCAAATAAATATATGTTTGGCAATTGGACTGTTTTTTTCTGTTAAGCCGATTTGATTACTTGATTTTATATTTAGTTAGCTTGGGCACTTCTGAATGCAGTGATACCTAATATGTATATATATTTTTTTAATAGTTTTTTTCTCAGTGGGGCAAAAGAAAGATCCCTTAGTGCGCCTCAACACTGCAATGTTTGATTGCTTATGTTATGCAGAAAAATGCTTTAGCATCCCTGTCCACAGAACAAATGATAGCCTGAGCAGCATCACTGGCAGGAAGTGAGTCATAACAGCATCTGGGGTCATCAGCTGACCCTGGGCTGTTATGGCAACACATTAAGACCCCGTGATCTCATCATGGGGCTGCCAATGCCGACAGGGAATAAAATGATCCTTACCGCAGTGCTTTAGTGACTGACAGCGCGATCAAAGGGTTTACAGTGCTAATTGGATCACTGATCCAACCGGTCCTGTTAGCTACACATCTCAGCTGATCAGATCAGTTGACATGTGCAGGGAATGGTGCAAGCTCATCACTTGAGCTTGCATCAAAGGGATGAAGTGACCAAGGGTGTACATATATGTCCTTGGTCATGAAGGGGTCAATAAGGATTTTTAAGAGTGGAATCAGCATGAAAAAGGCAATAATTGTACAATGTCTGTAACATCAGCAATACAAATTTTCATTACAGGGAGTTTTTTAAATTCAAAAAGAATGAACTCAGGAAGGCTAAGGCTAGGTCCACATTAGCGTTGTGGCATCCGTCTGGCCAGATCCACCATACAGCAGCATTAACATAAGGTTAATGCAGTGTAACGCTGCCTTAACGCTGCCATAGAGTTATATGGGTGAGCGTGTCCCCAGGGCATGCAAACGTAGCCACAAAAGTTCCTGTGTTTGTAGGTGCCACAGAAGGGTACTGCACCTGTAAAAGAGGTGTAGTAACCCCAGCTGCAAGTAGATTTCAGGATGGTAGGTGGAATCTTAAACCCACACTCCACACTAGATCATGCAGTGGGAGGGAACCCGGGAGGGTATATAGTGACCTCCAGGGGGAACTAGAGAGCGCAGTCTAGGACTCAGGAGCCAGGCAGTGGGCCTGAGGGAGGAAGGAGGGTTCCTCGGCTGAGGACCCAGGAGAAAGGAAGCTTCCCAGGCGAAGAGGAGTGCCCGCCATTTTGAGCTCCGCGGAGACGAGAGTGACATCAAGGGTTTCCAGCAGCTGTTCGCCACTCCCACAGTACCAGTCGCTACAGTGCACCCGGCCAGCCATGGATGAGAGAGACCAGGTGGCGATGCAGAGGCGGCGAGAGGACTGGTATCAACGGGAACAAGCCTCCAGGAGACTGCGAGATGAAGCCAGAGCTCAGCCCCCACTTCCAATCAAACTACGCAAAACAGGAACAGTAATCTCTGTTTACCAAGAGGATGGTTGAGGATTCCTCTGTGAACCCGGACTAATTGATGACGTTTTCTTTTCCTGGCTGGATGTGGAATCATTTCTGCGAAAAGGTTATCCCTGCGCGACCTATATAGAGGTGAGCAGGTGACCTACGAATGTTACCCCGGCCTGTTAGGCTGGTTTGCTATCAGGATCGCCCGTATAGAATAATGACATTTCTTTTTGCAATAGTCTCCCGAAGCGAGACATTGCCCCTGTGAATAGCCCCTTACCTTCCAGCAATCAGCCCCTCTTCCCTGTTTGATAATGTGTGCTGAATGAATAGCGACCCAGCGGTGATAACACACACTGGACTGTGCTGGATTAAAGACTACCGCTGGGCTCGCATACCTAGTACCGGTCCCGTTGGTCCGAGGTAATAATGTGTTTTATATGTGTAACGTTAAAGTCATGAGACTCCCAGAAATGGGAAGAAATTTAAGCTTGCTTGAATGTAAATAGTTATCCGTTTATGTTGATGATGCACATATAAAATAGTTTTTACACTTCCCCGTAGACAAGTGCTGATACTCGCGGATGAGTATGTTCAATCAAGGGGGTATGTGACGCCTCACTATGTAGGTGCCACAAAGGGGTGCTGCACCCGTGAAAGAGTTGTAGTAACCCCAGCTGCAAGTGGATTTCAAGATGGTAGGCGGAACCCTAAACCCACACCTCACACTAGATCATGCAGTGGGAGGGAACCCGGAAGGGTATATAGTGACCTCCAGGGGGAACTAGAGAGGGCAGTCTAGGACTCAGGAGCCAGGTAGTGGGCCTGAGGGAGGAAGGAGGGTTCCTTGGCTGAGGACTGAGGAGAAAGGAAGCTTCCCAGGTGAAGACAGCTAGCCTGGGGGAAAAGAGAGGCTCGGAGGGAGTCCAACCCTGGCAGCTTACCGGGTACCGGAGCCCGCACCTGTAGTAACTTTTAAGGACTACAGAAAATCTGATGCACGGGGGTATATTCATATACAGCCCTGATTCTCGAGCGACCATTAGAGGGGACCAGACACTGCCAGGCCGAGCCACAGTGATCATAAGAGGGTTACCCGATGGGAGCAAGAGAAGCAATGTGAGAAACAGCAGGAGGTCAGACTACTCTGTATGAGGTCAGGCTTCACGCAAGCTACTGGGAAGCAGGGAAGAAAAGGAACAAGAAAGGCACATACTGGGGGTTCCGTCCAGCTACCAGAGATCTGCTTGCAGCCACCCGTAGCCACTTGTCATATAACATCTAACTGCACTGAGGATTATAATAATGTTGCTAAAGTTCCAGTAAAGTACCCGGGTGAAGTGACTTTGACTCCGCTGCTCCTTCTTTGCATGAATTCATTCCTTCCACAGGAATCGCTGCCCCGGAGGTCCCAGTCCTGCCTGCGGAGGACTATATCATCCCGGCCGCATTACCACCAACCTCTGGAGGACTGTGGCGGTGCTGGTGACATCTCACCAGGTACTGCAGGTGGCGTCACGACAAATAAACTTGTACATAATCCCTTGTAAATACCCCTTTTTCAAGAGAATAGTCCCCAGGACACAGGGTCAGGCGCAGCCGCCATTCTCCGTGACACCGTTAACCCCTTCAGCCCCCTGATACCTGAGTACCCCACACCCTGGGGCGACACATGAATCTTGCGCTTTTTCCAGTAGACAGCTACATGCCGCTTATTGCATTAATTTCGCTCACCCATATAACTCTCTGGCAGTGTTAAGGCAGCGTTACACTGCTTTAACCCTGCATTAATACTACTCTATGGTGGATCTGGCCAGACGGATGCCACAAATCTGATGTGGACCTAGCCTTAATACAAATGTTCTTCACGATTTAAACCTTTATATTTTTTAAATATTTAGAAAAGCATGTATAATTTTATTAATACGTCACAAATACTTGCTACTTTGTGTTGGTATATCACATAAAATTTTATCAAAATACATTTATGTTTGTGGGTGTAACATGAAAAAATGTGGAAAGGTTTACGGGGTAGAAATACTTTTTTGAGGGAATGCATATATTGTAAATGCCCTATTTAGTCATTAATGGCCTTTCTAACTATATATGTAAGCAGAGCCAGACGGGAGCAAAAAATCAGCCCTGCAACCCAAACTTTTCTTTTATGTTGTCAAGCCCCTCATATTTGAAGAGCCACATGTGAATGGCACAGTAGAGCATATGATCTCCACAGCTCCGTTTTCATGGTGCTCTTCAGAGCTTTGCTTCTCGGGATCGTGGGGGTCTCATCAGTTGGATACAACTTTGGATAACCCATATCAACAGGTTTTCCCAGATTGTTTTTCAATTTGCCCAAAAGAATATAGAAAGTAATAAACTAATACTGACCATCCCAAAGTGTAATGCTACCAATTTTACAACAGGACAGGATAAGTGGTAATGTGAATTATATATAGAATATTACAGATACTGGGGATTATGCCCATGGGAACAAAGTTAGAAAAGTTTCAGCTCACTGTACAGAATCAGTATAGGAGGTGGTTTCCAGAGTGGTGCATGGATATAAGGAAACTTCGGCTCACAGCTACTGACAGGGGCAACAAGGAAAAAAAAATCCAGCAACAATGTCCTTAGGCTTATTAAAAAGCAGAAATGCTAGACATGAGTCAACCATTAATTAATAATTTTAAAGGACGTTGTTGCTGGATTTTTTTTCCTTGTTGCCCCTGAGGATTACATACAGTATACAAGACAGGAAAATTGGTACTGTGCAGTGTATACACACAGAATAATACAGATACTGAGAATTACATATATTATACAAGACAGGAGAAGTGCTACTGTCCAGTGTGCATATACAGAATAATACAGATACTGAGAAATACACTCAACATACAGGACAGGAGAAGTGGTACTATACAATGTTTATATACAGAATAATACAGATACTGAAAATTATGCCCAGGGAGAAAACAGGGGGAGCCGCAGGTGTGGGGACCTCAGTTGCTCTTCATTCACTGACCCACGCGACACCTTGGGAAGCATTGTCTGACATGTATAGGTGAGTGTTAGCTTTATATGGTCCTCTTTATATTGTATTATTCTGTCTACGGACACATCAGAAATTTTAAAATACTGTAGAGTAGGACCACTCTATCTGAGACATTGCTTTTCGTGGAAGAGTGGCTCAAGGGATTATTTCGGTAATCTCTAGCGAAATGTCTCTATTTGTATGCAGTATGGTAGTGACAGGTGTATTTACATATTTATTTTTTCAACAATTTTTGGCTGTGCTGGCTCCCCCTGTTTTCTCTCTGAGAATTATACCCAGTATACAGGACAGGAGATGTGGTACTGTTAAGTGTATATATACAGAATAATACAGATACTTAGAATTACACCCAAAAAAGAAAAAAGTTCAGCTCACCATATGGATTAATGAGATGCAGACAGAGCAAGAAAATTTATGCCGGTCAAGCAGTATCCAAATTTAACCCGTTTACGACTAATGACGAGTATACTCGTCATGAAAAGATGTCAGTTCCCGCATCATGACGAGTATACTCGTCATGGCTTTGAACTGTCACTGCTTCTAAACGAACAGTGACAGTTCAATTCTAAAAGCTGTCAGTGACAGCCAAGGGTTAGGGGAAGAGGTGTGGGGACCCTGGTTAACCCCCCCTGCCCAGGACCCCTCCGATCGGCAGTGTAAAACTGAAACTGCCGATCGGAGCGATTCAGACAGATTTACCCCTCCAGGTCTGATTGGAGCTCTCCAATCAGATCTAGAGGGGCCGATCGGCGGGTGCCCTCCCCCTACTCAGCCCCCTCCCACTCCAGGACACATGCGACCCCCCCTGGATCATATTTATCTGCCGGCGGGCTGCACACCCGGCGCACCCGCCAGCCATCACCTAAGGCTCCAGCCCCCGCTCCATCCAGCCCCCCCCATGTCCTGTCCCGCCCCCCTGTGTCCAGCCCCCTGTGTCCGGCCCCCCCCCTGTGTCCGGCCTGCACCCCCCATACCCGTCCCGCCGTCCACTCGCCCTCCTCCTTCTCTCCTCCAGGCTGCTTTCTTTTCTGCCGGCGGGCTCATGCGCCCGCCGGTCCAAGTGCAAGGCCCCCTCCCCCTGCTCGTACTCCCCCCCCCCCAGCTGGTATCCCATCCAACCCCCTGCCCCCCCCCAGGCCCCGCTCACCTATTCCGGCGGGCTGCACGAGCTCGTCGGCCTCCGCTCCTCCTCTGCAGTCTCCGGTGTGGCCCCTCCTCTTCTCAGGGGCTTCTCCTCCTCATCCATCGGTGGGTAAGTATGAATGAATGAATAGATGGGTGGGTGGATGGATGGGTGGGTGGATGGATGGATGGGTGCGTGGATGGATGGGTGCATGCGTGGATGTGCATGCTTGGATGTGCGTGCGTGGATGTGTACGTGCGTGGATGTGTTTGGATGTGCGTGTGTGGATGTCAGCGTGCGTGCGTGGATGTCTGCGTGTGTGGATGTCAGCGTGCGTGGATGTCAGCGTGCGTGGATATGCGTGCGTGGATGTGCACGCGTGGATGTGCGTAAGTGGATGTGTGAGTACGTGGATGTGTTTGGATGTGGATGTGTGCGTGGATGTGTGCGTGGATGTGTGTGTGGATGTGCGTGGATGTCAGCATGCGTGCGTGGATGTCAGCGTGCGTGGATGTGCGTGCGTGGATGTCAGCATGCGTGGATGTGTGCGTGTGTGGATGTGCATGCTTGGATGTGCGTGCGTGGATGTGCGTGCGTGGATGTGCGCGTACGTGGATGTGTGCGTGTGGATGTGCGTGCTTGGATGTGCGTGCTTGGATGTGCGTGCGTGGTTGTGGGTGTGCGTGGATGATGGGTGCATAGGTGGATGGATGGGTGCAACAAGGGATCAAGTGTCCTCTTGTTATAGTCTCTGGAATCATAGTCATGGTGCACTGTATAACAGATCATTGTCATACAGTGCACCATAACTCTGACCCCCGAGACTGTAGGAAGAGGACAATTGATCCCTTGCTGCAGTCTCTGGATTGAGCAGAGGCGATCGAGCGTCGTGGGACCTTCGTTGTGGACTACGTCGGAGGCGATCGAGCGTCGTGGGACCTTCGTTGTGGACTACGTCGGATCTTTATAATAAAGATGGAGTCAAAATTTTGTTTTGTGTTTTTTTTCAAATAAAAAGCTGGCATTAACCCCTTTATTACCCACCGGCACCAGGGCAACTGGAAGAGTCTGGGTACAGCGCCAGAAAATGGTGCTTCAATGAATGCGCCATTTTCTGGAGCGGCTGCGGGCTGCAATTCGCAGCATGGGAGGCCCAGAACGCTTGGGCCTCTCCATGCTGCAGATTCCAGCCCCCAGCTGCTTAGTTGTACCTGGCTGGACCAAAAATATGGCGGAGCCCCACGTCAATTTTTTTTTCTAGAATTAGTTCTAGAAAAAAAAAAAGGCTTTGCTGTATTTCTGGTTGCCAGCCAGGTACAACGAGGCAGCTGGGGGTTGGTGGCAATCCGTAGCTGCCAAGTTGTACCTGGCTGGACTAAAAATATGGCGGAGCCCCACACCATTGTTTTCTAGAATTAGCCCTAGAAAAAAAATAAAAATGGGCTTCGCTGTATTTTTGGTTGCCAGCCAGGTACAATGAGGCAGCTGGGGGTTGCTGGCAGTCCGTAGCTGCCAAGTTGTACCTGGCTGGACCAAAAATATTTTTTCTAGAAGTAGTCCTAGAAAAAGAATAAAAATGGGCTTCGCTGTATTTAGATGCATAGTGAACACTTTGAACCCCAGGTGCTTCACAAATTGATCCGTAAAAATGAAAAAAGAAAATTTGTGTGAAAAAAAAGTACTTTTTCCTTCTTACGGATCAATTTGTGAAGCACCTGGGGGTTCAAAGTGCTCACTATGCATATAGATGCATTCCTTGGGGGTCTAGTTTCCAAAATGAGGTCACTTTTGGGGGAGCTCCAATGTTTAGGCACACATGGGTTCTCCATATGCGACATAGTGTACGCTAATAATTCCAATTGTTAGCGGACACCATGTTGGGTAGGGAGAGCCCCTGTGTGCCTAAACATTGGAGCTCCCCCACAAGTGACCCCATTTTGGAAACTAGACCTCCCAGGGAACTTATCTAGATGGGTGGTGAGCATTTTGAACGCCCCAGTGCTTCACAAATTAACATAAAAATGAAAAAATAAACTTTTAATCGAAAAAAAAAAGTACTTTTTCATTTTTACGGATGAATTTGTGAAGCACCTGGGCTTCAAAATGCTCACCACCCATGTAGATAAGTTCCCTGGGAGGGTCTAGTTTCCAAAATGGGGTCACTTGTGGGGCAGCTCTAATGTTTAGGCACACAGGGGCTCTCCAAAAGCGACATGGTGTCCGCTAACAATTGGAGCTAATTTTTCAGTCAAATTGTTAGCGGACACCATGTCGCATTTGGAGAACCCCTGTGTGCCTACACATTGGAGCTCCCCCACAAGTGACCCCATTTTGGAAACTACACCCCCCATGGAACTTATCTAGATGGGTGGTGAGCATTTTGAACACCCCAGTGCTTCACAAATTAATCTGTAAAAATGAAAAAAGAAACTTTTTATGGAAAAAAAAGTACTTTTTCATTTTTACGGATGAATTTGTGAAGCACCTGGGGGTTCAAAATGCTCTCCACCCATCTAGATAAATTCCCTGGGGGGTCTAGTTTCCAAAATGGGGTCACTTATGGGGGAGCTCCAATGTGTAGGCACACAGGGGCTCTCCAAACGCAACATGGTGCCGCTAACAATTTGACTGAAAAATCAGATCAAATTGTTAGCGGACACCATGTCGCGTTTGGAGAGCCCCTGTGTGACTAAACATTGGAGCTCCCCCACAAGTGACCCCATTTTACAAACTAGAGGCCCCAGGGAACTTATCTAGATGGGTGGGGAGCATTTTAAACCCCCAGGTGCTTCACAAATTCATCCTTAAAAATGAAAAAGTACTTTTTTTTTTCACAAAAATGTTCTTTTAGCCTACATTTTTTAATTTTCACATAGGGAACAGGATAAAATGGATCCTAAAAATTGTTGGCCAATTTCTCCTGAGTACACTGATACCTCATATGTGGTCATAAACCACTGTTTGGGCACACAGCAGGGCTCAGAAAGGAAGGAGCGCCATTTGACTTTTTGAATGGAAAATTAGCTCCAAAAGTCAAATTGCGCTCCTTCCCTTCTGAGCCCTGCCGTGCGCCCAAACAGTGGTTTATGACCACATATGAGATATCGATGTACTCAGGAGAAATTGCCCAACAATTTTTTAGGATCCATTTTATCCTGTTGCCCATGTGAAAATGAAAGAATTGAGGCTAAAAGAACATTTTTGTTTGAAAAATTAAAATGACCATTTTTTCCCTCCACTTTGCTTTAGTTTCCGTGAAGCACCTGAAGGGTTAATAATCATCTTGAATGTAGTTTTGAGTAGCTTGAGGGGTGCAGTTTTCGGAATGGTGTCACTTTTGGGTGTTTTCTGTCATGTACGCCCCTCAAAGGGACTTCAAATGTGATGTGGTCACAAAAAAAAATGGTTTTGTAAATTTTGCTGGAAAAATGAGAAATTGCTGATGAACTTTGAACCCTAAGGGTATATGCACATATGCCGGCGGGTTGGTCGGCGGCGACTGGGCGGACCTGCCAGGAAGCTCTGCAGCCGTCCACCGGCTTCCTGGCGGGTATGTGCGGCGGGTGACGGGCGGGTGACGGGCGGGTGCCGGGCGGGTGCACAGCGGGTTAGCGCTGGCGGTGTTGCGGCGGCTGGAAGCAGTACATGATTCTGCTTGCAGCCACTGCAGAACCGGCCGGTTTATAGAACATGCACATTCTTTGCTAACCCGCTGGGAACCCAGCGGGTTAGCAACAGATGAGCATGTGTAAACCGCCGGTGTGTGCACACCGGGTGTCGGTTTACATAGGTTTTAATGTTAATCCAAACGCCGGTTTGGATTAACATAAATTTACATAAAATTTATGTAAACCGACCGGCGGTTTACACAGCTAAACCGATCCTAACCCGGCCAGTGTGCACATACCCTTATAATGTCCGAACGAAAAAAAAAATTTTTTCCAAAATTGTGCTGATGTAAAGTAGACATACGGGAAATGTTATTCATTAACTATTTTGTGTCACATACCTCTCTGGTTTAGCAGAATAAAAATTCATAATTTGAAAATTGAAAAATTTTCAAAGTTTTTGCCAAATTTTTGATTTTTTCACAAATAATCGCAAAAATTATCGACCTAAATTTAATACTAACATGAAGCCCAATATGTCACGAAAAAACAATCTCATAATCGCTAGGATCCGTTGAAGCGTTCCAGAGATATTAGCTCATAAAGGGACACTGGTCAGAATTGCAAAAAATGGTCTGGTCATTAAGCTGCAAAGTGACTCGGTCCTTAAGGGGTTAAAGAAGGATCCAGCATCATGTCTTCAGGATAAAATTTGTAGATTTTATTACATCATTCTTTAAAATCTTCATGTATTCACCTATTTACATGTTTCGACCTCCAATGTGGTCTTAATCATAATAATAAATCATGAATAAGTATTATGATTAAGACCACATTGGAGGTTGAAACATGTAAATACATGAATACGTAAAAAATAGTGATGAGCGAGTAGTGAAATATTCGTAATCGCTATGCTTGTAATGAGTACTTTGTAATACTCGCATGCTCATCTGAATAGCGAGTTCAATGTAAAGGCCCCATTACACGTAGCGAGATTGCTAGCAAGATCATTGATAAGTCACAGGTTTAGTGACGTTGCGGCGACCTCGCCAGAGATATCTCTATGTGTGACACGTAGCAGTAATCGGCCCCCTGCTGTGAGATCGCTGATCTTTACGGAAAGGCCATGATCATTTTTTTCATCGTCGGTCTCCCGCTGAGTATGCTGCATCAGTGTGTATGACAGGGGAAATGACCAACGATCTCCATGTTATGCCCGTGACAGTGACAGATCCCAACGACCGTCGGGGGTCACCGCATTGGTGAGTAGATCTGCCTGTATGGCATCTCACCAGCGACCTCATAGCGACGCACCAGCAATCCCTGCCAGGTAGTATCGTTGGCGGGATCGCTGGAGTGTCGCTATGTGTAACGGGGCTTTTAGTAAATTAGTGATTGGCTCTGCCCACACACATCCGGATATAAAAGAAGTATTTTCAGGACAGGGCGAGAAAAAACACCTTGCTGTGCTCCCTATAGAGAGCCAACCATTCATTTTGTTCTCACTGGGGTGCCGACCCCCTTTGTGTACTGAAAGGAACTGTCAATTTGTGTCAGATCCTTCACAATCAACATACCACTCACAAGCACCAGTGTTACTCGAGTATTGCAAATACTGTACTATCCGTGCGAGTAGCAAATACTAATGATTACACTCACTCAACACTAGTGAAGAATTTAAAGAATGTTGCAATAAAATCTACAAATTTACCTTCCAGGTAATTAGTCCCCCATCCTGGATATGGCCCCCCATCCTGTTAAATAGCACCTTATCCTGGATAGAGCCCCCATACTAGGATATAGCACCCCATCCCATTCTGATATATTCCCCCCTATCCTGAATATGGCCCTCATTCTGGTATATAGTCCTGTGTGCAGCTTCTTTCTGTTTCCCGAATATTCATGTGTCTAATGAGCGGCACTGGAAGTGAGCATCGGGACGGTCGGCCATGGATTAGCAGGGAGAACATCCTCACCACCCCGTTCGGCCGTGCGAGCCATGGACTGCTGAGGCTGCGGCGAAAGACCTCCAGAGGAGGAGGTGTCATGCTGGGAAGGAGTGCTGGCCCCAAATATCTTCAAAACCATGAGTCTTTCTGCATGTATTACACAGCCCCCAGGCAGAGCCATATTTGCAATAAGGTACTTGTAGGCACGTGCCTAGGGCGGAGCCATTGGGGCGGCAGCACCTGAGCGTGTTTCTTTTTTATAATTTTTTTTTTGTGCTCCTGGCCGGCCGGGTCGAAAGCCCCGCCCCGTCATCATCAGGCCCGCCCACCTCAGCCTGCAGGCAGCCACAGCAAACCCGGAAGAGACGAGGAGGGGCCCACCATGGAGGAGAGATCACTTGAAGTGAAGGCAGCAGCACATCGCTGGCAGGCAGCAGCTCAGTTCTGAGTCAGCGCCGGATGCCGTCGCTGGTATGTGTGCACTGCCGATGCATGGGGCAGGGCCGTATCTATGAGGGGGCTGGCTGGTCATTTGCCCTGTGCGCACCATGCAGGGAGGGCGCCGCCGGCCTTCTGCTGCAGTGCCTGAGGTCGGGTCTCTCTGCGAGCCGCATGTTACGCCCCACCACATTGATTTCCACCTGCAGAGCAGAACAGTACATCTATGGCTGCTCTGTGCTTACAGGACCTTTGATGATGTCACATGGAGGGGCAGAGTCAGGGGTCACATGATCAGCTCCTATGCAGGACTCTGCCGTCCTGGTTGTCATGGTGCTAGATAAGGTGAAATTAATGTGTGGGATCAGGAAGGATTTACAGTGTGGATGTAGCAGAGCTGAAGGTGTACAGAGCGGAGCCGCGTGTGTACGAGGTGTATGGAGCGGAGCCGAGTGTGTACAAGGTGTACGGAGCGGAGTCGAGTATGTACGAGGTGTACGGAGCGGAGTCGAGTGTGTACGAGGTGTACGGAGCGGAGCCGAGTGTGTATGAGGTGTACGAAGCGGAACCAAGTGTGTACGAGGTGTACGGAGCGGAGCCGAGTGTGTACGAGGTGTACGGAGCGGAGCCGAGTGTGTACGAGGTGTACGGAGCGGAGCCGAGGTGTGTACGAGGTGTACGGAGCGGAGCCGAGTGTATACGAGGTTTACGGAGCGGAGCCGAGTGTGTATAAGGTGTACGGAGCGGAGCCGAGTGTGTACGAGGTGTACGGAGTGGAGACGAGTGTGTACGAGGCATACGGAGCGGAGCCAAGTGCGTACTAGGCTTGTATACCAGTGGTAGCCCCCCGCGGATTCCATTCCCATAGTTTCAGCCGCCTTTGCCGACAGCATTCTTCTCCAGTGTCCCAGCCGCGTTGTCTACCCTCTGCAGTTCAGCACGGTGGGGCATGATGATGTCATGACTGAGTGCTGCTGTACTGAGACGTGCAGAGCGGCAGAGCAAATATTCAGGAGACCGGAGCAGCGAGAAGAGAGGTGAGGAGAGAGAGAGATCCAGACGGCCAGACGCAGCGCTTGGCTGCGATGCCACCCATATGGCAGTGTGGCTCCATTGAGCTGCTTGCATTATTTGTGCGCTTCAGGATGCTTGCGTATGTACCAAGCATCCTCAGATGCACAAAAATGCAGCATGTTGCGTTTGCATGGTACTTTTAAAAAATGCAAGGGAACGCAAAAGCAACTTAGCCCGCTCCTAACAACATGTAATATACTCACTGTCAGAAACAGCTCTTGCTGGTTTCAGCAGTCACTGTTCCTGTAAGTGTAAAAATTGCATATGGATGATTGGTCACTTGGTCACATGATATCTACTCAGACTGCGGGGAGGGCGCCAAACTGAACTCTTGCCCCGGGTGCCAGAAAACCTAGCTACACCTCTGGCATGGGGGCATCAATCATCATGCATCATGAATCTGATGATGATGATGATCATTGATGGCAGGCGGCTGCCGGGTGGCAGGTGGGATACATGCAATGACGATCCCCTGACAGACAGTCAGTCACAGAGGAATCGGGGAGGCTGTGTGTATACAGTGCTGCACTGTATATAGGGGGTTTATCTGTCTCTCTTTGTCTCCCTCTTTCACTCTTTTTCTCTCTCTTTGGGTGGAGGCACACTATCATGCATCAAAAACACCGTGTTTTTGATGTATGACAGTGATGCGAGTGCTGTGCGTGTTTGTGGGTGTGTATGGTGCGAGTATAGTGCGTATGGTAAGTGTGGCTGGCTGTATGTATGTTAGTGTGAGTATAGTGCGTATGGTAAGTGTGGCTGGCTGTATGTATGTTAGTGTGCTGTGACTGTTAGGTGTGAGTGCGTGTGTGCTGCGTGATTGTGATTGTGTTTGTGATGCTGTCCACGGTCCTGAAGGACCGCGGGCAGCATTTGTCGGGAAATTAAAGCTCTGTGGCTGTCAAAGCCACAGAGTTTAAATTTCCCGCTTTGCCTGTACAGTAAGTAATCATCTTGCACCGCTGTGTCAGCAGTGCCAGATGATTACTGAGCACTCAGCTGATGGCCACTTTTGTATATTTTGAGGGGTTAAATTGCATATACAGTATTTGTACAGCATATGAGCACAGATGCTGCATATGCGCTAAATAACCACGGTAATAAAGGGTTAGTATGTGATAATGTAGTGTCACCATGTCTCCAGGGATTGCCCCCCTCCCTAGAGACATGGTGCTTATAATCATTGGTGGTTCAGGGGTTAACTTGCTACATTAGTGAATTGCCGGCATTTGTCGGCTTTCAGTATTGTGCTCTGACAGCCAGGATCCGCCAGCTGTCAGAGCACATTACTGAAAGCCGACAAATGCCGGCTATTCAGTAATGTAACAAGTTAATCCCTGAACCACCAATGATTATAAGCACCATGTCTCTAGGGAGGAGGGCAATCCCTGGAGATATGGTGACTAGTTAATTGCCACATATTAACCCTTTATGACCGGGGAACATTGCCGCATATGCAGTATCTGTGCTCATATGCCGCACAGATGCTGCATATGCAGTTTAACCCCCTAAATTAAAAAGAGGTGCCCAGCAGCTGGGTTTATCATAATCATCTTGCACTGTACCGGGAAACCGGTAACTAGAATTTAACAGAACACGGTGCGAGTATCGCACCATGTGCTGTGTGGGTGCGAGTTTGACTTATTATGTTATTGACTTATAATGGCCTCTCGCGCGAGGGAATCGCGTGCAATCGTAGCATGCTGCGATTGCATTCGCATTGCCCTCGCAAAGCGAGAGTAATGCGTGAAACTCGCATTGGTGTGACCTGTATCATTTAAAGATACAGGTCCGAGTGCAATGCGATTTTTTCACGCATTGCACTCGCGCGAATTTTGTGCCAGTGTGCCTCCACCCTTTGTCAGTTTCTTCCTCTCTCTTTTTCATTTTCTTTTTTTCTCTCTCTCATTCTCCCTTTCTCTCTCCCTCTTTCTCTCTCTACCTGTTTTTCTTTCTTACCGTCTCTTTGTCTCTCTCCTCTTTCTCCCCTCTCTTTCTCCCTCTCTCTCCTTTTACCTCTTTCGTTCCCTCTTTCTCTGTCGCTTTCCCTCTTGCTTTCTTTCTCTCGCTCTCCTCTTTCTAGCTTTCTTTCTTTTATTTTCTCCATTTTTTCTCTTGCCCTCTTTTTCTTTCTTTTTTTCTCCTTTTTTCCTTTCTCCAATCTGCACATAGTGTCTGATTCATTCATTCATTCAACCATTCATGTATATCATATAAATCAGTTCTGTAAAGTTAGTGTTTTCTTTCTCTATTTTTCTGTCTTTTTTCTCTCCCTGTAATCAACACATTTTATCCATCCATCCATTTTCCCGTGTGCTCACCCATCTTTCCCAGGCTCCTGAATGACCAGTGACTCCTATTTCCTCCATACTAGGGTTTAATACCTTTCAGGACTCTAAGAAAGCTGAGTGGCGGCTGCAGGGGGCTGTACTGGCGGCCTTATTGGTGGTGGATTGTCCTATGTATACACAGGGCCGTATTTGCACACAGTGTGAGGGACTGGTCAACTCTCTCCTTAAAATCCCTGGCCGGCGTTCCTATATTTCTTGTACTGTATAACATATTGTTTTGCATTCTTCTGTATCTTTTTTTTTTTGGCCACAGAATTTGTAGACTGCATGGGTGAATGCATAGTATAATCTGACTACTATACTTGATCATCCCTATTCATCAAAGGAGTTTTAACACAATTCTGGCATATATTGCTTTGAAAAGTTGCAAAATTTTGGTGTCCGTGTGCAATCTGTTCTTTCCTCAGCAGCTAATTACTGTATAATCATTTACAGGAACATTTTACAGTGTTCTCAGCTACAGAATGAGAATGTATCAGTGAAAAAATGAATGCCTCTCGGATGGTCCGACTGCGGTCCGTGATTTTGTCGGACCCATAGACTTGCATTGGCGAGTTTCGCGCATGAATCACATACTGTCGCAACATGATGCAATTTCCATCCAGGATCTGGCTGAGAAAAAAAGTCCGAAACTTGCCAATGTGCTCTCAGACATTGAATAACATTGGTCTGACTGCAATGCAATAAAATCACACATTGCACTCGTCAGAGTATCACGCCAGAGTGTTCGTACCCTAATAATAAAATCCATATAGTAATCCTACAAAGTCTGCTGGACATGGTATGGGGAGGGTTTATGCCTCAGTTAGTACACACACCATACTTCATGGTATTGGGAGGGTTTATGCCTCAGTTAGTACACACACCACACTTCATGGTATGGGGAGGGTTTATGCCTCAGTACACACTCCATACTTCTTGTTATTAACCAGTTAATGCTCTCTTGTCCAGCGCACTGCAGGGCCGTATTTGCCATTAGGCACTCGTAGGCACGTGCCTAGGGCGGAGCCATTCATAGGGGGCGGCGTCTCAGCGTCATTTCTTTTTTTTTTTTCTGCCTGTGTTGGCCGGGTCGTAAGCCCCGCCCCCTCATACACCCACCACCCCCCCCCCCCCCCGATCGTCATCAGGCCCGCTCATGCCTGCGTTGGCTGGGTCGTAAGCCCCGCCCCCTCATACACCCCCGGCTTCCCCCTTCCCCCCGTCGTCATCAGGCCCGCTCATTGGCCCGTGCTCTTACCCTCCTGCACTGCGCGGGAAGAAGTGAGAGCCGACGAGGATTAGAAGAGCGACGTGCTGGAGCCTGGAGGATGAGGAGAAGCAGCTCCAACCTCCGGGTGAAAAGGTGACGGACCCCCTGCTGTGCCTGTGCTGTGCAGGCAGAGAGAAGGAGTGAGTGGGGGAGGGGCTGCCCGGGGATGGCTGCTGGGAGCAGGGGAAGCTGGATGTGTAGCCCCTTCCTGCAGCAGAAACAAGTGTATGTGTGAGGTATCTGTAAAATGTGTGTGTGAGTTGTGTGTGTGTCTGTATGTGTGTTTGAGTGAGTTGTGTGTCTTCTGTGTGTGAGTTGTGTATGTGTCTTCTGTGTGTGAGTTGTGTATGTGTCTTCTATGTGTGAGTTGTGTATGTGTCTTCTGTGTGTGAGTTGTGTATGTGTCTTCTGTGTGTGAGTTGTATGTGTCTTCTGTGTGAGTTGTGTCTTCTGTGTGTGAGCTGTATGTGTCTTCTGTGTGAGTTGTGTCTTCTGTGTGTGAGTTGTATGTGTCTTCTGTGTGAGTTGTGTCTTCTGTGTGTGAGCTGTATGTGTCTTCTGTGTGAGTTGTGTCTTCTGTGTGTGAGCTGTATGTGTCTTCTGTGTGTGAGCTGTATGTGTCTTCTGTGTGAGTTGTGTCTTCTGTGTGTGAGTTGTGTCTTCTATGTGAGTTGTGTCTTCTGTGTGTGAGTTGTGTCTTCTGTGTGTGAGTTGTGTCTTCTGTGTGTGAGTTGTGTCTTCTGTGTGTGAGTTGTATGTGTCTTCTGTGTGAGTTGTGTCTTCTGTGTGTGAGTTGTGTCTTCTGTGTGAGTTGTGTCTTCTGTGTGAGTTGTGTCTTCTGTGTGAGTTGTATGTGTCTTCTGTGTGTGAGCTGTATGTGTCTTCTGTGTGAGTTGTGTCTTCTGTGTGAGTTGTGTCTTCTGTGTGTGAGTTGTGTCTTCTGTGTGTGAGTTGTGTCTTCTGTGTGAGTTGTGTCTTCTGTGTGAGTTGTGTCTTCTATGTGAGTTGTGTGTGTCCTGTGTGAGTTGTATGTGTCTTCTGTGTGAGTTGTGTGTCTTCTGTGTGAGTTGTGTGTCTTCTGTGTGTGAGCTGTATGTGTCTTCTGTGTGAGTTGTGTCTTCTGTGTGTGTTGTATGTGTCTTCTGTGTGTGAGTTGTATGTGTCTTCTGTGTGAGTTGTGTCTCTATGAGTTGTGTCTCTGTGTGCGAGTTGTATCTGTGTGTAATGTGTCTGTGTGTGAGTTGTGGGGTGCAGAGGGACAGCGGAGAGGAGGACAGGGGTGCAGGAGGACAGAGGAGCAGCAGGAGAGACAAAGGAGAGGAGGAGGGGGGTGCAAGAGGAGCAGCAGGAGGGACAGAGGAGAGGAGGACGTGGGTGCAGGAGGACAGAGGAGAGGAGGACGTGGGTGCAGGAGGACAGAGGAGAGGAGGACGGGGGTGCAGGAGGACAGAGGAGAGGAGGACGGGGGTGCAGGAGGACAGAGGAGAGGAGGATGGGGTGCAGGAGGACAGCCGAGCAGCAGGAGGGACAGGGAAGAGGAGGACGGGGGTGCAAGAGGAGCAGCAGGAGGGACAGGAGAGGAGGACGGGGTGAAGGAGGACAGCCGAGCAGCAGGAGGGACAGGGAAGAGAAGGACGGGGGTGCAAGAGGAGCAGCAGGAGGGACAGGAGAGGAGGACGGGGTGAAGGAGGACAGAGGAGAGCAGGACGGGGGTGCAGGAGGACAGAGGAGAGGAGGACGGGGGTGCAGGAGGACAGAGGAGAGGAGGACGGGGGTGCAGGAGGACAGAGGAGAGGAGGACGGGGTGCAGGAGGACAGAGAAGCAACAGGACGGGGGTGCAGGAGGACAGAGGAGAGCAGGACAGGGGTGCAGGAGGACGGGGGGGCAGGGGGACAGAGGAGAGGAAGATAAGGGTGCAGGAGGACAGAGGAGCAACAGGACAGGGGTGCAGGAGGACAGAGGAGCAGCAGGAGGGACAAAGGAGAGGAGGACGGGGGTGCAAGAGGAGCAGCAGGAGGGACAGGGAAGAGGAAGATGGGGGTGCAGGAGGACAGAGGAGAGCAGGACGGTGGTGCTGGAGGACAGAGGAGAGGAGGACGGGGGTGCTGGAGGACAGAGGAGAGGAGGATGGGGGTGCAGGAGGATAGAGGAGCAGCAGGAGGGGCAGAGGAGAGGGGAGGACGGAGGTGCAGGAGGACAGGAGCAGCAGGAGGAACAGAGCAAAGAAGAACGGGGATGCAGGAGGACTGGGTCTGTGGCTGGCGCTGTGTGTGGTGATAATGGCGGCTGTACCGTGTGTCTGCCTCCATGCAGCTGCCACTACCTTCCTGTGTTGGCAGGGTGTGGCATGCTGGGAGGTGTAGCTCTCCTGCCTGTCCTATATGATTTCTGGGCAGTGTGTTGGGTGCTAGGAATTGTCGTTCTTCCAGGTGGGCTCAGTGTTGTCCCGCTGCCCGTCTGTGGCCTGTCTGTCTCTTCTGGGACGTCCTCAGCTCTGTGCTGTGCACAGTGTACCACCAGCTCCGTGCTGTGCACAGTGTACCAGTACCACCATGTCCTCAGCTTCGTGCTGTGCACAGACAGTGTACCGTACACTGTCTGTGCACAGCACAGAGCTGGGGAGATGGTGGTACACTGTCTGTGCACAGCACGGAGCTGAGGTTATGGTGGTACACTGTGCACAGCACGGAGCTGAGGACATGGTGGTACACTGTGCACAGCACCAGCATAGAGCTGAGGACATGGTGGTATACTGTCTGTGCACAGCACGGAGCTGCGTACATGGTGGTACACTGTCTGTGCACAGCAGGTAGCTGCGGACATGGTGGTACACTGTATGCACAGCACGGAGCGGTAGACATGGTGGTACACTGTGCACAGCACGGAGCGGCGGACATGGTGGTACACTGTGCACAGCACGGAGCTGGAGACATGGTGGTACACTGTGCAAAGCACGGAGCTGGGGACATGGTGATACACTGTGCACAGTACGGAGCTGGGGACATGGTGGTACACTGTGCACAGCATGGAGCTGGGGACATGGTAGTACACTGTCTGCGCACAGCACGGAGCTGAGGACATGATGCTACACTGTCTCCCGCCGCCTTAAAATCGGTCAGTTTCTCATCCAGGAGAGTCGGACGAGTGTCATCGGTTTTTTGGTCTGTATGGCATCCAACTGCTGTGCGAGTGTCCGACATTTCTCTCAGATCACATCCGTGTGCAATCTGTCTTTCCTCAGCAGCTATTACTGTAGAATCATTTACAGGAATATTTTACAGTGTTCTCAGCTGCAGAATGATAATGTATCCGTGAAAAAAACTGATGCCTCTCGGATGGTCCATGTGCGGTCCGTGATTTTGTCGGACTCATAGACTTGCATTGGCGAGTCTCGCACATGAATCACAGACTGTCGCAGCATGTCGGGACTTTTTTGTCATCCTGAATCTGGATGAGAAAAAAGCGTCTGACACTCGCTAGTGCTCTCAGACATCGAATAACATTGGTCCGAGTGCAATGCGATGAAATCACACATTGAACTCATCCGAGTTTCACGCCAGTGGGACCGTACCCTAATAATAAAATCCATATAGTAATCCTACAATGTCTGCTGGACATGGTATGGGGAGGGTTTATGGCTCAGTTAATGCACTCCATACTTGTTATTAACCAGTTAATGCTCTCTTGTCCACCGTACTGCAGTGTCAAAAGAGGAAGACAGCGACACAGGCAGCGACAGCGCATCAGAGAGCCCCTGACCTCAAAATAGAAGATCCTCAGATCCCGGTATTGTGACATAAGATAAGAATAATATCTGGGGCGAAGATTGTCCGTGACGGGGGGAGGGGCTGCAACAGGGGGAGGAGCTGTGATGGGGGAGGGGCCACAAGGGGGAGGAGCCGTTACGGGGGGGGGGGGGGCCGCTGACAGTGCCTAGGGCAGCAGAAACTCCAAATACGGCCCTGCCGCACTGCTGTGTCAAAAGAGGAAGACAGCGAGATAAGCAGCAACATGGCATCAGAGAGTCCCTGACCTCACAATACAAGATCCTCAAATCCTGGTATTGTGACATAATATTAAGAATAATATTTTTTACATTTATATTAGACTATGAACTCCACAGCACTTTACATACATCATCAACACTGTCCCCATTGGGTAAACATCCTATCAGTATTAGTGATGGGCGAGTCCTAAATTACTCGGAATTGCTTGACTCTAGCGAGTCCGAGCCCGGGACTCGCTACTCGTTGCGAGTCTAGCGAGTCCAATGTTAATGAATGGGGAAGCGAGTAATAGCGAGTAATGTGCGATTTACAAATCGCAGATGTCTCGGAAAGCGCTCGCATTGCCCACTCGCAACAGTTTTTTGCTGCTGTGTCCGTGTCTGTGGTTTTTATCCAAATTATATGATAACAAGAGAACAAGAGAACAATAGGGATATTGTCCCATCCCTGTCTGTAATGTGTGTTTTATAGACACTAGATGTGGGAGAACACTTTTTTGTTATTTTAACAAATATTTATTAAAGGTTATATTTTAAAAGTGCACCTTAAGTAAGAAATGTGTCCGTGTCTGTGTAGCAGCACACTAGTCCCTGCAAAATTTATTAAGTGCGCACAAGTAGTCGCACAAGCAGGCTATTTGCAGGTAGGAGAGAAGCAACGCACTGGTCTGCCACAGAGAAAATAAAGCTGAAGGGGTTATTATGACCCAAAATCTATCAGGTGCAAAAAAATAGGAAATAGTACCTCAGCTAAGCCTTTAACTTCAGCTATTAGGACAGCTGAGTGATGCTGGGTTCACATTTGCATTCCCCTCCGCAGCGTTCTGCAGAGGGGATCCGCAATGTGACCGCAGCGGCCGCGAGCGCCTATCTTTATAATGGGAGCGCACGGTGCTGCGCTTGACCGCGCTTGACCGTGCGCACCCATTCACTCCTATATGTGATCTGTGCGCAGGCGAACGCCTGCGCACAAATCACACAGTCTCGTCCGCACCAGGGACGCGACATGTTGCATTCCTAGTGCAGACGAGACTGTGTGATCTGTAGGCAGGCATCCGCCTGCGCACAGATCACATATAGGAGTGAATGGGTGCGCACGGTCATGCGCGGTCAAGCGCAGCACCGTGCGCTCCCATTATAACGATAGGAGCTCGCGGCCGCTGTGGTCACATTGTGGATCCCCTCTGCAGAAGGCTGCGGAGGGGAACGCAAATGTGAACCCAGCATTAGTAAGCTAAGCTATGAGGTCGGTCCTGTGTGCACTGTAAGGCTGCTCCTCCCTGCCTGCCTGCCTGCCTACAGTCCTCTACACAGTACTCCTCTGTCCTCCTGGTAGCTCTCACAAGAGCTGTTTGGGTTAAATATAAGGAATTTTTAAGTTTCCCTACACTGACTGACACTCCCTATGATCTGCTCCAGCATCTACCTCACCCTGCTCTAGGTCAGATCTCACAGGAATGTGGAGAAAATGGCAGTGGCAAGGCTTATATACAGCCTCGCCTCTTATACATGACATAGGCATCACGATGGACAGAAGCCAATCATAGTCCTGCCACAACCAACATGGCTGTGGCATTACTGAATATGATTGGCTAACATGCTTGTCCATCTTCACAAGTTTTCTGACCTAACACGCTAGGCTGTCTCGGAAGCTTTGTCGGAACATAACAGATTCTGTATTCGCGAGTCCCGAATACAGTATACAGGACTCGGATTCGTAGACTCGCTCAGACTCGGATTCGTAGACTCGATCAGACTCGCTGCTGACAGCGGGTATCCGTGAAGCGGTGCGATTGTTTAAACGATTTGGGGAGATTCAAGCTACATAGCGATGTGATATAGCAAGTCTAGCGAGTGAGAAAAACTCTGACAAAACTAGTGTCAGTGTTCCAGGTTTTCCGGCCTGCCGTTTGACCATTTTGCCCTCAGTCAGCATGGAGATCATTGTTTTGTTTGCCCTTCTTCCTGTCTCGTTTACATAAAGACCTGGCTCAGGTGAGCATTCATTGCTTGAGTATACTGGTTCCTGGTTTGCTCCTGCTCACCTGTTCTCCTTATTCCACTCACTTCTCTGGAGCTCTGTGAGATCCTGGTTCACCTTACAGCTTCCTGCCTCGTGCTTCTGGTGCCGCTGCTTCTACCTTCAGGCTCGGACATTCAAGTGTGTAAGCAACTACTCGGTCTTACTCTATGTACTGTGTGCTTTTGGAACTTGTGTTACTTTATCTCCTTGGAACTTTGTTTGGACTTGTTACCCGGTCATCCGGGTGTGGGGACCTTTCGCCACGGACTATATCTTCCGGTCGCTCCAGTACCAGGACCCGTGCTACGGACTGCATGCATCCGGTTTTGCTTGCTTTGGACTATAGGTTTTTTGGACTGTTTCCTTAAAGGACTGTGCTCAACGATACACATATATATTGGGGTCGTTTATGTTATGTGCTTTGGCTGTGTACTGCATTCACATTGTTTTGCTGTGTATATATAAATACCTTGCACCTAAAAACCTGTCTCTGCTCTTCATTGCCCTTAAGCGATCAGACTCCTCAAACCCTATACAATAGTATTACATTATACTCAAGCCACAAAGAGGAGTCTGCTTAGGGCAATGACGGAGACACGGGCGGAGAAGCTTTTCTCCATGGTTAACTCCTTGCAGCAGGAGATGGAGGCGGTGCAAAATAAGGTCCTGGACATGGAGAGACAGCTAGGCCATGATCACCAGGCTGTGGGTCAGGCTCTCCGAGATGTGCAAACCAGAGTGGAGGATCTGGGAAAAATACCCACACCAGCCACCAGTATGCCTAAATTACCCCCGTTTCGGTTCAGTGGCGACCGTACTCTGTTCCGTGGGTTTATCAATCAATGTATGCTGTTTTTTGATGTATATGCTAACTATTACCGGTCAGATCGGTCAAAGGTATTATGTATAGTCATGTTGTTAACATCACGAGCACTGGCTTGGGTCAATCCCATGATTGAAAGTCATGACATCCGTTTAAATAACCTGGATAATTTTGTAACAGCAATGGCGCAAATGTTTGATGACCCTAATCGCCGTACCACCGCAGAAACGGCTCTGCTTTCCCTACGGCAAGGAAAGCGTTCTGTCATTGAATATGGTACTGAATTTAAAAGGTTAGTGGTGGATGTCGATTGGGGAAATAATGCGCTGTTATCTGTGTTCAAAAAGGGACTGTCCGGTTCCATTAAGGACGAGTTAGCTCGGGCCGAGTCTCCCCAGGACTTTGAACTGTTTCTGCAACACTGCGTATGCATTGATACCCGATTGACGGAACGTAGACAGGAAAAATGGGCAGCTGTAAACCGGATGACTAATTCTGCTTTCCCTCCTAGAGAGCCCGCTACTAGGAGTTCACGGGAGGCCGAAGACATTCCCATGCAAGTGGACTCATTACAACGACGGGAAAACAATGAACGTCGCGACTACCGGCTCCGTGAGCGTTTATGCTTTTATTGTGGTCAATCTGATCATTTTTTGATTAACTGCCCAAAATGCCCTAAACGTCCAAATAAGGTTCTGGCAGCCGTAACCGAGTGTGATAACACGGACGCAGAATCCGAGATCTCTGACTCAAGTATACACCTGGATGCGGTTTTTCCTTCTGTACTAATGTCAGCTTCACCTAAGGACAATTCTACCCATTGCTCTCTTCTAATTCAGATCCAGTGGGAGGAACAGTCAATTCCGACATCTGCCATGATAGACTCCGGGGCGGGAGGTAACTTCATGGACTCTTCCTTTGCCAGGAGACACGGTATCAAGACACAACAATGAGTGTCATCGATAACCATGGAAACGGTGGACGGTTCTCCATTAGTTTCGGGACCTGTAGATCAGGAGACAGTACCTCTTAACTGTGTGATGAAACCAGGTCATCAGGTGACACTGACTTTTATGTTGATTTCTTCTCCTCACTTTCCAGTCATTTTAGGACTCCCTTGGCTGCGGTCTGAAAATCCAATCATCAATTGGGAGACAAAGGAAGTATCTTTCCATCCCCAGGCCGGCTCGACCATCAGTCCAGCAGTACCGGTAACGTACGATGAGGAGGACATTATACAGGTACCTGTTCTCCCCCCAGTCTATAAGGAGTTTACAGATATATGCGACAAGAAAAAAGCAGACCAGCTTCCCCCGCATAGACCATACGATTGTCCCATAGACTTACTTCCAGGGGCCGAGATCCCGTTTGGTCCTGTCTACCCGTTAGCGGCTCCGGAGTTACAATCATTGAAAGACTATATCGACGAAAGTTTAGCCAAGGGGTTTATTCAACCTTCATCCTCACCCGCAGGGGCTCCCATCTTTTTTGTGAAAAAGAAAGATGGGACTCTGAGACCGTGTATCGATTACCGGGAGCTTAACAAAATAACCGTCCGGAACCGGTATCCGCTACCATTGATTCCCGAACTGTTGGAGAGAGTACGGCAGGCCAAGATCTTCACCAAATTGGATCTCCGGGGGGCATACAACCTGCTCCGTATACGTCCCGGAGACGAGTGGAAGACGGCATTCAGATGTCGCTATGGCCATTTTGAGTACCTTGTAATGCCTTTCGGGCTCTGTAACGCTCCCGCTGCTTTTCAACACCTGGTCAATGATATATTCAGGGATCTATTGGATCAGTTTATGGTGATATACCTGGCAGATATCTTAATTTTCTCTGATTCTCTACAGGAACACCAGGAGCATGTAAAGGCTGTACTTACCCGTCTGAGAGATAACCACCTATACATCAAGCTGGAGAAATGTGAATTCCATCGCTCGCAGATCCACTTCTTAGGGTATGTTATCTCTCCTCAGGGATTAAACATGGAGTCCAGCAAGATCCAGGCAATTCTAGACTGGCCGGTACCAGGAAACATCAAGGAGGTACAACGCTTTGTCGGTTTCGCAAATTTTTACAGACGCTTCATTCGCAACTTCTCGGAGATTGTGCGTCCTATCACCTTGCTCACCAAGAAGGGGCAGAGGTTCGCATGGTCCACGCAGGCCCAGGGGGCTTTTGATCGTCTCAAGGTTTGTTTTACCTCAGCGCCCATACTGACACACCCGGATCCCGCACTCCCTTTCATTGTGGAAGTTGATGCTTCCGATAACGCACTAGGGGCTATCCTTTCACAACGGACTGGGGACAAGGAACTCCTACACCCGTGTGCTTTCTTTTCTCGTCGGTTGTCCCCTGCAGAAAGGAACTATGATATTGCAGATAAAGAACTGTTAGCCATTATTTCCGCGTTTAAGGAATGGAGACATCATTTGCAGGGGGCTTCACAACAAGTGGTAGTGCTCACAGACCATCGTAACCTGGAATTCCTTAAATCTGCCAGGTGCCTGTCTCCACGGCAAGCCCGGTGGAGCCTGTTCCTTAACCAGTTTAATTTTATTCTCTCGTACCGTCCAGGGTCAAGTAATGGGAAAGCTGATGCCTTGTCCCGAATCCACGCTGTGGACTCCATGCCAAGAACCCCATCCAAGACCATCCTATCGGATGCCAATTTCGTTGGAGTACTCCAGGACCGGGACCTGTGGAAGGACCTCAAGCTGGCCTATGACGGTGACGTATTCCTTGCTGCTCCACCCACTGACGTAAATCTGGTCCTTAGGATTGATTTGTGGCTGAGGGAACGGCGTATCTATGTCCCGGAGGCTGTAAGACTTCGGGTCCTCAAATTGGTCCATGATTCAGTGTTGGCAGGTCATAGGGGGGCTATTGCGTTGTCTAATCAGCGTGTTTGGGGCGCGGAATACACAAGTCTGTCACGCCTATGTTTTTGCGGCGCTGAACATGTACGCCCACTTTCCTTTGGAGATTGCGGCGTGTGAAGCAGCGTCAGGAGTCAACCGGATGTTTCCTACTGTTGGTGTGGGAACTTCCGGGACGACACATCGCCTTAGGCTGAGGGCGAAATTGCGGTGTGTAAATGCACTATAGGTGTTCGGAGGCAACCATGAAAAATATGCACGTGCAGTTAGGTTGCCTCCGATTGCCGCCAAAAGTTGCTGCGTGTAAAGGTACCCTAATAGTGCCCATCACCACATTATTATGCTCCATGCACTTTTTCAGGTGTCAGCCTTACACATAACAATAATCAGAGGAATTAAATATGCTCTATATATATATGCTACTTGTTTTCAAATTTTAACTACACATCACTTGAAAAAGTGAAATTATACAGAATACCTCTGTTACCATAAAAAACATACTGCTGACAATCGCAGCACCCCAGGAGGTGGTTGGAATGCATGAGCAACAAAACTGTCTCGGAGTATGAAACCACTGCCACTTCCACTGTCATATGTCATTCATAATACGCTGTGCAGGAAGCAGTGTTAATGCCTCCTGCCCCCAATATGCAGTTGCACTTACACAACAAACATTAAGCAAGCATATACACTTTTTTGCCCCAGTGCAGAGGTCAGTTTTCCCTATTCAGCATATATGTGTAGTTCCAAATTGTTACTTAGATAGGGAATACATATTCAATAGCACTTTACTGTGACCGTTAGAGGAACATCCTTGGGTTGCCCAGGGGCATCAGTCAGATGGTGGCATTTGAGCCGCACTACGGGCCGCGTCTCCGTGGGTAAGAATTGGCAGCATTAACGCGGTGCTACCATGGCGGTAGCACCGCATTTATGCTGCCAAAACTTGTGTTTTAAATGCTACCCCCTGAGCGTGGCACAAATGTTCATGTGACCCTTGCCTTAAAGTGGTTATCCTTGGGTAATATACCCTGCAGACTTATTCAGGTTGCAGCCGGACACGTATTGGAACACAGTACAGAGCTGGGATTGAAGCCTGGTTCATAATTGCAAAGTTATACGATGACTTCATCTGCAATTTACTTAGTGGAATAGTGTGCATATGCAAAGCCTTGGCTGACTTCACTGAACATTGCTGCTGACAAAAAACATTCCTGAGTTGTCCCACATTGTTAGATAGGGCATACATATTCAATGGCAATTTACAGTGACCATTGCTGGCAGAAGAACATCCAATGGTTGTATAGGGGCGAAAATGAGACATCTGTCTCTCTTTCCCTTAAACGAAGTCAAACTTTTGGTGATTGCTGTCACCAATGTACTAAAATAAAATCAATGAGCCACTATGATTCAAAATAAAATGAATAAACCACTGTACCCCCTTATTAAAATTATATCACTGTGCACTTTTGTAAAATAGAAAGAAGATGATGAAGGCTTAAATCATCGAAATGCGTAGTCTTGCCTATGAGCAAACCTTTGGAAGATTGAATTCAATTTGTTCATTGAACTTGCAATGTTCGATGAACAGTTCACTGAACTTCCAAACCCCATTCAAATCAATAGGAGGACCTACAAAACACCGTAAAAGGGGCCAAAAAGCTGTCAAACTCAGCTCAAACGGTTTTATAGTGGAGCCACGCTGTTTTGTCACAGATATTACTTTCCTACACTATGACTCAGAAGCTTCAGCTCCACTGTCATACTCAGCAGGCTTGTGGGCCCACTCGTAAACTTCAGCAATCTTAATAATGTCTTTTCTGAGGTTGTTGTGTCAGATTACACAGCCGGTATCATGCAGCAGGGAATCCTGTTGTGGCCCCGGCATGTTGTTTGATGCTTTTTTTAAGCAGATTTTTAAATCTGCATGTCTATCCTGAATCCATCAAAGTCTATGAGAGTTCAGAAGTGCTGTGCCAACATGCTTTTTTTCCCTTAGAGATATGGTGCAGATTTTGGGCAGAAAAAAGAAATCTGAACCACATGTGCAGGGAACCAAAAAAGCAACATGGGCACAGCACAACACTTCTGACCTGTCATATACTTTGTTGGCCTCAGGATAGACATGCATATTTGATGCAGATTTTCAAAATCTGCATTAAAAAAAACATCAAACAACACAACGTGGACATAGTACATAAGTGGGTATAGTGAAAGTTTCAGTTGTGGTGAAGCAACATAAAGAAATGATCAAGTCAGCCATGTCTTACAGGTTACCCATCTCCAAAGCATTGTGTAATGCCATCACGGTACCAAGTTAACTGTAGTAGCAGGCAGTGTACCTGTGTGGCGCTGGAAATGCACAAGTAAGATGGAGGTGAGACGCTGACACTGGTCTGTGGGTTTGGATGTGTTTGAGTTGAATGTATGCGCACACTTGTTGCTTAATGCCTAGCTCCTAATTAACCCCCCTATATGATGCTCTGCAGAACTAACATTACTGTCACAAATCCACTTTCCCAGGCCGCAAGGTATAACAACTGTGTTGCGGTTAGGTGCAGTAATTATTGTTGAAGGATTTCATCTTTGTAGGAGCCATAATGAAGATGAAAGCAAATAGTTTTATTCAGAAAACCATTCACCATCAATTCATCTGGAATGCTAAATAAGGCTAGTGAGCACTGGGCACTGCAGAAATGCAAAGGGCAACTGTAATATGAATAAAACATAAACATAGTTATGCACTTGCCAAAAGTCTGTATTGTAAATGTATGGCATGAAGTGTGAACTCCAATGGGGGCAGTGTTGCAAATGTATGTAAAGCACTATGGAATTATATAAATGAATAAATATTACTATTATTAGAACATGGAATAGTGAATCCATATTTTCAAGAAGCACTATTTATGCTATGATGTTTCATCAGTGTGAACAGACCTTTAACATCATGAATGTGAAGCAAATAATGATCATATGCTATTTCTATATGATTTGCAATCACATAAGTGTAGAACAGATGGCTTTGCATGCTACTGACTCTCTGCAATAAAAAAGGTTTGCCCTTCAAAAAATAAAATAATAAATAATATATAATAATAAACCCCTAAGAAATATTAAGCTCTCTTAAAAGAATGTTTTAAGGATATTGTAAACTTCCAGACTTCCCAACTGCTGCTACATCTAGCACTGTTTCTAAAATTAATAACCTGCAGGTGCAGAAACACCTGTAAACTCAAGGAGGCTTACAAAAATTAATTTAAAAGTCGAAAAAATTCTACACCTTGATACAAGCGGGTAGTCTCAATGGCTGGGGACACCTCAACAACCAGCGGGTCTCCAGGCAAGTGTTTTGGCCCCAATAAATAGTTACAGTTTCAGGACCATTTTAACTTTCAAAAGTTTTCCTGAACAAAAGACGCATTTGCTGACTTTTGGAGAAAGTTTTCGGGTTCCTGATTCCCAAGCTGAATCATCCACGTTCGTGCCGAATTTTAAATTGGCGAACATGCAAAATTCGCTCATCACTTCCTATGACTGCTGATTATCACTGCCAATTTTATTGTTTCCTGGATTTTTACTTTATGAAGAAAGAATATTTTTTATGATCCCAGGAATCTATGGTTTATTATTGGATACATTCTCTTTTTCTTCTCTCCATTTCTACTGAAACAACAAGGTCCTGGGAAGGAAAATAAACCAACTAACTGGAGGAATTAAATAGGTGTTTACCCAATAAGGAGACCTTGAGCTAAAGGGCTGGATCACCTAACCACAAGCCAACCTAGAGGTATAGCCAGAAATTAAGTGCAGTGAAAAGGTAAACATATAAACATCAACCCAGAATGGGATAGGGCAGACCAAAATGTGAAATGAGAAACAACTGGAGAGGAGTGAACCAAGAAGGGAGAATAAAGACACTTGGAACCATTATAATTTGGACAGGAAAGTAAAGGAAATAGCTCAGCAGAAAGATGAACTGATCATGCAGAAACAGATCACAAGATTAAAACCCCAAAAATGAGCTATGACAGAGTTCAGAACTGTCAGATTTCTCCTCCTGGTTGGATGCACATATGTTTGAAAATGCCCATTGAATATCGCATATGGTTTTTACAGAGTTATTACTTTTGTGATAAAAAAGACTTAAAGAATAAGATAGGATGAGGTATTTAGGTAACATAATGCTGCTGTTTTCAATCCCTACATGATAGTAAAAGAGAAAGATGATGAGTGGAACACATTGAGGATCGCGTTTGAGTCAAATTGCCTTAAATTCATGGTTTAACATAAATTTGAACATTTTGAGATATGACTTGTGCTACAAAAAAATAAAATGAACATCCATTTCCCACACTGCTGAAGCATCAGAGAGCAGTTAAACATAATTTTGCAGAGCCGCACAACTTCCCTATAATACCTAGCAGTTATGACATCTAGTGGATTATCTTACTTTTTACAGTGGTGGTCAGTACCTGGCCATCAAAGTTCAGCAGTTCACAATGGAACCTACTTTGTACGGCAGAGTTGTTGTCTATCACCAAAGTCAATGGGTAGGTTTCTCTTTTCTATAAATGTAAGCTCTTATGGTCAGTGGGATCTCTCTCTCTCCTTGCGGAATGTAAACTCTTATGATCAGTGGGTCCTCTCTTACTCACTTTTAGTGAGTGTAAGCTCATATGGTTCCCAGGGTCCTCTCTTTCTCACCTATAAAGTGTAAGCATGTGTATTTTATGAGCAATTACAAGCTTGCTTTTATTGAAAATGTATTCACCGCAAATCAAATGCTTAGGATAAATTTGCAAAGTTGATGAATTTGAATTTGTCAAATATTGCTAATCTCTAATATTTTGACATTAATACTGGTATTTATTTTTGTATTTGTGAAATAAACTACTCAGAACTTCACCTTTGCGTGAAATATTACCACAATAAGACAAGCCGTATCAAATGTTTCCCTTACTCCTAACCATTATGATGAGAAATATCTTTTCTATATATATTTCTGCATCATGTAGAGCTTTCTGGCATAAATAGTCTGGAGAACTGAGGATCAGCTAAAGGTCTGTGCCTAGCTCATCTAGCACAAGTGTTTTATCCATTCTTCATTTGTTTAATTCCAAATGCAAACCTTTTAGAATGTCACCTCCCAACATCTCTTCAAAGGGAAGGCTTGAACCAGCCTGTTTACATAGACTGGAAATGTATTCAAGTCAGAGATGTTGGATTAAGGAAGAAAGGAAAGTGAAATCAAAGACTCTAAACTGCACATGAAAGCCAATTGCTGCCAACCAATCTGTTCAACTTCCAACGATTTGCACTTTATGAATAAAGGTCAATCTAGCATTAGTGCCCAAATGTTAATGTTCCATTGACAGTCTAAGCTGCTTTAAAAGCCAAACAAGTGAAAGTGAGACCCCATAGAGAGGGGTAATGGCTGTTTGGGTACACCTAACTGTCCATTCCCAAGTAGGAAACAATTATGTGCTCAGATAAAAGGTGTAGTAACAAGATAAACTTAGAGAGGCACATGGAAATCCCATTTAGTTTATGTCCCCTGTGAGTTACACACAATAACATACATTAGCTAAGCCCCGTGTAACAATTATTTTATTTCATATATTATGATTTTTAATGATTTATGAACCTTAACCTTGCGGCCATAGGCTCAAGATTGTGCTTAGCCAATATGTTAATAACCAACTGTTTATAAGATCATACTAGACTGACGAGGCTAAGGCCAGCTTCTGATCCTATCTGGGTCCAGCTCCCGATTCAGTTGTGGGGTTTCTGTCTGATTCCCCAGAGAAGTATTCATGTGTGCCTTTGACTGATTTATTGACATTAATTAGGCAAATAAAACATGAAATAGTATAGAGTAGCATAGTTTCTCAAGCTAAAGTATGTATTTCACGTGTGAGTGCTGTTCATGTGTTTCACATATAGCACTCCCACCTGTGGTGGTCTATAGACCTTTTCACATTTCCCAGATATTATGCAGACCGTGTGGGTCCACTGTTTATCAGAGTTTTGGCAATTAAATTCTATGAGTCCCAGAAAAAATCAGACAGCACTATGCAATTCATGTGATGTCCATTTTTCCCTAACAGTTGAAGGTGGAGAAGCCTTTTTTTTGCTCATCACAGAAAATCTGATGATACTCCGATAAGTAAGCACTGATGAAACTTGGTCTGAATTTCTTGTACAAAAAAAAAATCACTGATGGGAATAAAAGCTAAATATATCTAAACAGACTGGTGAACAAATGGTCAAACGGAGTTCAAAATATCGTATTTTGGATTAGACTTTGCCTAATTTAAGCCAAAAGTTCAGCCAGTGATCCTTTTGAATCTCGTTTTCATTGAATGAGATGGAAATCTCAACAAACAGACATAAATGATGTCTGAAACAAACATAAACTTGTGAATTATATCAAACTAAACTTATAAATTAGTGAGACCATAGAAAGAAAGCACACAAAAAAAGCTTGTATAAGTGGCAAATGATCTGCCAAAAATAGTCAAAATCAGCAATAAATGTCCATTGTCGCTTTAAATCGATATAGAATGAAGTCAGCCAAGGGAGACAGGTTTGTTGGAAACAGCTAAAAAACTGATGTTCAGGGGCCTCCAGACAGATAGTGGTGAGGACAGAAGGATGAGGCAGGAGTAAAGTGCCAATGATCCTTTTCTCCTGGGAGTGTTGTCTGGTAGTGGCTACCTTCCCTCTCCTCAATAAAATCACCTTAAGGCTAGGGTCACATTTGCGTCGTGACCTTAGCATGACGCAAGCGCTAAAAACTTAGAAATTTCCCCTTCAGCGCATAGGCTGCCTGATAATGCAGCCCATAGTAACCCGATGTGTACTTTGCCAACCAGCCACACACAAAGCTGCTGGAAGTGCGCTTTACAACAGCACACAGGAAAATGCTGCAGACAGCGTTCTTGTGTGCTCAGCTAAAGATACAGCAGTCGTTGGGAGGACCCTGTCACTCAGACCTGTAGTATTGAGGTCGTTGGTCGTTGTCCCCGTTTAAACACACCGATGCATGCTGCCCAGTGGGAGCCCGATGATCAAAAAATGGTCTAGGACTTTCCAACACAATTGGCAATCTCACAGCAGGTGCCTGGTCGCTGCGATCTTGCTAGCGATCTCGCTTAGTGTGAAGCACCCCTTAGGCGAACCAGATGTATCAAAATTGCATGGGGACGATAGACTCTGTTCATATATGTTAGGTCAATGACATGGCGAATACCACCATCATCCAACAGACACCATTAAATTTTAAAGGGGTTATTCAGGTTGTCGGTCATTTGGAATGGAAAATATCAAAATCAATTCATTGAAATCTGATGAAATCTATAAATGGGGCTTTGTCCTGGATTAAAATAAAATGCTTACTAGAAACCCCATTGCACCTTTTTATTAGCTGTTTCTGATATTACAGGGCAGCCCCAATCCAATGAGTGCAATAAAGTTGTAGCCTTCTTTATAGACTAAAAGGTAGTCTAGGATTACCGGTATATACCGTGTTTCCCCGATAGTAAGACCCCCCCGAAAGTAAGACAGGGGCCACTTTGCCAACAAAAAGAATGTAAGACCCTGTCTTACTTTTGGGGAAACACGGTAGTACCTCTAGGAAGAGAATTTACAATAAAATGCTAACATAAAATATATTACAGTCTCAGACATATCATTATTTGCTTTCTCTAATCAATCATATTTTCAACAGTTTTGAAAATTGATTGTAATACTATTTTTATATCTATAAGCAAACACTGTTCTAAATGACTTAATGTGGATTGTACATGTATGATTAACCTTAATTCTAATTATATATTAATGATTGTGTTAATGGCATACTAATTGCTAATCTGAGATATAATGAGCTATCATTCTTCGCATGACAGTGGGCTAATTGTGATGAAAAATGACAGGAATAGCTTCCTTCATTTCTCAAGGAATAATATCTTATTTCGATTCAATTGTTTAATTCCATCAAACATTTATCATATCCAGCTTCCAGAATTAGTCCATGGTTTGATTGTAGAGATCAGAAAATACATTTGACTTCGAATGAATTCTACACAAATTTTCCAAAAATCCATGTTGCCCAAAATGCAGAATATTTTAAATTTGCTGCCATTTTCTGTAACATAATTGCCCATCAAAAGGTTAAAAAACAAAAAGAAAATTTCTTATACTCACCTTACCACTCACCTCTCTGGCCTCTGCGCTCTTCACCATTATCAATCCTTTCCACATCACATTTTTTGATCCTCACCATGAGCACTGAATTTGCTGTACCTCTCAGTCTGACCTATAACTTTCTGCTCTTGTAAGGACTATTCTGCACAAGTACATTTAAGATCAAAGCGCATGTCATGACGTCATGATGCAGTGACCTTTTACGCACCTGTGCAGAATCCAGCAGAGCCTCAAAAGAGCTGTGACTACAGAGAATAACTACAGCATGTGATGGGGTTGCAATTGCACCCGGGCCCTGCAGCCTAGGGGGTTCAATAGTCCTTTTGGCCTTTAGAAATGACTATTGCTATTAAGGATTTGCAATAATTTGGAGCCCCGTGGGAACGTTCGAATCGGGACCCATGAGCTTCAGGTTACGCCACTTTGCCGACCTTCTAGTGCATCTCAATAAATTTGAATATCTGTAATATTGCAATGTTTTAGGGTGTTCATGGGAGCCCTGAAACACGTTGACTAATAAATCAATATTATATTCACCTTTTGATACCTAGTGGAATATGGCAGCTCGGTTTTTAACCTTTCATCCTCCCTACTTTAATTTTCTGAACTAATGACCTTTGGTTTTTATTGGCTATAAGTCATAAACATCAACATTAACAGAAATAAATATTTGAAATAGATCACTCTGTTTGTAACGACGCTATATAATATACCGTATATACTCGTGTATAAGCCGACCCGTGTATAAGCCGACCCCCCTACTTTTGCCCCAAAAATCTGGAAAAACCTATTGACTCGTGTATAAGCCGAGGGTGGACCCCAGCACAGGTATACAGCCCCCAGCAGTGTGGTATACAGCAGCCCCAGAGGTATATACAGCAGCCCCAGTGGTAGTATACAACAGCCCCAGTGATAGTATCCAGCAGCCCCAGAGGTATATACAGCCCCAGTGGTAGTATACAGCAGCCCCAGAGGTATATACAGCCCCAGTGTAGTATACAGCAGCCCCAGAGGTATATACAGCCCCAGTGGTAGTATACAGCAGCCCCACAGGTATATACAGCCCCAGTGGTAGTATACAGCAGCCCCACAGGTATATAGAGCCCCAGTGGTAGTATACAGCAGCCCCACAGGTAAATACAGCCCCAGTGGTAGTATACAGCAGCCCCACAGGTATATAGAGCCCCAGTGGTAGTATACAGCAGCCCCACAGGTATATAGAGCCCCAGTGGTAGTATACAGCAGCCCCACAGGTAAATACAGCCCCAGTGGTAGTATACAGCAGCCCCACAGGTATATAGAGCCCCAGTGGTAGTATACAGCAGCCCCACAGGTATATAGAGCCCCAGTGGTAGTATACAGCAGCCCCACAGGTATATAGAGCCCCAGTGGTAGTATACAGCAGCCCCACAGGTATATACAGCCCCAGTGGTAGTATACAGCAGCCCCACAGGTATATACAGCCCCAGTGGTAGTATACAGCAGCCCCACAGGTAAATATAGCCCCAGTGGTAGTATACAGCAGCCCCAGTGGTAGTATACAGCAGCCCCAGAGGTATATACAGCCCCAGTGGTAGTATCCAGCAGCCCCAGGGGCTGTATACAGCAGCAGCCCCAGGGGCTGTATACAGCAGCAGCCCCAGGGGCCGTATACAGCAGCAGCCCCAGGGGCTCTATACAGCAGCAGCCCCAGGGGCTGTATACAGCAGCAGCCCCGGAGGTATACAGGCCCCCCCATCAAGCTCCACGGACCCCCCCCCCTTGCGCGGCAGCCTGTAAGGGAAAATCATACTTATCAGTGTCCCGCGCTGTCCCGCCGCTTGCCGACACACGATCCCGGGCTTCAATCCGCAACTTCCGGCTTCCGGCAGTCGCGGGCAATGACGTCATTCCCGCGACCACAGGAAGTGCGGAAGACGCGGAATGAAGCCCGGAATCGTGATGTCGGCAAGCGGCGGGACAGCGCGGGACACTGATAAGTATGATTTTCCCTTACAGGCTGCCGCGCAAGGGGGGGGGGGTCCGTGGAGCTTGATGGGGGGGCCCTGTATACCTCCGGGGGCTGCTGCTGCACATAGATTACAGATTACCGTATATACTCGCATATAAGCCGAGGGGGGACTTTTCAGCCCAAAATTTGGGCTGAAAAACTCGGCTTATACGCGAGTATATACGGTATGTGTTATATATGGCCAATACCAGGACCCGTCGAAGCGGTAACGACCGTGAAACGGCAGGCCATCGTCCTCCGTCCCTTCACTCCCCTACTTGAACTGTCCATGGATTTGTAATTGGACTTTGAATAAAAACCACAAGATCTTCCTCAGTGAGTACCACTGATTATCTTCTTCTAGTAGATTTAATATATGTGTTTCACTTTATGTATTCAGATGAAAGGAAGAATAGGAGTTAGCGTGCGCTGCCCGGACAAAAGAAGACAGATCCAAAGGATTGCCCCCAGTTCCTGTTTATTGTGTCTCAACGCTTTTCGTGAATGACTCTCACTTTGTAATATCCAATTAAAATGGTGTTCTCAATCTGAGCCTGTGTTAGTTTACAACTTTATGTACTGAATTACTGAAATAAATAAACTTTTTGATGATCTTCTAATTCATTGAGTATATACTTTTATCGTTACAGACTACAAATACACTTATAACATCTTGTTGGCAAGCTGTAAATGACTTTGGAGATCCAATAAGTAACATTTAAACCAGTCTGACTGTATCGTTTCCTGTAAAGGCCGCTTTACACGTCACGATATTGCAACGCAACTACGATAAAAAGTCACGTGGTACGGGCGTTGCAGTTGTTATCGTTGGTGAGTTGTGTCGTGTAAATGGGCAACGCAACTCAAAAGCGATGCAACTACGATATTGTTTATGAATTGTGCATGCTCTTCAACCGTGCAATATTGGCTAGGCGATGTGGCAGGATCGTGCTGTGTGACAGCGCAACTACGTTTTGGAGCGCAACTTCCCCTATTCACTCCAATGTTAATTGGTCGTTCCCTGAGTTGCTCAGACTCAGTGAGCAAGAGGGGCGTACGACATCGTAGTTGTGTAGTAGGCGATATCTCCCTGTGTAACATCTCCTATGCGATTTTGGACAAGTGCCAAAAACGTGCGCGCTCCCGTAAAATTGTATGCAATATCGGAACGATATTGCGACGTGTAAAGCGGCCTTTAGAGTTACCCGGAGGAGGTGTAATATTAAAAATATCTAGGTAAATATAGCCTTCTACAATTAATAGAAAAACAAATTTCATTATTGTAAATTTTATGCTATTAAATTTGCAACCAAAAAAATCCCATTGTGAAAATACTCTAATGAGCCGAAATATCTTAAAGGTTTAACTATTTGTACATAATATTAATGTAATATTAACTATTAACTAACATTAGTGTTTGTACTCTTATCATATCTGTTACAAAGCAACATTTAAAAATCTAAGAAAAAAATTCAAGTTTTCTGAAATTTATTGAAGAATCCTTAGAAGAAGATGAAGCGCAATGAATTGTGACAAAATACATTTTTTTCTTTGTTCTTTTTCCATTTTGTTTATGTCTGTAATCTAGGTTCACTTTCCTTTTTTCGGGCCCTATCTATATTTAGGTTGAGAGAAAACATCTTAGTTGAACCTTTAACCCCTTTTTGCTTGAATCTTTCTCTTCTGCTGTTTTAATAGTACAATATTTAGATTTGCCCAATGATTAATAATATTGAGATGAATGACTTGCCATGTACAGGGTCACATAAAATGTACACATAGGTTGTACTTGTTATCCGTATAGAAGTCATTGTGCAAGGAAAGAAAATCGACTTTTCAGACGTAGAATTTTTATTCCCTTTCATAAAAAAGAAAAGTAAATTTGCCCGTTCCGTGTATGGAGAAGAAGGCACTGACACATATGCTGCAGAATCTTCCATTCTTCCCCCTCCCCACTTACCAAATGAAACTAATTGAAAGCAATAGCAAAAGCCACATCTGCAGGCTGCCTTTCACTTTCGGCTCTAGTAGCTGTTTTCATTCCATTGATCCCTGAATAGTCATGCCTGTCAGGAAGCCATATCAACCATTATCATTCTAATTTTACTGGCTTTCTTGGTCCCTAATCTAATTTGCAATGATGCTTAAGCATTTCGCAAGGCCACAGCACTTTCTTCAGAATTTCAACAAGAGCATTAAACCCCAATTTACATTAATGAAGTGCACATTTAGTTAGGGAAGAGGGTAAATGGAGGGTCGTTCAGATATAGTTTTGTTACATGATAGCCACTTGTGTGTGTGTGTTTATTTTTATGTATCTATGCCACTATTTACTCACCTACAACCCCCCAGACACTACATAATACACACTTTATAAATCTATTAGACTAAATACACACACACCTAAACATACACACTACATAACACACATGCTTTATAAATTAATGACAGTACATACACCTGCATGCACGCACACATTATAAATCTATGCAACTGCATACACTCAGATACCTGCAGACATGTGAACACACAAACACACACTATATAACAAACACACAAAAATGTATTATACACACTTTATAAGTCTTTGCCACTACATACATATGCACAACTGCACACACACTACATAATACAAACATATTATAAATCTATTACACTGAATAAGCACACCTACACATGCTCACACTCTGTAACGCATACTTAAAGAATCATGCCTCTACATACATACGCACAACTGCACACACATACGCACACACTTTATAAATCTATGCCACTACCAGTGGCATAATGATCACGGTCGCAGGGGTCGCCGCTGCGAAGGGGCCCAGACATATAAGGGGTCCGTGCCGCTGGCCACCCTTTATGCTAGCCGATCGCAGCACCAGGCGCCCGCTTCACACGAATGTATATCTCCGAGGACACATATCCATGTGATGGCGTGGCAGCACAGGCCGCTAAAGGGCCCGTGTGTCAGGGATAGGAGGGGAGGGGGGAGCCTCCTACTTCCCACTGCTGCTCCCGCCCCTCACCTCCCCTGACCTGCTGGCTTCCCGGCCTGCATTCCGCTGTGGACCGGCTGGCACCTCTTCCTCCTTCTCCTGAGTCTTGAATCTTCTTAGGAGACGGCCGTAGCAGCGAATGAACCAGGGGTGGTAGGTACAGATTTTTTTTATAATAAGTGAGTGCAGTATGGCCAGAGGATTATGGGGGGGGGGGTCATATATAAGGCTGCATATTATAATTCTGGACTATATGGAGAGATATGAGGCTGCACATAATAAAGCTGCACTATATGGAAATATATAAGGCTTCATATACAGTATAATACTGCACTATATGAAGAGGTATAAGGCTGCATATATACAGTGCCTTGTGAAAATATATGTCCCTCTTGAACTTTTCAACCTTTTGACACATTTCAGGCTTCAAACAAAGATATAAATTCTAATTTTTTTGTGAAGAATCAACAACAAGTGGGACACAATCATTAAGTGGAATTAAATTTATTGGATATTTTAAACTTTTTTAACAAATAAAAAACTGAAAAGTGGGGCGTGCAATATTATTTGGCCCCCTTGAGTTAATACTTTGTAGCGCCACGTTTTGCTGCAATTACAGCTGCAAGTCTCTTGGGGTATGTCTCTATCAGTTTTGCACATCGAGAGACTGAAATTCTTGCCCATTCTTCCCTGCAAAACAGCTGGAGCTCAGTGAGGTTGGATGGAGAGCGTTTGTGAACAGCAGTTTTCAGCTCTTTCCACAGATTCTCGATTGGATTCAGGTCTGGACTTTGACTTGGCCGTTCTAACACCTGAATACGTTTATTTTTAAACCATTCCATTGAAGATTTTGTTTTATGTTTGGGATCATTGTCTTGTCGGAAGATAAATCTCCATTCGAGTCTCAGGTCTTTTGCAGACTCCAACAGGTTTTCATCCAGAATGGTCCTGTATTTGTCTCTGTCCATCTTCCCATCAATTTTAACCATCTTCCCAGTCTCTGTTGAAGAAAAGCAGGCCCAAACCATGATGCTGCCATCACCATGTCTGACAGTGGGGATGGTGTTTTGAGGGTGATGAGCAGTGTTGCTTTTACGCCAAACATATCGTTTTGCATTGTGTTCAAAAAGTTTGATTTTGGTTTCATCTGACCAGAGCAACTTATCTACATGTTTGGTGTGCCTCCCAGGTGGCTTGTGGCAAACTTCAAACAAGACTTTTTATGGATATCTTTGAGAAATGGCTTTCTTCTTGCCGCTCTTCCATAAAGGCCAGATTTGTGCAGTATACGACTGATTGTTGTCCTATGCAAATACAAGAGGGGTGGGGGACAAGAGGCGCAATAGTGCCCTATCACTATAGACACTTAGATATCAAGTTGGTGCTGTGGATCCACTCACCTGGTTCAGTTGTGGTACCCACAACTGGTTTGAAGAGCATCAATAAGCAAGCTGCTGCAGGACCTCCACCAACCACTCACGAGTGGTAACGTGATTGTTGTCCTATGGACAGACTCTCCCACCTCAGGTGTAGATCTCTGCAGTTTATCCAGAGTGATCACGGGCCTTTTGGCTGCATTTCTGTTCAGTTTTCTCCTTGTTCAAGATGAGCGTTTAGAGGGACAGCCGGGTCTTGGTAGATTTTGCAGTGCTCTGATACTCCTTCCATTTCAATATGATTGCTTGCACAGTGCTCCCTGAGACGTTTAAAACTTGGGAAATCTTTTGGCATCCAAATCTGGCTTTAATACTTCGCCACAACAATATCTCGGACCTGCCTGGTGTGTTCCTTGATCTTCATGATGCTCTCTGCACTTGAAACCGAACCTTAATACTATCACAGAGCAGGTGCATTTATATGGAGACTTGATTACACACAGGTGGATTCTGTTTATCATTACCAGTCATTTAGGACAACATTGCATCATTCAGAGATCCTCACTGAACTTCTGGAGTGAGTTTGCTGCACTGAAAGTAAAGGGGCCTAATAATATTGCACGCCCCACTTTTCAGTTTTTTATTTATTAAAAAAGTTTAAAATATGCAATAAATTTTGTTCTACTTCACAGATGTGTCCCACTTGTTGTTGATTCTTCACAAAAAAAAAATAGAATTTACATCTTTATGTGTGAAGCCTGAAATGTGGCAAAAGGTTGAAAAGTTCAAGGGGGCCAAATACTTTCACAAGGCACTGTAATACTGCACTATATAGGAGTTATAAGGTTGCATATATATTACTGTACTATATGGAGAAATATGAGGCTGCACATAATAAGGCTGCACTATATGGAAATATATAACGCTGCATATATAATACTGCACTATATGGGAGATATAAGGCTGCATATATAATACTGCACTATATGGAGAGTTTGGAGGCTGCCCTATATGGAAAGTTATGAGCCTGCACTATATGGTAGGTTTTGAGGCTGCATCATATGGTGAGTTTAGAGACTGCACTATATGGCGAGTTTTGAGGCTGTATTATACTATATGGAGAATATTGAGGCTGCACTATATGGAAAAGCTGTATTATGCTATATGAGGGTTATGAGGCTGTATTATACTATACGGAGAGGCTGCATTATACTATATGGAGAGGCTTATAGGCTGTATTATACTATATGGAGAGGATATGAGGCTGTATTATGCTATAAGGAGGGCTCTGAGGCTGCATTATGCTATAAGGAAGGCTATGAAGCTACATTATGATATATGGAGGGATGTGAGGGTGCATTATATTATATGGAGGATAATAGGGGTTCATTATAATAATTGAATGACTATGGGGGCTACCTTATGAATGGAGGATTATAGGATGCATTATAATACATATGGGACTATGGGGATACATTGTTATATATGGAGGAATATGGGCATGCATTATAATAATTGGACAACTATGGTGATGGGAGGAGGCAGACATATAAGCCAGGATGGGAAACATATATACCACGATAAGGCTAGGGTCACACTTGGGGGTGACCCACATTTCCTGGATCCGCTAAACGCATAGCAAAGCCTGCTGTAACAGCTAGCGTTAACATCGCTCGCTGCCCGGCAACGCTGCTCCATAGTAACCCATAGTTTACCTTGGATGCGGCCACACACAGAGCCCCAGGAAGTGCGCTTTAACTGAGCACACAGGAAAACATTGCAGACAAGGTTTTCCAGTGCGCTCAGCTAAAGCGCACTTCCTGGGGCTCTGTGCGTGGCCGCATCCAAGGTAAACTACGGGTTACTATGGAGCAGCAATGCCGGACAGCAAGTGATGTTAACGCTAGCCATTACAGCAGGCTTTGCTATGCGTTTAGCAGATCCGAGAAAGGTGGGTCACCCTCCAAGTGGGACCCTAGCCTTAGGGCCATATTCCAGGAGGAGGACCATACATAGCAGGATGAGGGACATTAATACCTAATGAAGGGGAGAGAGGAGTCAATTTGTGTGTCTTTAAATTATTTAGAACATTACATGAGACCCATACATTTCAACAACATGCAGGGGGCAGGTCTAAATTTTGCACTGGAGCCCGCCAGGCTCTATTTATGCCACTGGCCACTACATACATACGGACACCTGCACACACATGCACCCATGAGCTCTATACCAAACACACATAAAAAATTTAATACACACTCTTTACAAATCTATGCATCTGCATAAATATGCACTGTATAAATGTATTACATTAAATACACACACCTACACATGCTCACACACTACATAACACATACTTTGTAAATCCATGCCACTACATAAATATGCACACTTGCACTCACATGCATATACACACACAGACTTTATAAATCTATGCCACTACATACATATACCTGCACACATGCGCACACACACAAGCCATATAATACACTCTATACATCTGTAACTACATACATGCAGACACCTGCACACGCATGCACACACACAAACTATATAATACACACTTATTATAAATCTATGCCACTATATACATACAGACACCTGCAGACATGTGCACACACACATGCCACACATGCTTCCGCATCATGTGATGCGCTTGGAAATAGCGCGAGGTCTCAAACTCTGGCACTTAGATGCTGGTGTTTGACCTGTGCACGGGGTTCCATCATCCATAGGAATGTATTGGCAGCGTTAACGCAGCCATACCTTTCCGATAACACTGCGCTAATGCTGCCAAATTCTATCTTTTTAACGGAACCCCCCTGGATGCAGGCATAGCACAAGTATGACCCAGGCCTAATTGCATAATTGTGTAAGCTGTATTCTCTTTATGTGTTTGTGTCGTATATTTGGCTTTGGTTCACTTTAACAGGCACCTGGAAATAATAAAAATAGTCTGAGCAGAGTTCCACATGATAGTTTGTAATTTACTCAATTTTATCTGATATATATTAGTTAATACCTTCAATTTATCTGATTAGTAGTGGTGGGTGAACCCAAACTGTAAAATCGGGGTCTGTACCGGGCACCTAGTGTCCGTGCACATATCCCGAACACAGTGTTCCCTGGGAAACCCATGTTACAGTTTGGATCCAGGGGCTGTAAAATAAAGCATATAATTAATAAACATAATTGTTATACTTACCAGGTCCATGGTGCACATCCTGCTTGCCGTGACACTGTCCCGGACACTTCTAGTACTTCTGGGGCCGCTCATTAACTTCCGGGGATATTCACTGCACTGTAAGAACTTGGCAGTTTTCGGTGGTATTCACAGTGACATTAGGGTTAATGGCTCATTTATGAACTTGATTGAACTCTGATTGTCACTGTCAGTTTCAGCTTACTTGTTGCTCTGTACAAGCTTTATCTACACTGGGAATCAAATATACCATGGAGCGCTACGTCATTTTTTAAAATTATTTATCTATTTTTACACTACTATATGAATGACAGACCAAACAGCCAATCACAAACGCTGTGACAGAGAATGTAACATCTGTAATTGGCTGTTAGAGTAACACGGAATCTACCCATACATTCTAGATGCTAGAATATATGGGCTGGTTTCAGGTTACTCCAGCAGCCAATTACAGATGCCCACTCTCTGTGACAGCATCTGTGATTGGCTGGTGGGCCCTTCACAGTTTGACTGACATCATTGTAAACTAAAAATAAATAAATTAAATAAATGACATAGCATTTCATGTTTTTTTTTATTCTCAGCACAGATAATGGAGACAGCTACGCGCTGCCACACCCAGCTGCCCAACTTTACCTTGGCTGGCAAACAAGATACAGAGAAGCCCAATTTTTTAATATTATTTAAATAAATAATTTTAAAAAACTGTGTGGCTCTTGCCATATTTTGATCGTCAGTCAGGTAAAGCCACGCAGCTGGGGGCTGGGATTATCAATGTGGTAAGGTCCAAGCGATTTGGGCCCACTACGCTGAAAACCACAGCCCGCAGCCACCCCTGAAAATGGCGCATTCATCGTAGCACCATTTCCAGGTGCTTTACCTGGCTCTTGCAGTGGCCCTGGTGGGAGGTGGCATGCTGGGTAATAATGGGGTGAATACCAGCTTTGTATTCTCAGCTGATATTAAGCTCGAAAATTCATGGCATCACTCCAAACTAGACATGGTCACCATGAATTTCTATTAAACAGTAGAAATAAATAAAACATGGAGAAAAAATGTTTTTATTAGAAAAAAAACAATAAAATAAATATAGGGACTCCATCTTTATTAGAAAGAAAACCTCTCAATCCAACGAAATTCATAGGCAGAGTAATGTCAGCAAGCGTCTGTACAGAGCGACAAGCAGGCTGAGACTGAGCCATGAACCCAGGTGAACTCTGACGTCACCATGAACATAGCCAAAAACAGCCGAAAAACTCTCACCGAGTTCTAAGCCGTGCACTGGATATCCCCAGAAGTTAATGAGCGGCGCCTGAAGTAGAAGGGGCTGGGATAGAGGGACTACAGAACACACGCCGTGGGACCCGGTAAGTATACTGATAATGTTTATTAACTATATGCTTTATTTTACAGCTCCCCATCCCCATCCCATAACTGTAAAGTTCAAACATGGGGTTTGCATGAAAGTTTGTGTTACGTCGTCCGGCCTCGAACTCACTTTACCAAAAGGTCCGGGTGAGTCTCCTGATCCCGAGCATCAGGAGGTTCGCCCATCAGTACTTATTAGCTCTTAGATTTAAAAACAGTAGTACATTTATAAAAGTCCATTTGCACAGTATGATCACCTAGCGATGCTCATTTTGTGAAAATCAGACGATGTGAACAGGCTGCCAATGACCAGATGAACAAACAAAATACTTAGGCTAGAGTAACACTTAAAAGGCACAATGCGGTAACCGCATGCATTACAGGATGTGGTTTTACTATGTGCCTTGATACTATCTTTTGATAGTAAAATTGCAACCCTCTTTCTGGAATGTGGGTTTTTGCAATTTTAAAAACTGCATCCAGATCTGGATCCGGACCCGCAAGGTACATTTATGTACCTTGCGGTACCGGATCCGATCCCATAGGCGCCCATGTTAAAAAAAACGCATCCGGTTTTTCAACCGCTCTGAAAAATGCAGCCTGCATGATTTCAGGCTGCAAAACCGGATGCAAATAGTGCAATCTGGTTTTTCTATTGATGCCTATGGGCTGCGGATCCAGATGCGGTTTTGAGCATTTTTAATGCTCAAAACCGGACCTGGATGTAAAAAAATACCGCAGCCTTATTCATCAGATATAATGCTTAAAAATCATCATTCTCGGAAGCACTTGTAAAACAGGAGACATGCCGTGTGCTAACTAGAACAATGACAATATATTTGGCGCTATATAAATAAAATTATTAGCATTTTAATTATTATTAATTTATAAAACTACGTTTAAGTATCCAAAAATCATGCACGGCCAAAAAGGGAGGTGGTAATATTTTGCTTTTTTTCTTGATTTAGATGTTCACCGATTAAATGTATGTTTCTATGAATTTGGTTCCTATCTTTTGCATAAAAATCTATGAAAATGGAAAAACTAAAATCCATGGGGTATGAAGGCTAGGCTCACATTACTACAGTGATCTGTGTTTTGCACTACTACATCGTTTCTATCGAAATCCCCAAAAAGCTGGATTCCAATGGGAACCCCAACGGAGCTCCGACACAGCCGTTCACTTCAAGCAAGCTGATAGAGTCATTCTGGACTCTCTCTAGCAGACCGTATTTTGAGGCATGTCTGACAAAGATGAATACTGCCAAAAGCTTTTTCCACCATACACCTTGAGTATAGATCCATGTAATGTGAACATGTCTTCAACTGGTAAAAAGGAGCTTGAAATAAGATAAATTTCAATTGTATCTTGGTTTACCAGTGCAGCTTAAATATATATTACGGATTAACAGAAAACATTTCCTCTCTTCCCATTGTACTTTGCTTCCTGGAGCTTGGAGAAATTAGGTAGTCACAAGTGGTGTGTGCTCTGAATACTACAGAACTGAATAGCATTTACATACAAATGTAAATGATATGTATATTGAAAGGCCTCTCATGCGTTCCCTCTTAAAAAGTATTTACATGCTCACGTGCGTAGGACAATCAATATGTAGCATTACGGCAGAGCATATGCAAAAGTCACTGAATTGGATCTCATTTGCTAAAAGAGCCAAATATGTTCATATTAGACAGATGATTACAAATTGGATATTGCTTTCGCTTTCTTAGAGAATATTTAATGGCTATTTAATGCAGAAGTGCTTACCGATCTTTGGGGTTCTATTCTTAAAGCTTTATTCCAATGTGGATGGATTTAATCAATGATCAGATTTTTTTTTTTTTAATTTCCTAAGTGCAAAACCTGCCACCCAAACCATTTATTAACATTTGCATAATAGCTTATACTACATTGCAGTGGCACCATTTTACATTAACTGCATTATCACAATCCATAATTCTGATTATTCATAAATGAGGTTGTGCAGGAAGCAACAGAGGAAACAATGTAATAGTTTAGTGACTTTTTATGTATTTTGCAAAACTCAAATAATATGGATTATGTAATTCCTCCTCAATTAACGTTCAATATGTTTCATAAAAGTGAGGATTCACCTTCACCTATATTGATATGTTAGAAGCTCCTCTAATGTATATGGTAAACAGGTTATAAGTAGACTTTCCTGTGCATAGAATTGTATACAATAGATAGAAATGCAACGAGATTAAATGAGCTGAAAAAGTTGATCTTGGACCCTAAGAATAATTACACTGGGGAACACAATTTTTTAGGAGTTAGGTCAGACAACCGTTCTTAATTAATTTTTGGATGCTGAATCCAGAAATGATCTCAGTTTTTCACGTCAAGTTTTTGAACTATAGGATTTTTGTCTTCTCAAAAATATGTAAACTACTGTACCTAAAAAGTGTTTTTTTCTTTTTAAATAGTACAAATATGAACAAAAAATGAAATATATAAGAAATAGGCATGACAAATATGTTTTATAACACTATCATGTTTTTTATGAGCTCTATATGAGTCAAATTGTAATCAGATAACAAGTCTTATTACAGATATCAGTGCAATTGTGCATCTCTGGCAGGTAAGTTGTGGAGGAAAAACTTGACGTGCTAGAAAAAACTGACTACATTTTTGGAATCAGCATGCCAATTTTAGTATAAATCAGCTCAAAAACCTAACTCAACAGAAATTTTTTTTCAAATTGTTCCCCAGTGTTATGTAAGGGTATGTGCACATCAGTCGTTTTGTGGGCTGCTTTTGGACGTTTTCCGTCGGCGTTTTCCGCTCAGTTTTATGTTAATTTATGTTAATCCTACCCTCCGGTTGGATTAACATGCTAGTCAATGGATTTTAGAAAACTCTGTCTACATTACAACGTTTTTCTTCTGGTCGTTTTCAGTCAAAACTGAGTTTTTTCACCGGTTTCCAAAAATAGAGCAAGTGACTTCTTTCCTCCGTTTTTCCACCGGTTTCAGCTGAACAAGTGCACTAAAAACTCAGTTTTAAAACCGCTCAGAAAAACCGCCGACAAAACGCTGTAAAACCGGGCGGAAAACGAGCAAAAAACGAGCAAAAAACGAGGGACACTGCTGAGCACAGAAAACTCAGTTTCTGCCAGTGTCCACCGGTTCCCGGTCGGTCTGCAGAAATGCAGAACCGACTGATGTGCACATAGCCTAAGGCCCCTTCAAACGGAATAAGGCTATGTGCACATCAGTCGGTTCTGCATTTCTGCAGACCGACCGGGAACCGGAGGACACTGGCAGAAACTGAGTTTTCTGTGCTCAGCAGTGTCCCTCGTTTTTTGCTCGTTTTTTGCTCGTTTTCCGCCCGGTTTTACAGCGTTTTGTCGGCGGTTTTTCTGAGCGGTTTTAAAACTGAGTTTTTAGTGCACTTGTTCAGCTGAAACCGGTGGAAAAACGGAGGAAAGAAGTCACTTGCTCTATTTTTGGAAACCGGTGAAAAAACTCAGTTTTGACTGAAAACGACCAGAAGAAAAACGTTGTAATGTAGACAGAGTTTTCTAAAATCCATTGACTAGCATGTTAATCCAACCGGAGGGTAGGATTAACATAAATTAACATAAAACTGAGCGGAAAACGCCGACGGAAAACGTCCAAAAGCAGCCCACAAAACGACTGATGTGCACATACCCTAACTTTCCAAGCTAATCCGTGGGTCAAAAAGTAGTGTATGAGGGTCAATCCATATCGTTATCACTGCATACATATGTATGTAAAGCATAAATGAGTATATATATATATATACATATATATATATATTATATAGTATATGCTATATACTATATATATAATATGCATATATATATATATAGTACATAAAATGTATGGCTTGACAGATCACAGTAACTGGACTCAGTAGCCATCGGTTTGAAATGCAACAATATGAATGCTTGCTCACTATGGGTCTATTAGTTGTCAATGTTATAAATAATAATTAGTTGTTATACTTCCCCAATCCCTAAAAAAAGGACAGTAGTAAACCTATGTGCTTTTCTTCTTAATATCTGATAGTCTTTACTTTAAATTTCGACAACAACTATCTTTCCCCATGACACAGTTCGTACTTGATAGATATATACAATGACCTTAAAACTGGTTGGTTAAGCTTGTTCCCATATCAAAACAAATGTGAAAGATTACAATGAACAGTAGTTAATTATTAATATAATAACTCAAGTATGATTAAGTATAATAATTCAATAATTATTATTTTTTTATTCCATTTTTGTAATATATACATTTTTTTTTTTATTTACTGACCTTCGTCAAGAAGCTTAAATGAAATTGTCTGAATTCTGCCCAATGTTCATCTGTCACTCTGACAGCATGCCACATTTTAACTTAACAAACGCCACCTACGTCAATGAAAATAAATACTAAAGTGTAAAAGCGGGGATTACATAAAATGTGTCGGTTTAGTGGCACAAATGGCTTTAATTATTTTAATTATTGATCTGGCTTTAATATGTAGAGTGGCAGCAGGAGGTTAATTAATCACCGCCTGAACTGTACATCTTAAAGAGTGTACAATTTAATGAAATGAAGATGAGAATGGATAATGACGATAGTAAATAGATTGCAAGCGCTAGGATGCTGATAAGGATCTGGAGAGAATAAAATAGATTACTAGCAGTTGATGGTCGCGTGGATGAACAGATTGAACATAGTCCCATATGACACTCCATTTTTTTAATCTACTCTATGTATATGCTGAACAATAGACCCCATAATGATGTTGCTAATTCCAAGCTATTACTGGTATTAGGAAATATACACATGCACAAATACACATATACATACATGTGTGTAATATGTATATGCATTTATTATGACATCTACAACTAGTCATAGATTTGGGCCATTTTCTGACTTAAGTCGTAACAATTATTTCTAAAAAATAGATAACCATGCTCCTTTCTGATACACCATGTTTTCAACTTTTTCATCTATGCCTAATTGATTATGTTTTTACACTGAAAGCTGGTGATAAATGATTAATAAATGTGTCTGGGGGAGTATCTATTCTCCTTGCGGAGAGTATTCTGCCAGCAGGCAGATGAGGAGACTTTAAGCCGCAATGCTCCTCTGGGAAATTGCATATGCAAATTGTCACTTAAGTAGACAAACTCTAATGCCATTATACCTAGTGATATTTGAATTGAGGAGATCAGTTCGACAAGGTGAGTGCTAATCCCTTAGGTTAGGGTCACACCAGCGTTATGGTGTGCGTTCAGGGGGGTTCTGTTTAAAACTTAGAATTTGGCAGCATTACCACAGTCTTACTGGAAAGGTTACACTGAGTTAATGCTGTCAATTCATTCCTATGGCAGACGGTACCCCGAACGCATTGCAAATGCCGGAATCTAAGTGCCAGAGTTTGAAATACTGCGCTTTTTCAAGTGCATCACATGATGTGACACAGAAGCACGCATCATGTGATGCGGTTGTAAAAAACGCGAGATTTCAAACTCCGGTCACATTTGGGCTGGGACACACGTTTCCGAGCAGGACTAAAATCTTAGCAATAACTGCCGTTGCGGACAGCTTTAATGGCAATTGCTGCCTGGCAACGGCGCCCCATAGAAACCCGTAGTTTACCTTTGTTGCAGCAGCAGACAGAGCTTCAGGATGTGCACTTTAGCTGAGCGCACAGGAAACTCTGCCTGCCGCATTTTCCTGTGCGCTGTTGAAAAGTGCCCACCCTGGAGCTATGTGTGCTGGTGCAACAAAGGTTAACTACGGGTTTCTATGGGGCGCCGTTGCCAGGCAGCACTTACTATTAAAGCTGTCCGCAATGGCAGAAATGTTAGCGCTGCCTGGAAACGTGGGTCCTAGTCCAAATGTGACTCCAGCCTAAGATATTATTTTTAAGTAGTATGGGAACCAGAATTATTAAATTCCACCTATCAGACTGTACTTAGATAAAGACTTTTCCTTGCTTTTACATAATAAAGGGCCAATCGGAATGCTAATTCATGGTGCAGATCTTTGACTTCCAAAATCTGCACCTATTGTCAGAAAAACGTTCAAAAACCATCCCTGTCTACACAGTGCATTTTTGATGCATTTTTGGTGCGCATTTGATGTATATTTCAAGGTGCTTTTTGTCTATTTCAATAAAGATTGGATACTTTGGTAAAAAAAAACAGAAAAAAAGATGTCAAATCCTGCTCCTCCCACAACACTATCACTATCTGTGGATTTTAATGCAAATTTGGCTCAAAATAAGCAACACATATGTAACGTGCAAACAGTGCTGTGTATCTGCTGCATATTTTGAGTTGACATGAGGGTCTATGGGTGAAAAATGCCGTAAACAATTGACATTGAGTTATTCACCTTTAGGGACTATTTTTTTATTTAAATTCATGTATTTGTGCCAATTATTTTTTTCAAATTGAGTTTTATTAAAGCCTGTGTGTTGCAGAATGAGTTAAGTGTGAATTAATCAGGGAGATTTGTCCATTGAGAGAGTTAGGGTACTGTTATACATCGCAACATTGCATGCAATTTCACTTGCAACTTATGGTGGGTTTACACGCTGCAATATCGTTTCGATATCGCAACTCAATGGCGCGGGAGCGCGCAATTAGTGCACGTTCCTCCCGCATCGCATTGAATGTTTACACGCTGCGATATCGGAATACAACGTCCGTGCGATGTCTCCGCCTCCCAACCCAGGATCGCATAGTTAACATGGGAGTGAATGGGTGACGTATGAAATCGCATCGTAATTGGGCGTTTACACAGCACGATCCGGCTTCAATCGCTATGCAATATCGGGGCATTGAATAGCACGCTCATTCAATCCCCGATATCGCATTGACATCGTTCCTGCATCGTATTGGACGTTCATACCATACAACGCAGGAACGATTTCGCCTCCGACGATTGAACCACATGACTTTTGATTGAAATTGTACTACGATATCGCGACGTGTAAACCCGCCATTACTGGTTGCAGTGAAATCATGGACACATTGTTCCATTTGTACACGGCCATAAAATAGAACAATGTGTCCATGATTTCACTGCAACCAGTAAGTTGCAAGTGAAATTGCATGCAATGTTGCAATGTGTAAAGGTACCCTTAGGTACCAATACACACACAAATTTGGCGTGGTGTCAACTGACAGCAAATGAGAAGACAGTAGCCACCACCAATCATCGCTGACGGGGCGCAGTCTCCAGCACACTGTGGCACGCCTCTGGGAAATCAGTAGGTGACGCAGATTCTATCCTTATCGCCCTTTCACATGCCAAAAGTAGGGAATATTGCCTTTATGATTGCCTCTGATTTTGGAGCAGTGCTGTGAAATCGGAACCAGGAGCAAACTTTTTTATCGCTGCCAAATTCCCCAATTACACGCCGCAATTGTGAGGCAATTTCACGGCGATGGTGATGGGGAAACAGATTGCTGGTCAGATTTCTCGCCGCGGTTGCGGCGTGTAAAGGTACTCTCAGGGTACTGTCACATGCGGCAATATTGCATGCAATTTCACTGGCAATTTGCTGGTTGCAGTGAAATCATGGACACATTGTTCCATTTGCACACAGCAACAAAATAGAACAATGTGTCCATGATTTCACTGCAACCAGCAAATTGCCAGTGAAATTGCCTAGCAATATTGTCGCGTGTGATGGTACCTTAAAGTAACTTCCAAATTACCACTCGATATGAACTCCTCCTAACACAACCAGCATATTGACAATCCTAATGCTTCAAAAAAATGATCTTTGGTATTTAGAGCCATCAAAGGTCTTCTCTATTAAACTGCAGAACAGAAGAGTCAACATTTTGGGTGGTAAAACAGATAAAATAATAGGATTTCAGCCTCAATGGAGAAGATATGGTGGTCTAAAAATTCATTTCTAAAGTAAAGGGGTTTGGGGGAGACCTGACTTGAACAATACAAAAGGGGACAAATAAAAAAATGTTATAAATTCATCTATTTGCTCTTCTCTGACCCTTGCTTCTGCTCCTCTTCACAGTAACTACCCTGGGAAAGGCACAATGCTTTCTCCTGTCACAATATTGAGAAAAATTGAATTGGGGAAGAAAGACCACCAGATGCTTTATTGTCTTAGACGTTTCCACATAATTAGCTGGGAATAAAGATCCTCTGCATGGTTCCTTTGCATTGAATGAACTTGGATATTGCAACACAGCAGTGCGTTTTATGATTCATGCTCTGTTATCCAGTAGCTTTTCGTAAACTGCCAGCTACTTTATCACAGCCGGCCAAGACTGGGCCCACAACTTAAAATGCAACAATGCAAAGTTAACTGTGCGTGACAGATGTCCGTGAAATTGTTTAACACACACTCACTCACATATACATATAGAACACAAAGCAGTCTTTTATTGCCTTTTATTGGCCTCCCGCTAGGAGCCCTATTCCTAGTACAAGTAAATGAAACTTAAACACCTCATTTCTTATCAACTAAGTTCCCCAATGTCTTCCATTCTAACAATTATTTTAAAAAAATATATTTTTAATAAGCATTTTTAATCAATCAATTACATGAAAAGCAGTGAAGCATAAGTCAATCAAATATGGCATTAAATCGGTGGTGCGGTATAACTGGTCACTGCATAAATGATAACGGATATAAGACATTCTTGGTTCTTTTCTGCCATGTTTTGACATACAGTTCTATAAAATTGTCTTGCTTTATTGTTTGTAATAGCTTATGCTCTAATAGATGCCTATGCATTATATGTTAGATAGACTTGATGTACCGGTAATAATATTTTAAGATGCAAAAAAAAACTTAGAATCAAAAGTAAGCAAATTTTAATTATATATTCTATCATTTTACTGAAATATATATATATATATATATATACAGTTGAAAACATAAGTTGACATACACTATATAAAAAGACACATATGCATGTTTTTCTCACTATCTGACATGAAATTAGACTTCTTGGAAAACTAAAAGTTAATTTTTATAAAACCACCTGGATGGCATCTGCTGGATAAACTGGGACTTCTTTCAAGGAGTTTGTATGTTCTTCTATTATTTCATGGGTTTCCTCAGGCAGCTCTGATTTCTTCCAGCACTCCAAAGACATACTGATATGGCGATCAGATTGTGAGCCCAGTGATGGTAATGTCTGTGAAGGGGTGTAGAATTAATGGTGCTAAATGAATGACAATAAAAGTAAAAAATCTATTATACATATTTAATATCCTTTTAAATATGATATTAAGAATAACCCCTGCTGTTTTTCCCATTATTTTTAGGTTTCTTCAAAGGGGTTTTCTGTGCTGAAGAGAAAAGTCTGCAGTCACCGTATCCAGTCACAAAGTGACAACAGATTTTTTTCTCCAGCTTGGAGAGTTACTTTATCACTCATTAACACCCATTCTCTACTGAGGTTTAGAATGTGTGACTAAAGGTACCATCAAACGGCGCAATATCGCCGGCGAGATCGCTGGCAATTCCCGAATTCGGCGATGTGGAAACCACATCGCATGTGCATAGTGGCGTGAGACTGGGCGATTCTACGGCGAGAAATCAATGGTGGAGCGTCGCCTGATTGCCCTGCACTGCAGTGAAATTAGACGATATCCACCAGGCGATTTCAGCGCATCGTGGCGTGTGACAGGGCGATAGCGATGTAGAAAGCGAGCTCAGACAATCTGGAATCAAACCTATAGGAGTGCCTGAGCGTGCTGTTTTCTGCGCCCCTTCTGCGGTGATTGGTGGCTTGGTGGTAATGCAGTTGTGTAGGCCAATCGCAGTAGTAGGGGCACGGTGTAACACACTCCGGCACGCCTGTCTCCTCACCGTGGTCAAACTCTATGCCCACATTGCTGATGTGGTTGTGGCGTGTGACGTGGTGATGTGGGATCGCAAGATTGCTTCCGGTCTTCTGCAGGCAATTTCCGGAACGCAGGATCTCCTAAGATCGCTATGTGTGACAGCTCCACAGTAATCAGAAAAAGTGCACGAAACGTGCGCGCTCACGTCATATCGCCAGCGATATGGAAGCCATATTGTGGCATGTGACGGTACCTTAAGGGTTCAGTTTAATTTTCATCTAGAAATCCATTTGGTATTCCATATGTCATGCGAATGCCATGTGAGTATACGATTTTTTTTCTCTCCAAGCAACCATATCACATGCGTGTGCCATCCGGATTCATTTTTCTTCTCAGCAGTTATCAATCAACATATATCTACAGAACCCTTTACAGTGATCTATGCTACAGAATATTAGTGTATCTGTAAAAATTGGACGGCATATGGGTGGACTGTGTGTCATTGGATTTTTTCCTTACGTCTTTTAACTTGCATTGGCGAGTCTCTGCAGTTTTACGTGGCCATATGCAATGTGAGAAATTTTTTAAATTTTTGATTTTTAATGAATATCATTAGTGTGAGTGCAGCCCAATATTTTATCGCAGGGGCCCCAATTCTCTTATCATAAGTCTTAACTAAAAAAAAACAAGTATAAGATATTATAGTTGTGATTTTTTTTCAGCAAAGTGGCTACCAAAACTTTTGAAAGGCCAGATGTACTAATTTTTATTGCATGACTCAATAGTTTCCGATTTAGCGCAGTTATTATTGACAGTTAATCAATTTTGTAGACATGGAAAGATTAATTTCTGACAGCATAATCAATAAGTGTTGAGAGCCATCAATATCTATCAATGATTCCCCTTGCTTAGTGGGGAATTTTTCCTTTCTGGTGCCATATTAATAATGGTAATGATAATTTGATCCTCAACCATGAATTTTTAACTCACCCCTGGTTCATCTGATTTAAAAAAAAAAATGGTTAGAAAAGTGGACTTAATTTCTGTCACATGTAAATTACAGCAGCGTTATCTGAAAATAAACCTCTCTAAAAAGAAAATCTGAAAATGTCTGATTTCGATCACCTAAATACTGCTGATTGGAGAAGTAAGAGATAGACATTTTGGTAGACAATGCTGATGTGAAAGAAGAATAGTTCCACATGCGGTAATACTTCAAGTAGCTTTTATTTACATGTTTCAGGTTCGTACAGAATCCTTTCTCATGGCCGCTTTACACGTCGCAATATTGTTCCAATATTGCATACGATTTCACGGGAGCGGGCACGTTTTTGGCACTTGTCCAAGATCGCATATGAGATGTCACACAGGGAGATATCGGCAGGCAACACAACTATGATGGTGTACGCCCCTTTCCCACGCTGTGTCTGAGCAACCCAGGGAATGACCATTTAACATTGGAGTGAATATTGGAAGTTGCACTCCAAATCGTAGTTGCGCTGTCACACAGCACAATCCTGCCACATCGCCTATACAATATCGTACGGTTGAAGGGCTTGCACAATCTTCTTGCAATATCGTAGTTAATTTGTTTTCGCGTCGCATTGCCCATTTACACGACACAACGCACAAACAATATCAACTGCAACGGCCGTACCACGTGACTTTTTATCGATGGTGCTTTGCGATATCGCGACGTGTAAAGCGGCCATCAAAACTGAACTACATATGAACATCAATATAACAAAGGGAAGTTTAAATACACAAAAGGGGGTCATTATTCACAACTGGGCGTAAATGAGTTGTGTTTTATAAAAAAAAGTGAGTAATATCATGGAATATAGAATAGACTTGAAGAGATTTGGTAATTACTGCTAATACTAGTATATCTATGGACATATATATATGTGTATATATATATGTATACTTTTTTCTTGCTTAAACCTAGGTTGGCTTCCTGAGGAAGGGGCAGGGAGATAGCTTCAAAACACATAGAATAAAGCCACAATTATCTAACAGAACCTTTATGATCCTTTTTCATCGTATGTCAGTGTTGATCGTTTTAACACTGTCTTTTTTTGGATCCATTTGCTTTTGCCACTGTGCACACGTGGAGTGTGGATCCTGCAGCAGTCATACCATATGATTATGCTGGTTGTGTGCTACACAACCTTACCAGGTAAGCAGTGTCAACTGTTTCTAAATGAAAGCATCTAAGGGTACCTTTACACATCACAACATTGCATGCAATTTCACTTGCAACTTACTGGTTGCAGTGAAATCATGGACACATTGTTCCATTTGTACACAGCCACAAAAGGGAACAATGTGTCCATGATTTCACTGCAACCAGAGATCTGTTCAGAAGTTGGACACAGAAGTTGGTGTGTGTAAAGTGGCCCTAAGAGATAAGACCCTATTGTGCTATGTTTCCTTTCATAGTTGTTTCTCCTCTATATCTTCTACTGTATTTTATTGTTTTTAATTGTTAGCTTTTAGGCCCATGTCTAGTATTTGTTTTTATATATTTTAAATTGTTTTATTATTTTTTTATTTATTTTTTATTATTAATTTTTATTTATGTATTCATTTTTTTAATCGCCTTACAATTGCTATTTTAAGTTATAAATAATACAGAAATAAGTAGCCTAATTCCATCTTTCTATATCACAGATAGATCCATAAAACCTTCATTCATATACATACCGTTGTAAATTATGTTTATGTTTCCTCCCACAGTGGACTAATATACTCTTTTGTACCATAGAAGTCTGCCCTATACAACGCAGTACATTTTGCTCACTCTATAAAGCGGCCGTCACACGCTTCCATATCTTAAACGATATTGTAAGCGATCACGTGCACGCGCGATCGCTTACAATATCGCTCACATCGCTGGTGAGATGTCACACAGACAGACTCACCAGCGATGTTGGCCAGCGAGATCGCTGGTAACTATGGTACACATCGGGTTACTAGGCGCCGCGCGGAGCTTAGTAACCCGACGTGTACCATAGTTACCATCTCCCAGCATAGGCTCTGCCGCTGGGAGATCGTTCATCGTGGTGTCATACACCACGATGAAGCAGATTGTTAAATCGTTCATCGCTGTTATGAGCTCCTGCTCTCATATCTGCGATGTCACGATCAAGCGATTTTACATTGTAAAATCGCTTGATCGCACGTAACGATGTACAAACGATATCGCTTAAACGATCAAAAAGCAGATCGCTTAAACGATATCGTTTAAGATATGGAAGCGTGTGACGGCCGCTTAAGCCGATAATCTTAATACACCTGTGCTAATTTCATCTATATCATAGTGACTTGACCACATGGATAATAATAGATGATTATCTATGGACTCAGCCATGTAGTTCTACCAGACATAACTTCTGTTCTGGCTCTGTGGACTAATGCAGTATCTTTAGACTGAGTGTCATCTGTCACTGTGTTCTAATACCAATTTCTCATCACACATTGTTCCATATCTAATTTGATTGAAACACCCCTATTTATTTTATTTTTTTAAGTTACTGCATCCTCTATCACATCTACTATATACAATTGTGGCCAAGAGTATTGACGCCCCTGCAATTCTGTCAGATAATATTCAGTTTCTTCCTGAAAATGATTGCAATCACAAATTCTTTGGTATTATTATCTTCATTTAATTTGTCTTCAATGAAAAAACGCAAAAAAGAATGAAGCAAAAAGCAAAACATTGATCATTTCACACAAAACTCCAAAAATGGGCCAGACAAAAGTATTGGCACCCTCAGCCTAATACTTGGTTGCACAACCTTTATCCAAAATAACTGCGATCAACCGCTTCTGGTAACCATCAATGAGTGTCTTACAATGCTCTGCTGGAATTTTAGACCATTCTTCTTTGGCAAACTGATCCAGGTCCCTGATATTTTAAGGGTGCCTTCTCCAAACTGCCATTTTTAGATCTCTCCACAGGTGTTCTATGGGATTCAGGTCTTGACTCATTGCTGGCCACCTTAGAAGTCTCCAGTGCTTTCTCTCAAACCATTTTCTAGTGCTTTTTGAAGTGTGTTTTGGGTCATTGTCCTGCTGGAAGATCCATGACCTCTGAGGGAGACCCAGCTTTCTCACACTGGGTCCTACATTTTGATGCAAAATTTGTTAGCAGTCTTCAGACTTCATAATGCCATGCACACGGTCAAGCAGTCCAGTGCCAGAGGCAGCAAAGCAACCCCAAAACATCAGGGAACCTCTGCCATGTTTGACTGTAGGGACCGTGTTCTTTTCTTTGAATGCCTCTTTTTTCTCTCCTGTAAACTCTATGTTGATGCCTTTGCCCAAAAAGCTCTACTTTTGTCTCATCTGACCAGAGAACATTCTTCCAAAACATTGTAGGCTTTCTCAGGTAAGTTTTGGCAAATTCCAGCCTGGCTTTTTTATGTCTCGGGGTAAGAAGTGGGGTCTTCCTGGGTATCCTACCATACAGTCCCTTTCATTCAGATGCCGACGGATAGTACAGGTTGACACTGTTGTACCCTCAGCCTGCAGGGCAGCTTGAACTTGTTTGGATGTTAGTCGAGGTTCTTTATCCACCATCCGCACAATCTTGCGTTGAAATCTCTCGTCAATTTTTCTTTTCCGTCCACATCTAGGGAGGTTAGCCACAGTGCCATGGGCTTTAAACTTCTTGATGACATTGCGCACGGCAGACACAGGAACATTCAGGTCTTTGGAGATGGACTTGTAGCCTTGAGATTGCTCATGCTTCCTCACAATTTGGTTTCTCAAGTCCTCAGACAGTTCTTTGGTCTTCTTTCTTTTCTCCATACTCAATGTGGTACACACAAGGACACAAGACAGAGGTTGAGTCAACTTTAATATGTCAACTGGCTGCAAGTGTGATTTAGTTATAGCCAACACCTGTTAGGTGCCACAGGTAAGTTACAGGTGCTGTTAATTACACAAATTAGAGAAGCATCACATGATTTTTCCAACCGCACCAATACTTTTGTCCACCCCCTTTTTTATGTTTGGTGTGGAATTAGATCCAATTTGGCTTTAGGACAATTCTTTTTGTGTTTTTCCATTGAAGACAAATTAAATGAAGATAATAATACCAAAGAATTTGTGATTGCAATCATTTTCAGGAAGAAACTGAGTATTATCTGACAGAATTGCAGGGGTGTCAATACTTTTGGCCACAACTGTTCTTACCTTGTGGCATTTGTCATCCACTTCCGCTGTCATGATATCCTCCTATCACGCCCAGGGCACAGGGGGCAGGCACACAGGAGAGACAGAGAGAGTGCATGGGGGGGTGGGAAGAGTACACAAGGGGGGAGAGAGTGCACAGGGGAAGAGACAAAAAGAAGATAGCACATGAGGGGAAAAGCAGCAGCTGAATAATTTATATAATAATAGTTGTGATGTACACTACCCAAACAGGTGAGCAACACCTTAATCTCAAATTTACCTATGTGTGCGTTTCTCCCCTTTTTCTTTTCTAAAGCTTCTCCGTTCATGAGCACTGTGGCACAGATATATTAAGGCAAAGTATGAACTAAGGGTTGGGAAGATGAAGAATATCTGTGGTGCCCCTGAGGGTCCAGTCGCCACAGAGGTACTGCACTTTAGCCAGAGGTCTGGTACCCCCAACCCAGGTAAGGAGGGAAACTACCCGGTACCCACAAAAAACTCATGCACCACTAGTCACTCCAGGCCAGAAAGGTGGGGGAATTGATAAAACTTCCTTCCCTGGCTGGAGATGGGGCTAAGATAGGGTGGTGAGTGGAACTGTAGAAAGGGGAGCCACTTAGAGGGAGTGACAATAGGAAGAGTTAGAGAAGGGGACATCAGGAAGTGACAAGGAGAAGAGAACAGTGAAGTAGTGAGTGAGGGGAGAAGTAGGAGGAAGCATCAGGAGAGTTGAGCTCCTGTGAGGGAGCAGAGAAGGACTGAGACAAGAGGACTGGAGCTGGAGGAGCTCATCCCATGAATGAGCCAGGCAGGAGCTCCAGAGATGGAAGGGGTCCCAGAGGCACGGGAAGTGAGAAATCCACCCGTGGGGCTCGCATCCATTGCCAGTCGCAGGCAAGTGGAGGGACCAGGGCCGCAGAGGGTCACTGGGCCCAGACTAGTAGAGGAGACTTGAGGCCTAAGCTTGCCAACAGGAGTCTGTTGCATCTCCAGGAGCAGTAGCCAAATTCATGCCATTTGCTGCAAAGGTGTCTGGATAGGGCCAAAGGGGACAAGGAGAATATCACCCGGTCAGGTCCAAGGCCATTGTCACGGGACACTGAGTGTGAGGTGCAGGGCAGGAGGGAGAGTGCCAGCTCAAGAGATATGACCCGGAAAAGGTACACAGAATAGGGTGCCAACTAAGTGTTTCCAATCTACATGGGAGTGGCAGGACCCCTGGCTCGTAGGACACAGCACCCAGCTGGATGAAAGCACCTGAGAATCATGAGTAAACAAGTGAAACTGCACCAGCTGTGTCCATGAATCATTCCGGCATCCTCTGCCCAGCACTACAACTTCATTACCATCTACACATAGACTTGTACATGTGCCCCGGGGTACCACTCCACCTACGGGGAGCGACAACATCTGGCTGCATCATCATCTGCCCCGGAGGTCTGAACCGCATCATCGGCCATCTCTGGCCAAGCACCATAGGTGGCACATGACTTTAATCCCCAAAACCTTCAATCTTTAATCCCAAAACCCCAAACTTTTATTCACACTGCCAGGGTCACGGAGCCAGGTCTCAACCCCTGTGACACCCCAGCAGTATTGTAGCCTGGTTCTGAGTACCCCACAGCCCTGGGGGGCATGTCATTTCTGGCATCATGAACAGGATATACCAACCCAGTAGAACTTGGTCCCGTGCACCTTGAGACTGTACTATAGAATTGTGTAATGGTACCCTCTAAAAAGAACAAGCACCATGTGTATCCTAAGGGGAGTGGTGTAGCCTCCCATCGTGAGCCAGGTTGCCGAACGGCGCAAAAAGCCATACCCACCCACTGCCAGACTGTAATGTAAAGAGACTTGTCCGTCAGCCGGAGGAAACCACCCCCTGGTGTTGCTGACAGTGAGAGAGAAAGAAACTTTCCACGAAGGAGGGTGGAAGGAGCACCGGAAAGGTGTGACAGTGCAGGCTGCAGGACAGGCAGCAAGAGACCTGGTGGACACCACGGCAAGCAACGGTGAGAGAGTTCCAGCGTGTGAGGTGGAAGCTATGGACTCCCCCAACGGTCCGGAGGAGGACCCATACCAAGTGCCCCGAGTGGATCAAGAGTTCTTAAGAGCAGAGAACTATAGCGACGCCAAGTCGAGCAGTGCCCGGAAAACTCAAGCACGTTGGGATGAGGAGACGGACTCCCCCAGTGACCTGGAGAGGATTCCAGAACCAGTAAGGTCAGTGACTCTTGAGCTAGAGATGGCTGCAGCACCAAGCCCGGACGGACAGCCAGCAGCTGCAGCTTCAGATTCGGATGCTGCACCAGACCTGGGAGCCAGAGACAGAGCTGCAAGTTCCCTTCAGGCTGCCCTACCTACTCACCAGTTAGACATTGTGTTTCCAAAGCTGAGTGGAAGCCTGAACCCAGAGGTTCAACTGTGGAAGCACCAGCAGTAACCAGAACTGTAGAACACTTTAATGTACATAGACAGATGTTAACCCAGTTAAGTTGCATGTGAGTAGTTATAACTTGCTATAGGTGTGAATGTTTAGTAGTAATGCCTAGCTAAACCGATAGTTAGGAGAAATACGCATTACATAGATAATGTGGCTGTGGACGATGAGTGGCCAGCACTTTGTTGTGCATAGGTAGCACCTGTTGTGCTCCTTGTTGGTTTAGCAACTGACAATTACGACTTGAACAGTTGACCACATAACAAATACACATTTGGCGTGGCTGAACCGTAGTCCAGCATGTAGACTAGCGATGTCCTGTAGCACACCCAGGACCTATGTTGGTGGTTTTATTAAATGGGTCCCCCATAAAGCACTAAAAGAAGAATGAAAAAGATACCCGGGGAGGGACTCTCGCCGAACTGAAAGTTTTGCACTTATTTATTTTTAAACCTGTTTTTTGTAATTTTTATATCTTTTTCTTGCTATTATGTAACAATCAAGTGATTAGCTCCTCCCAGGAAGGGAAGAAGTTGTTAATGTTAATGCACATTATAAAATTAAAAAAAAATGTTTGCATGTTATCACATCTTTTACCAGGTCCAATCTGAGGACATGCTGTTTTACAAGGGGGTATGTGGTGCCCCTGCGGGTCCAGTCACCACAGAGGTACTGCACTTTAGCCAGAGGTGTGGTACCCCAACCCAGGTAAGGAGGGGACACTACCCAGTACCCACAAAAACTCATGCACCAGTAGTCACCCGAGGCCAGAAAGGTGGGGGAATTGATAAAACCCCCATCCCTGGCTGGAGATGGGGCTAAGATAGGGTGGTGGGTGGAACTGTAGTAAGGGGAGCCACTTACAGGGAGTGAAAGTAGGAAAAGTTAGAGAAGGAGACACCAGGAAGTAACAGGGAGAAAAGAACAGTGAAGTAGTGAGTGAGAGGAGAAGTGGGAGGAATCAACAGGACAGTTGAGCTCCTGTGAGGGAGCAGAGAAGGACTGAGACTAGAGGACTGGAGCTGGAGAAGCTCATCCCAGGGAAAGAGCCAGGCAGGAGCTCCAGAGAAGGAAGGGGTCCCAGAACTGTGAAATCCACCTGTGGGGCTTGCATCCATTACCGGTCGCAGGCAAGGGGAGGGACCGGGGCTGCAGAGGGTCACTGGGCCCAGACTAGTAGAGGAGGCTTGAGGCCTCAGCTAGCCAACCAGAGGCTGTTGCATCTCCAGGTGCAGCAGCCAAATCCACGCCATTCACTGCGAAGGTGGCCGGATAGGGCCAAAGGGGACAAGGAGAACATCACTTGGTAGAGTCCAAGGCCACTGGCGTGGGAAACTGAGCATGAGGTGCAGGGCAGGAGGGAGAGAGCCAGCTCGAGAGAGATGACCCGGAAAAGGTACAAAGAACAGGATGTCGGCTAAGTGTTTCCAATCTACCTGGGAGTGGCAGGACCCCTGGCTCGTAGGACATAGCACCCGGCTGGACGGTACTACCTGAGAATCGTGAGTAAACGAGTGAAACTGCACCAGCTGTGTGCTTGAATCATTCTGGTATCCTCTGCCCTGCACTACAACTTCATTACCATCTACACATAGACTTGTACACGTGTCCCGAGGTACTGCTCCACCTACGGGGAGCAACATCTGGCTGTATCATCATCTGCCCTGGAGGTTTGAACCACAGCATCAGCCATCCCTGGTCAAGCACCATAGGTGGTGTCACGACTTTAATCTCCAAAACCTTAATCCCCAAACTGGTTCTGCGTACCCCACGGCCTTGGGGGGGACGTGTCATATCATTTGTAGCTCAAGACTTCATTGTCTTTATTAACACTCTTAGGCTCCATTCACACCGTGCGTTTTATGGTTTGTTTTTGCTCATCAGTTTCTGAAGCCAAAACCAGGAATGGGTGATAAATACATAAGTGGTGCCCATGTTTCTATTATACTTTTCCTTTGATTGTTCCAATCCTGGTTTTGGCTACATAAACTAATGAGCAAAAACAAACCAAAAACGCAGTGTGAATGAAGTCTTACAGCTAATTATTTGCCTTTTTGTAGACAGAGGAGCAATTTTGCTAACATTTACTCATAGGTACAAGAACTATTATGGTGCACTTTCACTTACTGTATGTCATTGAAATCGAAGTCCACAATTACTGTTGCCTGAAGTTTTCTGAATGATTAAATCAATTTTCCTTTACCATTACCTCATTATAGTCATAATTCAAGAAGGTCTTGCTGGTCTCTGGTAAAATTCAGTAATTTCTGTAACTTATAAAATCCATCATGAAGTCTTAAAAAACGTCAAACCAATTGGCTGTTGATAACATTCATTGGTTTTATTCTTGTAATCATACATAGATATACAGAAATGTGAACCATTTTTACAGGCGTGGAAATAATGCTGTAAAAATGCTTTAACAAATAGGAATAGTAATATTTTATTTTTATTGATTTATAAAATGCAAAGTAAACGAACAAAAGAAAAACTTACCAGTTGCAGCCAAAACCAAACCCAACACAGCACTTAAACAGCACTGTGTTGGATTTGGTTTTGGCTGCAACTGGTAAGTTTTTCTATTGCTGCCATTTTTGAGAAGTTTTTGTAAATGAGCAAAAGAGAAATCTAAGGTAAATTAATATTTAATGAGACCACCCTTTGCTTTCAAAACAACATGAAAGCATGAATTATTATGCGTATACTTGATAGCTAGTTTTTGGTGGAACCCAGTAGGGAAGTTGTTCCAAACATCTAGAAATATTAACCACATATCTTCTGTGGATGTAGGCTTCTCTTCCTGTATACCAAGACAGGCTCAATAATGTGAAGATCAGGGCTCTGTGGGGATCATATAACCACCTCAGGACTACTTAACATTTATAGACTTCACTTCAGGACATCACATTTTCAGTATATTTGGGATCCTTGTACTAATGCAGGATAAATTTGCAGCCAACAAGACCGATTCTTGTGAGTATTGCATTAAGGATAAGTAACGTCCTGTTTTTTTTTTTTTTAAGCATTAATGACACTTTTAATCTTGATCAAATTCCTAGCTCTGTTTGCTGAAATGCAGCCCCAAACATACGAGGTTACCTCCCCCATGCTTTACAGTTGTCTGCCAACACTCACTATTGTACAGCTTTCCAGCCATTCAACCCACAAGCTACCTTCTATTACAGACAATTATTTAACACTAGTAAAAAGGCCCGATGCAATTGCATCGGGAGCGCGGTGAAATGAATTGTGTGTATAGAAGCGGCTGTGTGGGTGGCAGAGTATAGAGGCGGCTGTGTGGGTGGCAGAGTATAGAGGCGGCTGTGTGGGTGGCAGAGTATAGAGGCGGTTGTGTAGGTGGCAGAGTATAGAGGCGGCTGTGTGGGTCACAGAGTATAGAGGCGGCTGTGTGGGTTGCAGAGTATAGAGGCGGCTGTGTGGGTGGCAGATTATAGGGGCGGCTGTGTGGGTCGCAGAGTATAGAGGCGGCTGTGTGGGTCGCAGAGTATAGAGGCGGCTGTGTGGGTCGCAGAGTATAGAGGCGGCTGTGTGGGTCGCAGAGTATAGAGGCGGCTGTGTGGGTCGCAGAGTATAGAGGCGGCTGAGTGGGTCGCAGAGTATAGAGGCAGCTGATTGGGTCGCAGAGTATAGAGGCGGCTGTGTGGGTCGCAGAGTATAGAGGCGGCTGTGTGGGTCGCAGAGTATAGAGGCGGCTGTGTGGGTCGCAGAGTATAGAGGCAGCTGTGTGGGTCGCAGAGTATAGAGGCGGCTCTGTGGGTAGCAGAGTATACAGGCGGCTGTGTGGGTAGCAGAGTATACAGGCGGCTCTGTGGGTAGCAGAGTATGCAGGCGGCTCTGTGGATAGCAGAGTATAGAGGCGGCTGGAGGTCCGGGTAAAGCGGTGAGGAGAGGTGGGGGCTGGAGGGGTGAGGCGAGGTGGGGGCTGGAGGGGTGAGGAGAGGTGGAGGCTGGAGGGGTGAGGAGAGGTGGGGGCTGGAGGGGTGAGGAGAGGTGGGGGCTGGAGGGGTGAAGAGAGGTCGTGGCATACTTAATCATTGTGGTGACAGTGGGGGGATTGCAGGGGGGGCCAAATTGGCATAGCTAGTGTGCCCCACTGCAGGCTGTTCTGTATTGGAGCAGAGGGTGTTCATAGTGCGGTACAGTCCCCCGTCCACAACGCTCTATCACCTCCACTCCTGTGCGCCTGCAGCAAGGCAGTGGACGGCTCTCGGCGCCATTTCCGCTGCTGTGCCTGGGCGCAGGGCAGCCTGAGAGAGGTGAGGCTGCGCCTGCAGCAAGGCACTGGCCGCCTCTCCCGGAGGGTGGGCTCGGGCGGCTCCCAGCGACAGTTCCGCCGCTGTGCCTAGGCGCAGGGCAGCCTGAGAGAGGTGAGGCTGCGCCTGCAGCAAGGCACTCGCTGCCTCTCCCGGAGGGGGGCCTCAGGTGGCTCCCGGCGACACTTCTGCCGCTGTGGCTGCGCAGGGCAGCCTGAGAGAGGTGAGGCTGGGGAGAAGTGTTATCAGCGCTCACCGCCATACGTGTTCCGCTGGTGTGGTGTGGGGCGGGATCCGCCATCTTGGTAGCATGAGTTAGGGCCGGGGGTGTGGCAGAACTCCTCAGATAGTGATAGGGAACGTCGGTGTGAGGTAGTGCGGCTGTGCCACAAAGGATCTTGGGATTCGGCTACAACGCCCAAATTCCAAACTCCCGATTATATAAGTAGATTTTTGACTCTTAAATGTAGATCTCCAGCTGCCATTTTTCTGTACCTCCGTTCCTTTTGGTGCTTACTTGAGTCACCTGTCTGTTTCTCTGTCAAAGGTATGGTTTTTTTGGTCACAATTATTCCATGAAAATCACTTCTTTCCACACTTCTTCAAACTGTAGATGAGTGTACAGTGAAGGAAATAATTATTTGATCCCTTGCGCTGATATTGTAAGGTTGCCCACTAACAAAGACATAAACAGTCTATAATTTTAAGAGTAGGTTAATTGATACAGTGAGAGATAGAATATCAAAAATAAAATCCAGAAAAGCACATTGTCTAAATTATATAAATGTATTTGCATTTTGAAGAGAAAAATAAGTATTTGATCCCCTACCAACCATTAGCAGTTCTGGCTCCTACAAACCAGTTAAAAACTCCAAATCAACTCGTAACCTGCATTAAAAACAGTTGTCTTAAATTGTCAGCTGTATAAAAGACTCCTGTCTACACACTCAATCAGTCAGACTCTAACCTCTACAACAGAGGTCCCTGACTCCAGGCCTCGAGGGCCACCAACAGTGCAGGTTTTCAGGATTTCCTTAGTAATGCACAGGTGATAATGTGATCATCTGCACTGGTGATGATTCCAATCCCTGTGCAATCCTAAGGAAATCCTGAAAACCTGCACTGTTGGCGGCCCTTGAGGCCTGGAGTTGGGACCCCTGCTCTACAACATGGGCAAGACCAAAGAGCTTTCTAAGGCCGGCTTCACACCACAGTGATATCCGATCTGGGGCTGTCTTGGGTGAACCTGATAGCCCCGGACCGGATTTCAGCCCCATAGTATGCTATGGGGCCGGATGGAGCCAGATGGCAACTATCTGCCATCCGGCTTCCATCTGTCCGGGAGAATCCAGGAGGATTCAGATTTTTCTCCTAGGCACAACAATGCTACCTGCAGCATTTTTGTGTCTAGGTGAAAAAAGCTGATCCTCCAGGATGCTCCCAGATCCTCCTGGTCTGGTGCGATCCGCCGCCATAGACCCCCATGTTAGGGGGCGCCGGATCGCACTCGGGAGCCGGACGCCGGGTGCTGAAGCTCAGCGTTGCTCGGCGCTGAACTTCAGCACCACGGAGCTGTCCCTTGCTTACAGTTCAGGACCGTGGCTCGCTCCCTGCGAGCCGCGATATTGAATTATCAGCAGCTACGGCTGCAAATGAGCCATGGACCGGAGGGCCTAATTGGCCCTCCGGTTCTGTGTCCAGATCCGGTCCGGGGCCGTCAGGTTCACGCCTGACAGCCCTGGATCGGATCTTGCCATGGTGTGAAGCCGGCCTAAGGATGTCAGGGAAAAGATTCCGGACCTGCACAAGGCTTGAATGGTCTACAAAACCATAAGTAAGACACTGTGTGAGAAGGATACAACTGTTTGTGGAATAGTAAGAAAATGTAAGAAATACAAAATGAGTGTCAATTATTATTATTATTATTATTATTTATTTATATAGTGTCATTAGGTTCCATGGCGCTTTACATGAGTAAGGGCAGACGAGGACCATAACGTAAAATGACGACAATTAAATCATACAGGTACAGTAGGGCAGAGGATCCAGTCCTCGAGGGCTCACAGTCTATAGGGGATGGGTAGGGAAATAGTAGGAAGGGGAGAGGTGAGGGTGAGATGGTGCCGTGGAGTAGGTTTCAGTGTGGATTGTAGGCTTCAAGGAAGAGGTGGGTCTTCAGGTTTTTCTTGAAGGTTCCCAGGGTAGGGGAGTGTCTGATTTGGTGGGGGAGAGATTTCCAGAGTATGGGAGAAGCACGAGAGAAGTCTTGTATGCGGTTGTGTGAGGATGATCTTATCCTATCTGTCCTATATCTTATCCTATGTCTTATCCTATCTTATCCTATATCAGGGTCAGGGTCACAAGACAAACAGGTCCATCACTGATAGTTGATTTACTTACTTCAGGGCACAAAATGTGAAGGTTTACCATCTTTTAGTAGGCAAACTGCAACAAGAACAACAACAAAGTGCAATTGCACGAGCAGCCCTGGATAATCCGTGCCATGGCTTCTCTCTGTATGCCATGATTTTCATTTTCTGTATTTTATTCTTTGCCCATTCCAAATGCTCTTTTATTTTTTGATTTTGGGTCTGAGGCTTTTGGTCTGGACTTGAGATTCTTTGCAGTAGTATAAAGCGGTTGTTACTTCTCTCTCTCCTGGGGTGTTACTGGGCTATCTATCCGGGTTGTTACAGGGCTCTCTTGCTGGGTTGTTGCTCGGCTCTCTATCCGAGGTGTTACTCGGCTCTCTTGCTGGGGTGTTACACTTCTTTCTTTTCAAAGTCAATTGACATCGATCTGGGGCTGCATGCAAAATCTCATCTTGTGGAGTATCCAGGATCATGAGGAATGTGAGAGATCAGCCTAAAACCATGTACAGTAAAATCCGGATTGACAACTTCCTTCTGTCACGCGCTTAGTTGGTGCTGACCTTGCTGGATTCTGCTGTGTATGTGTTTGTCTTTAAGAGCTGCATGGTTGACAGTTGTGAAGGCCTGGACCTCCTGTGTTGTGCTCCAGAACTGGATTCCCTATGAGGTTCGGCTGCCGGTTGAGGGGTTAATGTGTGACTCACCTGGGCTCCCCTCCCCCTGGCCTTTAAGTAGCCTCTCCTTACACCAGCTGGTGCTGATGATAGTGTTTCACTCTATGCCTGGAAGCTATGCTGTGCTGACTTGTGTGTTTGTGTTGCTAAAGTCCTTTCCTTTGAAGTTGCTGTATCCCAGTTCTGTGGAGGGAGGTGAGGGGAGAATAGCGCAGGGCTGGTGGAGGAGTTTTAGGAAGAGGCTGGAGGCCTGAACCTTCTCACCTTCAGAGATACTGTCAGGATCAGGGCCATTCAGAGTTCATAGCTAGGGTTAGACTAGTCTTCCCTGGCCACCCTGCACATAACTGCCATTCACTCATCAGCATTCTCACTACACCATGACACCTTCCCTCTGCCAGGACATCAAAAATGGGTCATGGCTGGGTCTTCCAGCACCATGACCCAAAACATACAGCCAAGGTAACAAAGGAGTGGTTCAAAAAAAAGCACATTAAGGTCATGGAGTGGCTTACCCAGTCTCCAGATCTTAATCCCATAGAAAACCTATGGAGGGAGCTAAAGCTCCAAGTTGCCAAGTGACAGCCTCAAAATCCTAATGAATTAGAGATGATTTGCAAAAAAGAGTGGACCAAAATTCCTCTTGACATGTCCGCAAACCTCATCTTCAACTCCAAAAAATGTCTGACTGCTGTGCTTGCCACCAGGTATTGAGTCTTGTTTGCCAGAGAGATCAAATGTTCTATTGTCTGGGCAAAATGCAAATAACTTTATATAATTTAGACATGTGACTTTCTGGATTTTATTTTTGATATTCTATCTCTCACTGTTAACATTAACCAACCGTTAAAATTATAGACAGTTCATGTCTTTATCATTGGGCGAACTCACAAAATCAGCAAGGAATCAAATAATTATTTCCTTCACTATAACATTAAATCATGACAAATTATGATAGTACCAAGTAACAATTATTACTAGAGATAAGTAGTTGATTTATAATAACTTACATTTATTACTAATTTTCCCCAAAATTTAAGGGTACCGTTACATGTCGCAATATCGTTCTGATATCGCATACAATTTCACGGGAGCACGCACATTTTTGGCACTTGTCCAAGATCGCATAGTAGATGTCACACAGGGAGATATCGGCAGGCAATGCAACTAGGATGCTGTACGCAACTTTGCTGCGCTGGGTGTGAGCAACCCAGGGACCGAGCATTAACATTGCAGTGAATAGGGGAAGTTGCAAACAAGATCATAGTTGCGCCGTCACACAGCACGATCATACCACATCGCATATACAATATCGTACGGTTGAAGGGCTTGCACAATCTTCTTGCAATATCGTACCTTCGATTTTTTCGAGTCGCATTACCCATTTACACGATACAACGCACGAACGATATCAACTGCAACGACCACGCCACATGACTTTTTGTCGATGTTGCATTGCGATATTGTGACATGTAACGGTACCCTAAATTCACCTGAAACTGATTTTTCGGTGAGTCGATTCATATGAATTCAGCAGAATGGCGGCAATTCAGTAGAAATTTAGGTGGATACTTTTTATGTCCAGAAAGGAGGTTAAAATAAAATAAAATTATACTGACCTTTCCTGACTTGTTCTTACCCCGTGTTCACTCTTCCGTTTCCATTGCTCAACTATCTCCATTGCACTGGTGAGGCCAATATGAAATCACTAATTAACCCTACATTATCATGATGTGAGTCATTTTGCCTAAAGTGAATGCGTACAATTATAGGTCTTGCATTAGCTTTATAATGGTCATGAGGTGAAAACCACATATATTGTGTGTTGCTACACCACATACAGTACATGGGGGTCAATTAGTGACCTCAAGTTGGCTCCAGCACTGGAATTGAGCAAATAGAATGATTATTTTTATTATTGTTGTTGTTATTATTATTATTATTATTATTATTATTATTATTTCAATAGCACCATTAATTCATGGTGCTGTACATAAGAAGGGGTTACATACAATATTAAAGATACAGTTTACAGCAAACAAATGAACAATGACAGACTTGTACAGAGGGAAGAGGACTCTGACCTTGCAGGCTCACATTGTACAGGAAAGTGGGAAGGAGACGGTAGGTTGGGGGTGCAGCAGATATGGTGGTGGTGAGTCGGCAGCTCCAGTGGTGGTGAGATGCCAGCATGGTCATTGCAGGCTGTAAGCTTTTCTGAAGTGATGGGTTTTCAGGTTCCATCTGAAGGATATGAGCGTGGTGGAAAATTGGATGTATTAGGGCGCAAAATTCCAGAGGATGGGTGATATTCAAGAGACGTTTTGGAGGCAAGTGGGTGAGGAACAAATAAGTGTGGAGGATAGGAGGAGGTCTTGGGAAGACCAAAGAATATGTAAGGGAAGATATTGGGATAATATTTTGAAGATGTAGGGAGGGGGACAGGTTATGGATGGCTTTGTCCATAAATGTCAGAAGACTTGAAGACCAGAAAGCTGAGGTGGCAGAAATGGTGAAGATGGCTTAAGAACAGTGGACTTGTATGACACAAATCCTAACAATACAAACAAATTTTGATAAATATGATTTTTTGTGAATTCGTAATGATTTTGATTATGACTGAATTTGTTATTCTGTTCTTTTCATACAATACCAAAAAATACAGCATGAAGACTGTAATATTTCTATTTAATATAAGGAACAGTATATACAATAAAACGTACAGTGGAAAGTAAGAGCATTGTGACAACCCTGATGATGTATAGCCTTGGAAAAATAATCCTGGCTATTCTTAATTATCAAGCTGACAGTCAGTACAGAAAGAGAAAGTGAGGGACATCTTCCTCCCATTATATAAGCTCATTTGCAGAGGAGATTTACTGTATATTTATTGTCTATGTAGTGACGGGGTTGAACTGTCAACATATTAGTAAACATAAGTTGCATAAATGATAGACAAATTGTCTTCTTTTTGTATAAGAGAAAAAGCTAATGACTTCTTGTAAAAGTGTTGACTCTTCAGTAGCTGAATATAAAGCACCTCGGCAGGGTGCCAATTAAATACTATGGTGAGGTTGTTTGACTCCCTGTCTGTGCATGTCTGTGGTAGGGCGATTCTATGTTTGTATGTATCCTATGAGCATGTACTGTGGGTGGCCTGCCCAACATTTTGGTGGTTGTCTTATTCCCACCCCGTTTACTACGACCCTGGTCAGGCTACTTTTATTCCTCTGACAGCTTCATGAAGCACAAAACATGGAGCAATACACGCCATGAAATTGGCAACAAAGCCAAGCAAAAGGAGGAACAATCCCCTGTCAGGATGTGATCACAATATGGCTGATTGGATCTGGAAGCAGATGCCAGGAGCGGATATTGTTTGAGTGACTGAAAAGACATGACCCCCAAAAGGACAGAAGAAAACGAGGCCCTCCTCATGAACCAAAGGGGGAGGGAAGGAGAGGTGAAACCAATGAATAAATCAGACCGTAAGGACCAGAGAATAAAAGGAAAATGCTAAAGAGAACTTTTATGAGGCAAAAGAGGGCAGTCCAGTCTGTAATAGCTCTACCTCCCCGGCTTCAGGAACATTTTCACAGACAATAACTTCTTAACAGATGGGAGATTCAGTTAAAATGGAAAAAATACTCAGTTCTCTACACTTTTGTATCCCTGTTTGTTTAGTCTGCTCACATTAAGGACAGGTGCCTGAAGAAAATACATTTATTGGAAAGGGTTAAATGATGGTGAGGTAAACGTGCCCTCAGTAAATTCAAGAGATAGTGGAGTTTTCTAACATGTGTCAGTCACTGATGAATACTTGTGATGAATGACTGATACATAATGCTGTACAGAGGGGAAGAAAATACATGCACACATTGAGTATTTTGTGAGTTTTCTACCTCAGTATTTGTAAGGCCACGTGCACACATTGAGTATTTGGTGAGTTTTTTACCTCAGTATTAGTAAGGCCATGTGCACACATTGAGTATTTGGTGAGTTTTTTACCTCAGTAAATGTAAGGCCACGTGCACACATTGAATATTTGGTGAGTTTTTTACCTCAGTATTAGTAAGGCCATGTGCACACATTGAGTATTTGGTGAGTTTTTTACCTCAGTAAATGTAAGGCCACGTGCACACATTGAATATTTGGTGAGTTTTTTACCTCAGTATTTGTAAAGGACGGATTACACGTAGCATTGTTCCAGCTCCCCGACCAACGATCGGGATCGCTGGAACATCGCTATGTGATCGCTGGTGAGATGCCACACAGGCATACTTACCAGCGATCACCCAGCATTGCGCCCAACGGTCACTTGGATCGTTCAGGGCTTCAGGTGCAGACTGGGGATCGCTGGTCGTTGCCCTTGTCACACATGCCGATGCATGCTTGACAGCGGCAGACCAGTGACCGAAAAATGGCCCTAGCCATTCCACAGTGATCAGCGAGCTCATCGCTGGTCGCTGCTGCATGTCACACGCAGCGACATCACTGCAAGGTCGCTGCAGCGTCACAAAACCTGTGACGTTGCAGTGATATCGTAAGCGATATCATTACGTGTAATGGGGTTTTGAGGCTATTTGCATATACTAAATATTTGGTGAGATTTTTTTTACCTCAGTATTTGTAAGGCCACATGCACACATTGAGTATTTGGTGAGTTTTTTACCTCAGTATTTGTAAGGCCATATGGACATGTCGCACCTCGGGGACGGGGGTACTCGAGACCGGGCCCTGTCGTCTTCTAGGGCTGCTGTGGTCGTCACAGTGACGTGACCCGGTCCAGTGGTCCCAGGTGCGGCAATAAAAAGGGGAAAAGAGAAAAACTAAGGCTAGGGTCACACATCAGGTTTTTTTTTGTAAACCTGATCCGGTTTTGAGCTTTCAAAAAGCTCAAAACCGGATCAAGAAACGCTCCTCATAGGAGCCTACGCTAAAAACCGGATTGCTTCACAAGCAATCCGGTTTCACTCTCCGGCTCTGCAGCCTACGTGAAAAATCTGCCGCCGGGAAAAGCAAAGTGCTCTGTGTTTAGTTAACCTGTAAATTTTATTAATAAATGTTTGTTTAATGTCTCTAGAGGGTGCCCAGTCCCCCTAGAGACCTTCCACCCACTCAGGTGGGCATATAATGGTCTAATCACCTCAGTATAGCAGCTGCCTCCTGACAGCTGCTGGACAGTTTTATGATGAAAGCGTCGGGCTCCTCAGAGCGGCGCGCATACTATAGCTATTGGTATAAAAAAGCCAAGAAGCCAGCGCTGCCTAAGGTTAGCACGCAATACAAAAAGTGCATGTGCACATAATTTCTAACTGTACTTTAAACTGAGACATTTGGCAAACAATTGATCAATTCTTTGAGCTACCCCGCCACGTCACGGCATTCTCAGATGGGGCAGTCCTACTCTACATTTTTTAATTCGCTGTGCCATTACGGCCTCCTGAATGCATTAAAAGCAGAACCATATCAAATGCACACGTACCTGAAGCATTACTGAACCACCCCCATGGCGCCAGAAAAGCAGCGCAGATAAAGGCAGACCAGGTCCGGACATGACATCCGGACATTATCAGATCTGACCCCCACACCACCCAACCAACAACCATGGATGAGGGTAGAACAGGCCCAAATGTGCAACAATCAAGCAGAGCCTATGGGCAGGGTATGGCCGCTGTATGTATGTATGTATGTATGTATGTATGTATGGCAGCTGAACCTCCCCGTCTGTACAAGCATTTCAACCAGTCGAGATTTCTTCAAAAAACAGTTGAAGGGCGTACGTGTCTACTCCTTACTATTTATTATAGTGTTTGTTATAGCAACATGTGTAGTACATGAGTCTTATGTTTTTTTCTCTTCCAAAATACAGGACATACAGCAGTACACCGGGTGTGGACCTAGATGTTGCCTAAAGTGGTGGGGAAGGGCACAGCAACAGGAACGTAGGGGAAGACCTAGTGCCATGTCAGACACAATCAGACATACCACTCAGTCTGAAGCACCTATCCACATCGCTTCCCCAGAACCCCAGTCTAACCAACCTGGTGTGACCTGGCCTAGACGGAGAAGTCTTCAGAAAGACAACACGGACATGCTCATCCTGGATGGGCTGCATCGCCTACAGGACACTTTACGCACCCAAAATACTGCCATGCAAAGGCAATTTGATGACCTGAGGATCAGAGACGCCAACCAGCCCATCAATGAGTGGCAGCAGTTGATGTGCTCCTATGCGCCGGACCTGACAAAAAAGGACCCTCAATATCGATTCCAATTTTGTGCCGAATTGAATAAGTTCATTGCCAAATACTGTTAGAAAAAATCACTGAATATCACGGTGCTCTGTGATGAGGAATCGGCAGAGGCAGACTAGGGTGCACCTCAGGTCATACTGGGTCCTTGTGTTTGTAGTTTAGCTTGTTTTTCTGCTTGTTTGTAACAAACAAGGAACCATGTTGTTTTGTAAGAAAACAATGGCGAAGCCATATTTGTGCCAAACAGCATGCTACATGTAAGTTTGCTCCCCAACAATGGAGGAAGATATGTTCACCATGTGAAGTAAACATGTTTTTTGATTTAGCAAAATGGTGTGTGTTTTTTCCAAATAACCAATTGCATAGTAATGTAATTCTACCCAACGCAAATTTCACAATGACCATAGAGGTGACCAGTGTTTATGATAGGCTAGGGTCACACTTGGGCTGTCAACCACATTTCACGTATCCACTTAAAACTTAGAAAATTTAGCAGAAGCGCATAGCGTTGATGGCAAGCCCTGCCCGCAACGCAGTCCCATAGAAACCCGCTGTTTACCTTAGCAGCGGCTCCACGCTAAGCATCAGGAATTGCTCTTTTGGAAAGCGCACAGGAAACGTGGGCTGCAACGTTTTCCTGTGCGCTGTCCAAAAGCACATTTCCTGATACCTACCGTGGAGCCGCTGCTAAGGTAAAAAGTGTGTTTCTATGGGGCTGCATTGCCGGGCAGGGCTTACCGTTAACGCTATGCGTTTCTGCTAAATTTTCTACGTTTTAAGTGGATCCATCAAACATAGGTGACAGCCCAAGTGTGACCCTAGCCATATTCAATACAAGTATAGTGTTTGCCACTAGAACACCATCACCATAAATGCCATACCTACCAAATGCAAGCTCCGTCATATCTGTGAGGCAACACATTGTGTGTGTGCCAGCTATGTATGAATGTTGTAGCCATTATACTTGCTCGTTTAACTCAGCACACGAAAAATTGGGGGTGGGTGTGCCATGGGGAAGATAACACAGACACATTTTGCGCTGAGAAGGTAAGGCATCATTGCCCTTTGAAGGATCAAGGTGAGAAGTAATTGATGACTACCGTGCTGCAGTGGCCATTCTAAGCATGTAATCTGTCCGCGGCACACATGTACCCTTCACTGTGTGCGAAAACATCACATAACGTGTAACAAATAGGGATGAGCGAGTACTGCAATAATCGGACTCGCTATACTCGCAATGAGTAGTTCCCGGTACTTGGTACTCGTTGCGAGTATAGCGAGTCCAATGGCAGTGAATGTCTCAGGCGAGTACTTTCGCAGTGTATCTATACATACACTGCGAAAGTGCACTAAAAGTGAATAAAAGTTGTTAAAAAAATAAAAAAAATCATACTCGCCTATCCGACGCCTGCACTGGGAATGGCAAAGAAGACATCCGATCAACGACAAGGACCTGCGAGTCTGACAGCCAATCAGATGGCTGGTAGCGATCTGGCCAATCAGATGGCCAGATGTCACAAACAATGTGATCGCTAACAGCCACCTGATTGGCCAGATTGCCAGGTCATTGATGCACGTTCAAGACCTGGCAATCTGGCCAATCAGGTGGCTGGTAACGATCAGGTGGTTTGTGACGTGTGGCCATCTGATTGGCCAGATCGTTACCAGCCATCTGATTGGCTGTCAGACTCGCAGGTCCTTGTCATTGATCGAATGTCTTCTTTGCCGGTCCCGGTGCAGGCGTCGGATAGGTGAGTATATTTTTTTATTTTTTAACAACTTTTATTCACTTTTAGTGCACCTTCGCAGTGTATACATAGATACACTGCGAAAGTTAAAGGACTACTCTCTACTCCCGAGTAATCACAAGAAACTCGGGGAGTAGTGAGTAGTCTGAATATTGTTACTATTAGGCGGAGTACCGAATAGTAACGATTATACTCGCTCATCCCTAGTAACAACATTCATTTAATATGCTGGCACAACAGAATAAAACAATTGTTCAGGTACAGCTTTAATAAACATAAAGGTACACAAACAGTGATGGGCAAATATAAACACACATTACTAAGATGAAAAAAAGAGAGGCTACTCTTGCCAGATAAGGACAAACAGCAATCAAATATGTGCTGGTAGGCTGTGTATCTGACCAATGTCACTCATAAAGTAGTCAGCGAATTGGTTCCTCACTTCCATGGCAGCCACCGGAGAACAGACATTGGCATCTTGGAGCCCAATCAAAGTAGAATCCCATTCATAGGGCTCCACTATGGGGGGGTCATGGCGGCAGACGAAGTTGTGTAAGCACAAGCATGCCTTCACCACACTATCCACGTTGTGGGGCTGCAATTGAATGCAGGAGAGGAGGACAAGCTACTTCGAGGACAAGATCTCAAAAGCGCACTCAACATATTGGCGTGCCCGAATTAACTGGGTTTTAAAGTTCCACCGGGTATGGTTGAGGGTGCGGCTGGCATAAGGCTTCATAAGGTTCATGGACAGTTAGAAAGCCTCATCTACTACAACCACATAGTCACCTGATGAAGGCAGCGCTGTGCTGCGGAAACGCGTTGTGGTGGCTTGTAATAGGTTATAAAAACGTTTTTACAAATATTTCCATCTCCCTGCCTCTTCCTGATCCTAGTGCTCCACAAACCATTAATTTGATGTATCCACAACCACATAGGGGACACTGGACGTAAAGGCACCTGATGAAGGCAGCGCTGTGCTGCGGAAACACGTTGTGGCTTGTAAGAGGTTAATAAAACCTTTTTACAAATATTTCCATATCCCTGACTCTTCCTGATCCTAGCGCTCCACAGACCGTTAATTTACTATATCCACAACCACATAGGGGACACTGGGCGCCGTTCTGCCAGGTAAAGGGCATGGTGAATGAATATTAAAGTGGTTGCTGTGTAGGGCTTTCCCCATGTTACTGTCTTTAAAGACACGAGAGTCCTTGGTGTATGCCCCAATGTCCACAGCAACAAATCTCCCTTGTGCCTCCCAAATAGCCATTAAGTCAGGGTGGATAAAAATCAATGTGTTACCCCTCGGGGGTCTGCCGCAGGGTTCCTGCGCCCTCTGCTGGAGTAGAGTCTTCCTTACCGTATGCTCCCCGGGTACGCGCACCTGTCTCCAGCCGCAAGGGTCCAGGACTCTCTGCTTGAGCAACATTGCTCCTCTCACTTCTGGTACCACTGCTTGTGCACATGAAACTGTCTCCTACTCAGTTTCTGCTGGAGAGACTGCAGGGATCTGGCCCCTCCCCACAGCCAATCACCATGCCTCTGTGTCCTGCCAATCAGGACGGCCCTGCTCTGATATAAACCTCCTGTTTCCAATCAGTCGGGGCCAGGGCAATCTTCTCCCTAGTGGAGCTGCCACTTCTGGTCTGTCAGGTCGTTCCTTATTTGGTCTGTTACCTGAATTCTCTGTGTTACTTCCTACAGATTCCTGCCCTGCCGGCTCCTTGCTGACCTCCGTGTTCCTGGCTGGTTTCCCGGATCTCTCCAAGCTGGTCTCTGTCTCAAGCCTGGCTCCGGATCCCCTGTGTTCCAGGTTCCCCGTGTTCCTGGACCCCGTGTTCCTGGACCCCGTGTTCCCAGTTTCCCGTTTCTTATTGTATACCCGGTTGCTGTGTTGTTACCACGTCGCCTGGGGTCGGTTGAACACTCGTGTCCGCTGCATTGGCCCCTCCGAGGTTGGTACCGGCGGGATCCCTGTATAGGGGTTAAGCGCTCCGGGACCTCCTTCGGTGGGTTTCCAGTGTTGCGACCTTGTGGCCCTCCCCAGGGGCGGGGGGTCTTGTGTTGTTGTTAATAAACCTGTTGACTCTACGGTACTTGTCTGCCTCTCTATCACCCGGTATCAGCATCCGCTTTACGCGGTCCAGTGGGTCCACGTGTGAGTCCGTCAGTAGGACGTGACACAATGTTTTTTTTTTTAAAATCACAAAAATCGGATTTTTTTGATTTAAATCGGATTTTTTTTATTTAAATCGGATTTTTTCAATAAACTGCTTTTTGAGGAAAATATTTTACCATCCAAAGGTTCTTCCATCATGAGATAAAGCTGAGTTGTTTAACTCAGTAGAATAAAGGCTGTATATGTGTAACATTCAAATGCCATGCTCTTCCAGAGGTTTCTGTAGGATTAGTGGGCAGTTTCTCTCCTATATTATCACAGACGTTCGCTTTACTTACGCAGTTCTCAAAACTGAATTTGACTCCGCAGAGGTCCCAGCCTCTTTTTCACGGCAAAAATGTTACAACATGAACAGAGTTGAGAAAAAGACCTTAATCCTATTGTTCTACAAACCTATGAATGCAGAATCAACCCCTTCAGTGCCAAGTCCAAGAAGTTAGACAATATGTTTCTGATTGTTTGGAGTGGAATAGATCTGCACAACACAAGAAGAATGTGAATCTAAGTGTGAGGAGGAGGAAGGGCAAGCCGACAAGAAAATGAAAGTGAAACTTTGAGCACAATACTGCAGCATAGCCACAGACAGACAAGTCTGGATCTGTTTGTGTGTACGATCTGAGGTTTATTACATTCTTTCCTTATAATGGCAGCAGGCCGTAAAAGAGACCCAGTTTGGGAATATTTTAATGAAGCTCCTTCGCCTATCGGTAAGGCAGGCATGAGTGCAAAATGAAAAACGATGCAACAAAGAGATGCAAGGCCTGGTGGCGCGAATGAGGCAACATCATGAGAAGTGCGGTGATGAAGATGACCAAAGAAACACTTCTGAACAGGCAGGATCTTCAGGTTGGTAAACATTTTTATTGAATCCTATTTCTAAAGACTGAACTTGTCATGGGTGACAAAAATTATATTTCTTATTATTACTGCATGTTACTGTCATTTGGTACAGTTATGAAGAAAAACAAATATTCCTTTTGGGGCAGGGGCAGTGATGTGTTGTGTACAAAAAGCAGAAATTGTATAATAAACAATAAAATAACAGCATTGACTTTTTTTGTTTAGGGGAATTCATGGATTCTGGAAACTATCCACCTCCAAGATCACCATCATCGTGTTCTACTGTTTCAGAGTTATCCATCCAGGATAGTGCTTCATTAGCAGCAGCATCATCATCAGACACCCACAGCCACATATCACCATCACCCAAAAGGAAGAAAAAACCTTTACCTCCTGGAACCACCATAGATAGGTTTGTGATAAGAACTAGCAGATTAGAAAAAGAGTTGATTGATGAAAAAATTGCCCAGTTTATTTATGCAACGAACTCTTCTTTCCGTCTGACTGAGAACCCACATTTCATTAATATGGTTCAGTCACTGAGACCAGGATACAGTCCACCCAGCAGAGCTGATGTTGCAGGGAAACTGCTGGATCAAGTGTACGACAGAGAAATGGAGCAATGTGCAACAGCTCTGGAGGGTAAAATTGTTAACCTAAGTATTGATGGGTGGAGTAATGTCCACAATGATCCTATTGTATGTGCTTGTATAACAACAGAAGAAGGTAAAGTCTTCCTTGCGCAAACAACTGATACGTCAGGAAATGCACACACAGCAGAATACTTACAAGAAGTGGCAGTAAAAGCTATAACGACATGTGAACAAAAATTCAAATGTCTAGTACACAGTTTGGTCACTGACAATGCTGCAAACGTATCCAAGATGAGAAGAGATTTAGAAGAGCAGGGAGGGAATACAAAGCTGCTAATAACATATGGTTGCAGTGCTCATTTGCTGCACCTCTTAGACAAAGACTTAAGTGTTCCAGAAATAAAGGCTAATGTTGTTGAAATTGCTAAATACTTCCGTAATAATCATTTTGCTGCAGCAGCTTTGACAAGGATGGGTGGAACCAAGTTAACGCTCCCACAAGATGTTAGATGGAACTCTGTGGTGGACTGTTTTGAGCAGTATATCAAAAACTGGCCTATTCTGATGACACTTTGTGAAGAAAATCGAGATAAAATAGATGGCACTGTCACAGCCAAAATCCTCAACATTGGGCTTAAGAGAAATGTTGAACATATGCTGAGCTTCCTGAAACCCATCTCTCAAGCTTTAAACAAAATACAGAAAAATAGCTGTTTTATTGCGGATGCTGTTGAAATTTGGAAGGAACTGAGTGAACACTTAAAAACAGAACTACACATGGACAGAATTAAATTACAAGCAGTAAACAAACAAATGGGACAAGCACTGACTCCAGCTCATTTTTTGGCAAATATTGTCAATATCCAATATCAGGGTCAAAACCTAAGTGCTGAGGAAGAGGAGTTAGCTATGACATGGGTATCCAGCAATCATCCATCTTTAATGCCAACTATAATAAACTTCAGAGCTAAGGGGGAACCATTCAAGAAATATATGTTTGCTGAAGATATTTTAAGGAAGGTCACACCAGTAAACTGGTGGAAGTCACTTAAGCGCTTGGATTTAGAGACTGTTCAAGTAATGATTTCACTTTTAACAGCAGTAGCTTCTTCTGCAGGCGTTGAAAGAATATTCTCTTCCTTTGGACTCATTCATTCTAAATTGAGAAATCGGTTGGGACCCAATAAAGCAGGAAAGCTTGTTTTTCTTTTCCAGATTATGAATAGGAACAAAGAAGAAGATGATGATGAAGATGACGACAAGTGAGCTACAGAGGACAGCAGGGACAGTAGTATTTAAGTTTTTCATGTGTCGGCTGGGCTGACAGTCTAAGTTTCTTAAAATATATATATATTTTGTTTAGCCAAATTAGTTATCAAACATGGATGTTTGTTTAAGCAAATAACTTATGCTGTAATGTTGTTATTGTTTCAGTTGAATAAATCTATTTAAATTGTTATTAAGGTCAGGATTATTTTTCTCCTTCCTAAGTACAACAGAACAGTGGTGTCCAAATATGAATGATTAACCCATTAAACTGGGGAGAAAAAAGTAATATAAAAAGTGATTCTAAAAATCTTCATCTACTTGCATGTTAAAGTAGCAAGAACTAGTTTAGGTAGAAACTTTGATTTAAATCACTGATTTAAATCAAGCCTTATTGACTAGTGATTTAAATCGTGATTTAAATCGTGATTTAAATCAGTTTGATTTAAATCAAATCCACCCTGCATTAAGACAATAGAAAATAACTTTTTATAATTGGTGCCACTATTTGGGGCTTGCGGATCCTGATATACTTGCTGTCCAGGGCACGAATACAGTTCGGAAACTGGGACACCTGGGCAAAAGGGACGTCATTTTGGCGCCAGATTTCGGGGTGGGTGGTGGCATAACAAGGGACTGCAATTTTGCCCATATCACTTCACATGTCTCAGGCACGATGCCGCAGATGGTGGACCGGTCAATCCGGTGGCCTGATACCTGCAATGTTAATGGAGCCAAAATTAGTAATGCACACACAGACATGACATGACGTACTGTTGAGGCACGGAGCCAGGACATGTGTGGAGTGTCTGTACTGGAATCAAGGCAACTGTCAAAAACAAATTTCCTCAGGATCATTACCAGTCGCTCTGCTCAGGATATTGCCGGGCGGCAACTTGTATACTGGCGACAGATATCATTGGCAACCAGGGCAAGGAGAGCATCAAGTGTTGAGACGGACATCCTGAGGAATCTCTGAAATTTCACTGGCAAAGCTCTCAACTGCTGGTATAGCACAAGGAATGATCCATGTTGGGGTCTCAGCAAGTTGACTTCATGGACCCACAGCCTACTATGTCAGGCATGTCGCAACTGTCGTCGACGTAATACCAGGTAGCAAAGCTCCAGGAACAGAGTGTCTTCCATGATGCCCGCATGGCACATATGTGTACAATGCGCTAACGCTAGCATTATTTAACACAACAAAACATTACAAAAGTGCATGAAAAAGCATGCAAAAATAACGCATCCGCTAAAGGATCCGTCATAAAATGTGTGGAGTCCACTGGGACGGGGTACTTGGTACCGGATCGGGGTATCACAGGGAATCACAGCGGTCTTGGTCCGGACTGTGTCCCGAGCCCATAAGTAAAGGTTAGGGGTTATTTACAGGGGATAGAGTCGTGACGCCACCCGTGGTACGTGGTCAGGGTGACCACCACTGCTGCAGAACCTCCGGAGATGATAGATGGCAGCCTGTGATGTGACGGCTCTCCACGGGCAGATCCTGGTCCCCAGGGCAGTAGTGATAATGACAGTTTGTGAGGGAAAGCGGGGCTCGAGTGCAAGGATTACACAGACTCACGGTTTTGTAGTTTTCCAGGTCTTTTACTGTAGATGGTAGTTCAGTAAAATATTGAGCACTGTCCACGGAGTCTGTGCAGGGGCCGGGTTGCTCCCACCCTGGCTTGGTCCTTTGCTCCCTGTCTGCGCTGTGTGTGACCCCGCTGCTGCGTAAGCTAGGCTGCTGGCCTGTGTCTCCTACCGGGTACCAATCTGACAGGCAACTCTAGTCCTTTCTGTCTACCCTCTGCCAGGTGTACTGCTGAACTCTGGTGTGTTGCTATGTCTTTGGCCCTAATGAAGACGGTTGAATCTTCACTTCTCCTGTTTCACTGTGCGGTGTAAAACCTGCGTAGTCACGGATCCAGTATCCGGTCTGTGCGCTCCTCTGGGGTGAGTGTAGCACTACTCTGCCTCCCAGGTATGTTCCTCGCTTCTCTGCCTCCTGTCCTCAGAACCTTGGCTTCAGACCTGAAAGTAGTCAGTGGTCCCTGTCAGGAGCTCAGCACTGCTCCCATTTACAGGTCTTCCTCCTAGTGCTCCCTGCACTAAACTGAACTGTCAACTGTCAACTATCAACTAACTACTTCATCCTCAGACCAGAATATATGAAGGGGAACAACTTTGTCTCCCCCTTCTGGCCTGGAGGTGCCAGTGTAGTCATTTGTCTGGGGAGTTAACCCTTGATGATGTTACTGTGGTACATGAAACCTGGGGTGCCACAAATGCATTGTTCCAAATGTGACCCTAGCCCCACTCTCATCATGTCACCAAAAATCTAAGTAAAATATATGTTGAAAGAATTGACATACTCATTCTTTCAAAAACTCTGCAAAAGCTGGGAAACAAAACATAACATATTTGCATAAAACTAAGGGAAAATCCATGCTAAAATCACAGCTCAAATGCACCAAAAACGCTCCATGTGAACATAGCCCAAGGGCTGGCCACATTATGTTTGTGCTGTGCGTCAAACGCATCCGTTTGACAGCAGCAAAACAAAGTAACGGATGAGTTAACACATCCATTGACTTGCATTACACAAAGGTGGCCGTCACACGCTACAATATCGTGAGCGATATTGTAAGCGATCACGTGCACGCGCGATCGCTAACAATATCGCTCACATCGCTGGTGAGATGTCACACAGACAGACTCACCAGCGATGTGGGCCAGCGAGATCGCTGGTAACTATGGTACACATCGGGTTACTAGGTGCCGCGCGGCGCTTAGTAACCCGATGTTTACCATAGATACCATCTCCCAGCATAGGCTCTGCCGCTGGGAGATCGTTCATCGTGGTGTCACACACCACGATGAAGCAGATTGAACAAGCGTTTATCGCTTGATATGAGCTCCGGCTCTCATATCTGCAATGTCACGATCAAGCGATTTTACATTGTAAAATCGCTTGATCGCACGCAGCGATGCACAAACGATATCGCTTAAGCGATCAAAAAGCAGATCGCTTAAATGATATCGTTCGCAATATTGAAACGTGTGACGGCCGCCAAACACATATAAACGCATACCAAAATAGGCATGCATTTGCAAGTATGAGTTTGTTGAAACACTCAAGCAAACGCTGACTGCAATATTTTTAAGTGCGTTTCAACACTGACACAATATAACGCAATGCTACAGATTTGTGCAAATATGCAGTATTGCGTTATGCTGCATTTGCAATAGATGTATAGGATAGAAAGAGATAGGAAAGATAGGAATATAGAGGCTAGAAAAGCACTACCAGTGTCCCTGCTCTGTTTCCCTGCTGTGTCTGCTGCTCCCTGCTACTTCCGATGCTGCTCATTAAAGTTCATGAATATTCACTCATCGGCCCGGGAGCAGCAGGAAGCAGCAGAGACAGCGGGGAGACAGAGCAGGGACACTGTTAATGCTGTTCTACCATCTATATTTCTATCTATCCTATCTCTTTCTATCCTATTCATCTATCTATATTTCTATCTATCCTATTCTATCTATCTCTTATAGCGCATAAGTTTTGAAGTATCAAAAATGTATGTGACATGCACCCCAGGGCCGTGGGGTACTCGGAACCGGGCTAACAGTTCTGCTGTGGGATTCACGGGGGTCAAGGCCCGGCTACGTGACCCTGGCGGTGTCAATAAAAGCTTGGGGAATTGGGATTTAGGGATTGTTGTTGTGACACCACCCGTGGTACTTGGCTATTAATGGCCGATGCTGCAGTGTAAGGCCTCTGGGGATGATGGGAGTGCTGCTGTGGTGCTTTCACTCCCCACGGGTGGAGCGGTTCCCCAGGGCAACCGGTGAGTTGTTCGGTGATGGAGGGCCAGCAGCTCGTCCAAGACACCCCCTTTATGTTCTTTCCTTCTTGGGTTGCTTTCTCTCTCAGCGCTTCCTGTCTGCCTCTCTCCTGCTCGCGCCTCCGCACACAGTGCTCCAATCCAGCAGCAATGGGCCTTCTCGAGTGGCTGGTCAAGTACCCTGACCCTAGTATGGCTGCCTTCTTGGCAGATGTGTCGGGAGTCGACCACAGCTCCTCTAGACCTAGTGGCTTACAGTTCCGTGGTTGGAGCATAGAGTCTCTTTGCCATCTTCAGGGCCGGTCCCTGGTTTTCAACCTGCCCTTCTGCTTCACTATAGATTTGGGCACACAGGTGGATCGCTCACTGCCCGTGCCCCTAGAGCTCCTCTGCCTCTCTGCAGTCGGCTGTTCCCAGACCCAGGATGATCTCCTTTCTGCTCAAGTCCTCCAGATCCTCTTCTTTCCACTGCTTCCTCTCGACTGACCTCCACTAACTTCCCACCCTCCACCTTTCTTCCCTCCATCCCACTGACTAACTGGGTCCTTCCCCCTATCGGGTCCGCCCACTGTCCCTGGGACTGGGTGTGTTGGATGCTTTTGTAGGTGTCTCGGACTTACCATCTCGTTTCCTGAGAACATGAATACCACACCCGTGGAATGTATGTAGTACCCCTTTGTGGCGATCAGACCGCAGGGGCACCACATATGCGCTATAAAATGACACAAAATGTCACTTTTGCTGTCCGTTACAACAGAACCATTAATGCTTTCATTGTACCGGACAACAAAAACGAGATGTGGACCTGCCCTAAGGCAAACCACAAAGTGATATTTAGCATGGAAATCCTTATTTAAGTTTTGAAAACTATACAAATTAAAAGTTTATGCAAAAAACACCCAAACAATATCATGACCACAAAGGCATAGCTGTAGGTGTCTGTAGAGATTCTCCTTCACAAACTACACAAATGCTTGCTAGCCTCCATGAATTCATTCATACACCATTGTGGCACTGTGCAGACCTGAAGTCTGACCGACCAAGTGCTTCCCTCTGGTTTCACAGATGTGCTGCGCTGCTGTGTTTCGTAATGAGATGGCAAGCAGTGGCACATGGCAGAAGCTCACTCTACATGTACCACTATTAGATGGTCAACACTATACATAGCAGAGCAGCATGTCTGCTGTGAGATTATGTGGCACCCCTGCGGGGGATTGCCACAGGATCCACCGATGCAAGGAGATAATTACACCTTGGTTCGCACAGCACACAACACCTTCCAACTCAGACCTGAAGGGGGAGCTCTACTGGCTGCCTTAAGCCAGTTCCCCTTTAAAACATCCAGGCCTGAGGGGAGGAGTTAGTCAGTCACAAGAGTCAGTCTGCAGTAAGCAGAGAAGAGAGAGGAGACGGAGGAGCTGGTCGCTGGGAGAGATCCAGGCCCAGGACCAGGGACCACTGACCACTGTGTGCACCCTAGGGAAAGGGTCGGAGGCAAGTGGGGAAAGCAGGGAACTAAGAAAGGGAACTGGTTACTACAGCCCTTTAGTGCACCCGGACACCGGAGTCCGACGCTGTAATCATTTATTGCTACAGCAAAAGCCCGGAGGACTCAGGAGAAGTTTACCCTCTGAGGAGAACAAGTAAGAGACACTGAAACTGACCAAGTATAGGACCAGGGGCCTTAGGAGAAACAGGGATTCTGCAGAAGGATCTCGTTGTCAGTTTAGGACAAAGCCCAGAGAGGGAGAAGACGCGGTGGGTTCAGGCTCAGGCAGGACCCATACCAAACAACAGAGCACAGACACAGAGGAGGCCTCATAACTTTCTAAGGTGGAAGTCCCAAGTTGCACCAGGGACCTGGTTTTTACTCTGGACTGTACCTGTTACCTTGTCACTAGTAAAAGGTACCAAAACAACAATCCCTGTGTGTCTGTGTGCCTGTCTAACCGCCTTGTCTGCAAAGATGCAACTACTATTCCCCTCATCCATCCCCACTGCCCTGAGGTAAAGCTCCACCTGTGGGGAGCTGTACAAAACTCTACTGCACCCACCATCACCTCAGCGGCCGGCTACAGTGCTGGTATACCTGTTACCAGGTACCATAGGTGGCATCACGTTAACAATCCCCTTATCCCCCATCGTTCCCCGCCATTGAGGGTCCAGGGCACGGGATCGGGGATCGACCAGTCGTGATCCCCCCATCGAAGCCGCTATCAGCCCCGGTACCCGAGTACCCCATACCCTGTCGACCGCCTCAATCCTGGTGACATGAACAGGATCCCATGCCCGGTAAAACCGGGTACTGTGTGCCAAGAACTGAACTTTATTAACTGTTTCTGAACTGTATAATCGGTCCGCCATTACAGAAATTGAGCTGCGCCATAGCGCGGGCAGAAAAGAGCGGGAAGATAAGCCCCGCCCCTTCACTCTGCCGGAGATAAACGAAACGCAGCTCCCAGTTCCGGAAATAAATGAGGTGCTCCGCTACCTCTGCAGAGTCGACGACGACCGGGAAAGTTCATTTCATCTCACCGATTGGCAGCGATTAACTAGGGGGGCCCCATCATGAGTGACTCGGTAGATGTACATGTCCCTGATGGGGGAGATGCCTGAAATGCAGCACCCGGCACAGCGGCCCAAATAATGCCTCTAACCTTGCCGTTTATACCGGATGCCAAATGGTTACCAACATATGAAGGCACACCTGGTACGTTAGCAGCCTTTAAGCAAAAGATGTGTGCAATGCTGTACATGTATATGATGACACAGAAGCAGCGGGCCACCATTGTGCTGAGACAATTAACAGGCGCAGCGGAGCTGGAGGCTGAGTCCTGGAGTGATGCTGACAGGGACTCTGCTGCTAAAGTGTTTGATAAACTAAAAACTGTCTTTGAAAAACGCACACAGTCTGATTTGAGGATGCTGTTCTACCAGTGTAAACAGAGACCGCAGGATACCATCAGAGACTATGCCCTCTGTTTACAAGGGGCACTCCGGTCCTTAAAACAGGTAGACCCGGCAAGTGAATTGGAAGAGGATAAAATGCTTGCAGAACAGTTTACAGAGGGATTGAGGTCAGACTACCACCGCCAACAGGTACATATGTCGGTATTGGATCACCCAACTGTGAACTTTAATGAATTTATCATGCTATAACTGTGTTAAGAGATCAAGTGCCTGCAGAGCCTGCAATACAATCCTGACAGGTTAACACCTCTGCCATAGACTTTAAACCCATTTCTACAGAACCTGCAAAGGTAGAAAGACAAGCTGTAGCAGATAACTCAAATGATGACATGCGTAATGAGGTGCTGCAGTTAACCAAAACCATGGACTACGTATTAAAGCTCTTGCAAACTATGCCTGGAGCACCACCATCAAGCAAAATCCAACTAGCTGATAACCCTGAGGATGTCCCATGGATGCGGAGGAAGAACAAGTCGCCTGTGCAGGGGACCAACGCACCATTCCAACGCAGAGCCAGGGACTACACGGATTCTTCAGGACAACCCATCTGCCTGATATGCAACAAGCCGGGCCACTTCACAAGAGGATGTCCTTTAAACATGAGATTCCTGGGCCCGAGGGCCAGCCCCCAGGAGTAGAGCAGCTGGGTCCAAATGACTGGCGTAACCAGAACGTGGGAGGCCGTCCGTACCTCAACATTATGCTAGAAGGCATCCCCATGTCGGCCCTTCTGGACACCGGGTCGCAGGTCACTACGATCCCACATATCCTTTACAAACAATTTTGGTCTGATACCAATCTTGAACCCCCAGCCCTAATTTTTATATTGTTGCAGCTAATGGACAACCACAAAAACAGGTGGGGTACAGAGTAGCTACAATAAAGTTGGGGAGGGAGGAATTAAAAGGCCAAGGGTTTATTTGTGGTACAAGACAATCCTAATGAAAAATACCCCTACATAGTAATTGGTACAAATGTCATTGAAAACTGCTTTGGAGAAGTGTTGTTTTTACTCCAACAGATTGCTGTGACTGCTGGTTATGGGCGGACGAGAGTCATCCAAAGAGAGATCTGAGCCCTCATCCACAAGCAACAGGTAAATCTGTCTGGGGGAGAAATTGGCAGTGTCCGGGTAACAGACCCGGTTCCATTGCGTTACCACCAAAAAGCGAAATGATAATATGATGTCGAGCAGCGATAGGTCGCAGAGGACAGGAATACCAGGCAATTGTAGAGCCGGTATTTTCAGAGCACAAACCTACACTACTGACAGCCAGAGGGGTGGTGGATGTATGCAAGGGACGAGTACCAATCCGTGTATTAAATTGTGGGGAAGAGGAAGCAAAGCTACCTCGGTATGCTACTGTAGCAAAGCTGTACACTGTTTGTAACGACAACATACAGGCAGTGGGACCTGTTTCCTCGTCTAACCAGGCAGAGGATAACAACTACAAAGGACAGCTAGAGGAGTGGTGTCAGCAATTGCACATAGAAACTGATGCCTCCCCTTCTACCAAGAAGCACAGAGTTTACCGGGTAGAGCAGGAATTCGAGCAAATATTTAGTAAGCATCCATTCGATTTTGGGAGGATTAAAGGAGTACACCATCGCATACCCACAGGAGATCATCCCCCAATTAAGTTGAGACACAGACCCATTCCACCATGTCACTACCAACATGCCAAAGAGATGCTGCGGGGCATGAAGGAGGCCGGGGTTATAAGAGAATAGCAGTAGTCCCTGGGCAGCCCCTTTAGTCCTAGTCAGAAAGAAGGATGGCACGATGAGAATGTGTGTGGTTTATAGGGAGGTCAATAAGATCACTCACAAAGATGCTTACCCATTACCCCGAATAGAGGAGTCTCTTGCTGCATTAAAGACTGCTAATTATTTCTCCACATTAGATCTCACTATTGGGTATTGGCAGGTCTCCATTGCAGAAGAAGACCGAGAGAAGACTGCATTCACAAAGCCAATGGGAATATGCGAATTCAACAGCATGCCATTCGAGTTATGCAATGCACCAGGAACGTTTCAAAGGATTATGGAAAGTTGCCTGGGACACCGGAATTTCGAGACAGTACTCTTATATCTGGACAACATCATCGTGTTTTCCAAAACCTACCAAGAACACCTGGAACACCTGGCAGAGGTATTTAAGGCTTTAGCAAAGTACGGGATGAAGCTGAAACCATCTACATGTCACCTGCTGAAACCTAAAGTTCAATGTCAGCACAGATGGAGTAGAACCAGACCCGGAAAAAGTAACAGCTGTCCAGGATTGGCAGAGACTCACCACTGTCACCGAGGTACGTCAGTTCTTAGGTTTGGTTGGGTACTACAGAATATTCTTTAAGGGCTACACAAAGATGGCAGCGCCCCTACAAGATCTTGTGGTAGGCCACTCAAAGAAAAGAAGATCTTCAGAGCCACCATTGGACTGGGGAGAGGAACAAGAAAATTCCTTCCAACAGATGAAGCAAGCTCTAACCGGTGAGGAAATCCTGGCTTACCCTGATTATAACCTACCGCTCGTCCTTTACACCGACACAAGCAATGTTGGTCTGGGAGCAGTCCTTTCCAAGATTCAAGATGGTAGAGAGAGAGTAATTGCCTTTGCCAGCAGAAAACGTCAACTCACCGAGAGGAACCCAGAAAACTACAGTTCCTTTTTCTTGGCCTTGGTCTGGGCTATAACAAAGAGGTTCAAGCAGTGGCGTAACTTCAGGCCCAGGGGCCCCGATGCGAAAGCTCCAATGGGGCCCCCCAATTATTGCAAATCTTTAATAGTAGTAGTCATTTTGTATGAGCCAAAGGGACTTTTGGGGCCCCCCTAGGCTGCAGGGCCCCGATTCAATCGCAATCCCTGCACCTTTTGTAGTTCAGCCCCTGGGTTCAAGCATTACCTCGCAGCTTCAAAATTTACCGTCTACACGGATAATAACCCGTTAACACATCTGGATATCGCGAAGCTTGGAGCATTGGAGCAATGTTGGATGGCTCGATTATCGAACTATGACTTTACTATCAAATACCGAGCAGGCCGCAACAACACAAATGCTGATGCCCTCTCCAGAAACCCTCAAGTACACGAGAAATTGAAGAAGAAGAGGATGACTTAGAGGAAATAGAACTCCCAGCTTTCCATAAAAGTAGAAAATGGAAAATCGCTGAAAATCACATCTACCAGAACCGTCAGACTGTTGAACTAAACCCGTTGCCTCACTATGGATGGAAGGAGACTCAAGACAGTGATCCAGCAGTGAGCCTTGTAAAGAAGTTAATAAACCAACCAGGTTCCTAACTTGAGAAGAACGCTCCACTAGAAGCCCAACACCTGTGGAAAGAAAGAAGCAGGTTATTCATCTATCAAGGTCAATTGTGCAGGCAGTACATCAATCCAAGAACACATGAAATGGTATGGCAAGTTGTGGTTCCAAAGAGAGATGCCCAAATGGTATTGGAAGCGTACCACGATGGACCAGGACACTTTGGATGGAGAAAATTAGAAATATTTTTATGTGACAGATTCTATTGGATCAACTTGAAGTCCTCCATAGAGCGATGGTGTAAAAACTGTGAACCGTGCTCATTAAGAAGAAGAGACCGTAACAGCCAGAAAGCACCACTCAAGCCTATCATCACCAAACAACCATTAGAACTGGTAGCCTTAGATCATGTCAAACTTGCACCCAGCAAATCAGGCTATACTATGCTCTTACCATGGTAGACCACTATTCCAGATTCCTTGTGTTAGCTCTGGTAAAAGACTTAACAGCTGAGACAGCAGCAAGAACATTTCAAGCCTATTTCTGCAGACCCCATAGTTATCCAGACCGGGTATTGATAGACCAAGGACCTGCCTTTGAAGCTGAAATATTTCAAGAGTTCTGTTGCCTATACGGATGTAGGAAGATTCGCACCACGTCTTACCATCCTCAAACTAATGGAATCTGCAAAAAGATGAATCACGTGGTAATTGAATTGCTGAAAACTCTGCCCTTAGAAGAACGAAACCAATGGCCAGAGAAGTTACCAGATCTAGTTGACATCTACAACAACATCCCAGTAAGCTCAACAAATTGTACCCCTGCATACCTCATGAGAGCAAGAACAGGAAAATTGCCAGTAGACTTTGAAATAGGCATAGTAGTTCCTGAAGAAGATACTACAGATACAGATTGGGATACTTGCAAGAAAGAACAATACCAGAAAATTCAAGCATGCGTTGAGAGAAGTCTAGAAAAATCTAGAGGAAGACAAGAAACCAACTTCAACAAAAGTATACAAGGAACGCCCTTACCACCAGGTGAATTGGTTTTGAAGAGAAAAAGAAGAATGCTCAAACTAGATGATCAATGGGAAAAAGAACCATACACTGTGTTACCATCCAGTTTTGACAACTAGAAAACCTGTTTAATCAGCAAGGACAATGGTGAAACAACTATAACAGTGTCCAGAGGTCAATTGAATAAGTGCCCTCAACAGCTTCAACCAGAAGAAAATGTACCTTGACCAAAGTCAGAAGAGAAAAAGAAGCCATAGACAGTCCAGACAATCATTGGAGAGTTACCAGCAGATTGGCCTCAAATAGAAGGTACATATCTAATCCCAACTTTAATGTTTCCACCAGCAGTAGAAGTGCCAAGAGTACAAGAACCACCCATTGTACCGGAACCAGAGAACCCTGCAATCGGTGTACCTGCCATTCCTACTGTGAGATCAGGTAGTCGCAGACTGCTACTTAGTTTACCAGTTACACATAGACCCACTCTCACCAATCCTACACCAGAATTACATAGGTCAACATGTGTCAATCTAGGACACCCACCACTCAGGTACAGAGAGTAAACTGTAAAATCTGGGAAAATGTAAACATGTTCAGAATGTAAATATCTTATTAGTGCTAATGTACAGAAAAGGGTGAACAGTAGGTAAAACCAACTCAGACTAGGTAGCATCACCAGTAAGAGGGGTGAGAGGAGTTGGCGTAAGGAGCTGAATAGAAAGAGCAAAATCTTGGCCAATAGGTGACCCCAGGGCCAGGAGGCCTACAGCGATTATGACCCGGTAGAGGCCCCTACAGTACCTAGGACTCCAATGCCGAGGCACCCGTATTTTGTTGTTGTGTAATGTTGAACTTTAAGCCACAAAGACTTGACCTGTTGGACTTCTTGAATGTTTCCCCTTTTCCTATTTTCAAAAATGGACCATAGCCACAGGACTAGTGGTGGCAAACACCCGTTTAAACACCCTTTTAAACAGCCTAGTTACCCGTTTTTCTTCTTTATACCTGGTTCTTGTAAATTTTTCATTTTAAGACTCTGTTCAATGACAAATGTAAATAGTTATGTTATGGTTATGGAAAAATGTTTCAGTCCTGGAGGACTGTATTTAACTAGGGGGGAATGTGACACCCCTGCAGGGGATTGCCACAGGATCCACCGATGCAAGGAGGGAATTCCACCTTGGTTCAAACAGCATACAACACCTTCCACCCCAGACCTGAAGGAGGAGCTCTACTGGCTGCTTTAAGCCAATTCCCCTTTAAAACATCCAGGCCTGAGGGGAGGAGTTAGTCAGTCCCAAGAGTCAGTCTTCAGTGAGCAGAGAATAGAGAGGAGATGGAGGAGCTGGTCGCTGGGAGAGATCCAGGCCCAGGACCAGGGACCACTGACTGCTGTGTGCACCCTAGAGATAGGGTCGGAAGCAAGTGGAGAAAGCAGGGAACTAAGAAAGAAAGGGAACTGGTTACTACAGCCCTTTAGTACATCCGGACACTGGAGTCCGACACTGTAATTATTTATTGCTACAGCAAAAGCCCGGAGGAATCAGGAGAAGTTTACCCCCTGAGGAGAACAAGTAAGAGACGCTGAAACTGACCAAGCATAGGACCAGGGGCCTTACGAGAAACAGGGACCCCGCAGAAGGACCTCATTGTCAGTTTAGGACAAAGCCCAGAGAGGGAGAAGACACGGTGGGTTCAGGCTTAGGCAGGGCCCATCCCAAACCACAGAGCACAGATACAGAGAAGGCATCATAACTTTCTAAGGTGAAAGTCCCAAGTTGCATTGGGGACCTGGTTATTACTCTGGACTGTACCTGTTACCTTGTCACTAGTAAAAGGTACCGAAACAACAATCCCTGTGTGTCTGTGTGCCTGTCTAACCGCCGCAACTCAGCGCCTTGTCTGCAAAGACACAACTACTACGCCCCTCATCCATCCCCGCTGCCCTGAGGTAAAGCTCCACTTGTGGGGAGCTGTGCCACACTCTGCTGCACCCACCATCACCTCAGCGGCCGGCTGCAGCGCTGGTATACCCATTACCAGGTACCATAAGTGGCGTCATGTTAACAATCCCCTTATCCCCCACCGTTCCCTGCCATTGAGGGTCCAGGGCACGGGACCGGGGATCGACCAGCCGTGATCCCCCATCGAAGCCGCCATCAGCCCCGCTACCCGAGTACCCCATACCATGTTGACCGCCTCAATTACAGATGGAACCACTTGGTAAGTCAGACTTTGTGTCTGCATGTTGTCATACCAGTACAGTGATACAGGCAGAAGATCACAGTGCTTGCCCAAAATCCCATGGACGCTATGCAATTGTGTGATTTAAGAAGTAAGGTGGAGGAGGAGGAGCATTGGGGTTGCTAGAAATCACTATTACATGATGTAGTAGATAAAACAGTGATTGTTTGAAAATGACAGCAAGCGGCCTAATAAGTAATACATTACTGGAATCAAGTGTGACACTAGTCACTTACTCAAAAGCAGATCTGAAGGCAGGATGTCAGCTAATCTGAGGTCATGTACCAGGAGGGCTTGTCGTGGCTTCAGGAACTAAACTGAGCCATAGTCAGGTAACGGTCCATGGTGACAATACCAGGAGAACACAGCTTAGATTCTGGGAATAATCTGAGGCATAGTAAGGTAAAAGACAGGGTTAAAATACAAAGAGGACACATTAGGTACAGGGAGCAAGCAGAGGAATAGTCAGGAAATAAACCAGGGCAGAACAAACAACAACACAGGTCAACAGCAGCACTCTAACAGAATGTATAACTGGCAGAGTTCTGGGAGAGATTGCTTAGTTACGTAGCTGGACAATACTGGTAAAATGGAACATCTGAAGAACCCAGCTCCTCCTAGAAGTAGAATCAATAACTGAACTGTCATCCAACTCACTGACAGCTCATCATGCCCAGATACCAGTCATCATATAATCCCTCATTACATCCTAGATGCACAGCACAGAGGAATCGTGACATCAAGGTCTCTGCTCATATGTCATACTGATCTCAGATAGGGTAGCAAAAACCTTGTGTCAGATTCCCTTTAAAGAGGATTTGTCATCAGGTCAGATTCCCTTTAAAGAGGATTTGTCATCAGGTCAGATTCCCTTTAACCCCTTCACCCCCGGGCCTATTTTGACCCTAATGACCAGGCCATTTTTGTCAATTCTGACCAGTGTCCCTTTATGGGGTAATATCTCTGGAACGCTTCATTGGATCCGAGCGATTCTGAGATTGTTTTTTCGTGACATATTGGGCTTCATGTTAGTATTAAATTTAGGTCGATAATTTTTGCGATTATTGGTGAAAAAATTAAAAATTTGGCAAAATTTTTGAAAATTTTGCAATTTTCAAATTATGAATTTTTATTCTGCTAAACCAGAGAGGTATGTGCCACAAAATAGTTAATAAATAACATTTCCCACATGTCTACTTTACATCAGCACAATTTTGGGAAAAAAAAATTTTTTTGTTTGGACGTTATAAGGGTTCAAAGTTCATCAGCAATTTTTCATTTTTCCAGCAAAATTTACAAAACCATTTTTTTTTGTGACCACATCACATTTGAAGTCCCTTTGAGGGGTTTACATGACAGAAAACACCCAAAAGTGACACCATTTCAAAAACTGCACCCCTCAAGCTACTAAAAACTACATTCAAGAAGATTATTAACCCTTCAGGTGCTTCACGGGAACTAAAGCAAAGTGGAAGGAAAAAAATGGTCATTTTAATTTTTCCAACAAAAATGTTCTTTTAGCCTCAATTCTTTCATTTTCACATGGGCAAAAGGATAAAATGGATCCTAAAAATTGTTGGGCAATTTCTCCTGAGTACATCGATATCTCATATGTGGTCATAAACCACTGTTTGGGCGCAGGGCAGGGCTCAGAAGGGAGGGAGGGCAATTTGACTTTTGGAGCTAATTTTCCGTTCAAAAAGTCAAATGGCGCTCCTTCCCTTCTGAGCCCTGCTGTGTGCCCAAACAGTGGTTTATGACCACATATGAGGTATCGGTGTACTCAGGAGAAATTGCCCAACAATTTTTAGCATCCATTTTATCCTGTTCCCCATGTGAAAATGAAAAAGTTTAGGCTAAAAGAAAATTTTTGTAGAAAAAAAAGTACTTTTTCATTTTTACGGATGAATTTGTGAAGCACCTGGGGGTTCAAAATGCTCACCACCCATCTAGATAAATTCCCTGGGGGTCTAGTTTCCAAAATGGGGTCACTTGTGGGGGAGCTCCAATGTGTAGGCACACAGGGGCTCTCCAAACGCGACATGGTGTCCGCTAACAATTTGAGCTGATTTTTCAGTCAAATTGTTAGCGGACACCATGTTGCATTTGGAGAGCCCCTGTGTGCCTAAACATTAGAGCTCCCCCACAAGTGACCCCATTTTGGAAACTAGACCCCCCAGGGAACTTATCTAGATGGGTGGTGAGCATTTTGAATACCCCAGTGCTTCACAAATTAATCTTTTATAATGAAAAAAAAAAATTTTGTAGAAAAAAAAGTACTTTTTCATTTTTACGGATGAATTTGTGAAGCACCTGGGGGTTCAAAATGCTCACCACCCATCTAGATAAATTCCCTGGGGGGTCTAGTTTCCAAAATGGGGTCACTTGTGGGGGAGCTCCAATGTGTAGGCACACAGGGGCTCTCCAAACGCGACATGGTGTCCGCTAACAATTTGAGCTGATTTTTCAGTCAAATTGTTAGCGGACACCATGTTGCATTTGGAGAGCCCCTGTGTGCCTAAACATTGGAGCTCCCCCACAAGTGACCCCATTTTGGAAACTAGACCCCCCAGGGAACTTATCTAGATGGGTGGTGAGCATTTTGAATACCCCAGTGCTTCACAAATTAATCTTTTATAATGAAAAAAAAAAATTTTGTAGAAAAAAAAGTACTTTTTCATTTTTACGGATGAATTTGTGAAGCACCTGGGGGTTCAAAATGCTCACCACCCATCTAGATAAATTCCCTGGGGGGTCTACTTTCCAAAATGGGGTCACTTGTGGGGGAGCTCCAATGTGTAGGCACACAGGGGCTCTCCAAACGCGACATGGTGTCCGCTAACAATTTGAGCTGATTTTTCAGTCAAATTGTTAGCGGACACCATGTTGCATTTGGAGAGCCCCTGTGTGCCTAAACATTGGAGCTCCCCCACAAGTGACCCCATTTTGGAAACTAGACCCCCCAGGGAACGTATCTAGATGGGTGGTGAGCATTTTGAATACCCCAGTGCTTCACAAATTAATCTTTTATAATGAAAAAAAAACATTTTGTAGAAAAAAAAGTACTTTTTCATTTTTACGGATGAATTTGTGAAGCACCTGGGGGTTCAAAATGCTCACCACCCATCTAGATAAATTCCCTGGGGGGTCTAATTTCCAAAATGGGGTCACTTGTGGGGGAGCTCCAATGTGTAGGCACACAGGGGCTCTCCAAACGCGACATGGTGTCCGCTAACAATTTGAGCTGATTTTTTAGTCAAATTGTTTTCGGACACCATGTTGCATTTGGAGAGCCCCTGTGTGCCTAAACATTGGAGCTCCCCCACAAGTGACCCCATTTTGGAAACTAGACCCCCCAGGGAACTTATCTAGATGGGTGGTGAGCATTTTGAATACCCTAGTGCTTCACAAATTAATCTGTAAAAATGAAAAAAGAAAATGTTTATGGAAAAAAAAGTACTTTTTCATTTTTACGGATGAATTTGTGAAGCACCTGGGGGTTCAAAATGCTCACCACACATCTATATAAGTTCCCTGGGGGCTCTAGTTTCCAAAATGGGGTCACTTGTGAGGGAGCTCCAATGTTTAGGCACACAGGGGCTCTCCAAACGCGACATAGTGTCCGCTAACAATTTGACTGAAAAATTAGCTCCAATTGTTAGCGGACACCATGTCGCGTTTGGAGAGCCCCTGTGTGCCTAAACATTGTAGCTCCCCCACAACTGACCCCATTTTGGAAACTAGACCCCCCAGGGAACTTAGCTAGATGGGTGGTGAGCATTTTGAACACCCCGGAGCTTCACAAAATAATCTGTAAAAATAAAAAAAGAATTTTTTTGTGGAAAAAAAGTACTTATTCAATTTTACAGATGAATTTGTGAAGCACCTGGGGGTTCAAAATGTTCACAACTAATCTAGATACGTTCCCTGGGAGGTCTAGTTTCCAAAATGGGGTCACTTGTGGGGGACTCCAATGTTTAGGCACACAGGGGCTCTCCATACGCGACATGGTGTCCGCTAACTATTGGAATTGTTAGCGGACACCATGTCGCGTATGGAGAGCCCATGTGTACCCAAACATTTGAGCTACCCCACAAGTGACCTCATTTTGGAAACTAGACCCCCCAAGGTATGTATCTAGATGCATAGTGAGCACTTTGAACCCCCAGGTGCTTCACAAATTGATCCGTAAGAAGGAAAAAGTACATTTGTTTTCACACAAATTTTCTTTTTTCATTTTACGGATCAATTTGTGAAGCACCTGGGGGTTCAAAGTGCTCACTATGCATCTAGATATGTTCCTTGGGGGGTCTAGTTTCCAAAATGGGGTCACTTGTAGGGGAGCTCCAATGTTTAGGCACACAGGGGCTCTCCATACGCGACATGGTGTCCGCTAACTATTGGAATCATTAGCGGACACCATGTCGTGTATGGAGAGCCCCTGTGTGCCCAAACATTAAAGCTCCCCCACAAATGACCCCATTTTGGAAACTAGACCCCCCAAGGAATGCATCTAGATGCATAGTGAGCACTATGATCCCCCAGGTGCTTCACAAATTGATCCGTAAGAAGGAAAAAGTACATTTGTTTTCACACAAATTTTCTTTTTTCATTTTTACGGATCAATTTGTGAAGCACCTGGGGGTTCAAAGTGCTCACTATGCATCTAGATATGTTCCTTGGGGGGTCTAGTTTCCAAAATGGGGTCACTTGTAGGGGAGCTCCAATGTTTAGGCACACAGGGGCTCTCCATACGCGACATTGTGTCCGCTAACTATTGGAATCATTAGCGGACACCATGTCGTGTATGGAGAGCCCCTGTGTGCCCAAACATTGGAGCTCCCCCACAAATGACCCCATTTTGGAAACTAGACCCCCCAAGGAATGCATCTAGATGCATAGTGAGCACTTTGATCCCCCAGGTGCTTCACAAATTGATCCGTAAGGAAAAAGTACATTTGTTTTCACACAAATTTTCTTTTTTCATTTTTACGGATCAATTTGTGAAGCACCTGGGGGTTCAAAGTGTTCACTATGCATCTAAATACAGCGAAGCTTTTTTTTTCTAGGACTAATTTTAGAAAAAAAATGGCGTAGGGCTCCGCCATATTTTTGGTCCAGCCAGGTACAACTTGGCAGCTACGGACTGCCAGCAACCCCCAGCTGCCTCATTGTACCTGGCTGGCAACCAAAAATACAGCAAAGCCCATTTTTATTTTTTTTCTAGGACTAATTCTAGAAAAAAAATGGCGTGGGGCTCCGCCATATTTTTGGTCCAGCCAGGTACAACTTGGCAGCTACGGATTGCCACCAACCCCCAGCTGCCTTGTTGTACCTGGCTGGCCACCAAAAATACAGCAAAGCCCTTTTTTTTCTTCTAGAACTAATTTTAGAAAAAAAATGACATGGGGCTCCGCCATATTTTTGGTCCAGCCAGGTACAACTAGGCAGCTGGGGGCTGGAATCCGCAGCATGGAGAGGCCCAAGCGTTCTGGGCCCCCCATGCTGCGAATTGCAGCCCGCAGCCGCCCCAGAAAATGGCGCATTCATTGAAGCGCCATTTTCTGGCGCTGTACCCAGACTCTTCCAGCTGCCCTGGTGCCGGTGGCAAACTGGGTAATAAAGGGCTTAATGCCAGCTTTTTATTGTCAGCTGGCACTAAGCCCGAGATTCATAATATAGGGCCAATGTTAGACCCGCCATTAGGAATCTCTGGTAAAAAGTCAGAAAATACACACAGAGAAAAATCTTTTTATTTGAAAAAAAAACACAAACAAAATTCGGACTCCATCTTTATTATAAAGATCCGACGTAGTCCACAACGAAGGTCCCACGACGCTCGATCGCCTATGACGTAGTCCACAACGAAGGTCCCATGACGCACGATCGCCTCCGACGTAGTCCACAACGAAGGTCCCACAACGCTCGATCGCCTCTGGTCAATCCAGAGACTGCAGCAAGGGATGAAGTGTCCTCTTCTTACAGTCTCTGGGGTCAGAGTTATGGTGCACTGTATGACAATGATCTGTCATACAGTGCACCATGACTATGATCCCAGAGACTACAACAAGAGGACACTTGATCCCTTGTTGCACCCATCCATCCACCTATGCACCCATCATCCACGCACGCACACGTCTATGCACACACACATCTATGCACGCACACGTCCACACACATGTCCACACACGCACACGTCTACGCACACATCCATCTATGCACACATCCACGCACGCACACGTCTATGCACACACACATCTATGCACGCACACGTCCACACACATGTCCACACACGCACACGTCTACGCACGCACACGTCTACGCACACTCACGTCCACGCACGCTCATGTACGCTCACGTCCACGCATGCACCCCCTATCCATTCACCCACCATCAATTCATTCATTCATTCATACATACATACATACATAGATACATACACATACATACATACATACACATACATAGATACAAACATACACATACATACATACATACATACACACATACATACACATACATACATACATGGATACATACACATACATACATACATAGATATACATACATACACATACATGCATGCATGCATGCATACATACACATGCATGCATACATACACATGCATGCATACACACACATGCATGCATACACACACATGCATGCATACACACACATGCATGCATACATACACACACATGCATGCATACACACACATGCATGCATACACACACATGCATACACACACACGCATGCATACACACACACGCATGCATACACACACACGCATGCATACACACACACGCATGCATACACACACACGCATGCATACACACACACGCATGCATACACACACACACATGCATACATACACATGCATGCATACATACACATACATACTTACCTCCCTCGTTCCACCGATGAGCAGGAGGAGGCCGGGAGAGGAGGCGGGGCCACAGACCGGGCAGAGAAGGAGGAGCTGCAGCAGCGGCAGCGGCGGCGGCGGCAGCAGCGGCGGGTGCACGGAAGTGTGCAGCCCGCCGCAGGAGGTGAGGAGGGGGGCCAGGCACAGGGCCCGGAGGTGGGGGCAGCCTGGGGGGGAGCAGTGGAGCAGGGGACCAGGCAGTGTTGCTGGCGGGCGCACGCGGGTGCAGCCCGCCGGCACATACATTGTAATAGAGGGGGGCGGGCGGTTGGGGGGGACGGCGGGGGGGCCCTGGACAGTCCTGGAGAGTCCTGGAGCTGGAGGGGGCTGAGGAGGGGTGAATCCCTGTGATTCCCTCCGATCGGCAGTTTCACTTTTAAACTGCCGATCGGAGGGGTCCTGGGCACGGGGGGGTTAATCCACCCCCTGTGGGGTCATCTGCAGGTTGTCACAGAGCAGCAGCATCTGTGACACCTGAGCGACCCGGCTCACAGGGGGTGCAGGAGCTCAAATCTGCCAGGACGTTGTGCAACGTCCTGTGTCGGGAACGGGCAGAAACACAGGACGTTGCACAACGTCCTATGTCGGGAAGGGGTTAAGGGCCACGTCACACACACAGATATTTGTGCAGATATTGTTGGCAGATCTCTGGTTGAAGTGAAATCATGGACACAATGTTCCATTTTGTGGCTGTGTACAAATGGTACAATGTGTCCATGATTTCAATGCAACCAGAGATCTGTGAACAATATCTGCACAAATATCTGTGTGTGTGACGTGGCCCTAAAGAGGATTTGTCATCAGGTCAGATTCCCTTTAAAGAGGATTTGTCATCAGGTCATCAGTGGAAAGCTTTTACTCTTATGTTATTCTTGCTGCTCACCTGTGTAATCAGTTTCTTTTATTTTACTTGAATCTCTATATGGTTCCAGAGTTCCAGATGTTTTTTAATTTTATAATACTTTTTATGATCTTTGCCAAGGGGGCAAGGCTCATAATGCAATATAAGCAACACCACCATGATAAAGACCAAAAATATTAGCACTAAAGAAAAGGGTCCATATCTCTGGAACCATGGATCAGATTAAAACCAGAAAAAAACACTATAATCAGGGAAGCAGCAGGAATAAAATAAGCGCACAACCTGTCCATTTCTGGCTTGGTGATAGGTCCTCTTTAAACATAAAACTTGTTAAAATGAAATGATTTTAAGGGAAACTATCACCAGGTTTTTGCCATATAACCTGAGAGCATGATAATATAAAAGCAGAGTCCTTAATAACAGCAGTGAGACAATTACTGTGCTGTATTTTGATGTTTCAATACAATCATTGTTTTATCAGTAGGAGATTATCATTACAGGACACCTTGGTCTATGCATGGTAGTCAAGCCATGCTCCCAGCACTGATTAGTAGCTTACTGCCACTACACACAAGGCTTGTGTTAGAGAAAGGGGGAGGAGTGGAAAACCGGGAAATTGCCCAAGGTCCCCACTCCACGAGAGTCCCCTAGCATTTACAGCAGAAACTACATTGTGTGCAGAATTATTAGGCAAATTAGTATTTTGATCACATGATACTTTTCATACATGTTGTCCTACTCCAAGCTGTATAGGCTTGAGAACCAACTACCAATTAAGTAAATCAGGTGATGTGCATCTCTGTAATGAGGAGGGGTGTGGTGTAATGACATCAACAACCTATATAAGGTGTGCTTAATTATTAGGCAAATGCCTTTCCTTAGGCAAAATGGGTTAGAAGAGAGATTTGACGGCATCTGAAAAGTCCAAAATTGTGAGATGTCTTGCAGAGGGATGCAGCAGTCTTGAAATTGCCAAACTTTTGAAGCGTGATCACCGAACAATCAAGCGTTTCATGGCAAATAGCCAACAGGGTCGCAAGAAGCGTGTTGGGCAAAAAAACAAAAAAATAACTGCCCATGAATTGAGGAAAATCAAGCATAAAGCTGCCAGATGCCATTTGCCACCAGTTTTGCCATATTTCAGGGCTGCAACATTACTGGAGTATCAAAAAGCACAAGCTGTGCTATACTCAGGGACATGGCCAAGGTAAGGAAGGCTGAAAAAACGACCACCTATAAACAAGAAACAGAAGATAAAACGTCAAGACTGGGCCAAGAAATATTGTGGTGCCCCGCAACGAGTGCGTCACAGGAGGGTATTGCATCCCTGACTGAAGATGCAAAATTCTCCGTCTCGGTGATGACATGGTTAATATTCAGAGCTCCATACCCTACATGCACCATTAGAATAGAGGGCCAATTAGGTCCTGGTGGGAGGAGTGTAAGAGTAGTGTGTAGGGAGTAGGAGAGAGAAGTTAGTCGAGAGAGAGAGTCAGGAAGATGAAACGAAGGAGAAGAGGGCTCTTCACAGTGCCTTGCAGCCCTGAAGTCCACCTACCGGCTGGCGCCATTCATCGGTGCCCTAGACCGGAACACGGGCATCTTACTTAACGGGTCCAATTATACCCGTGCCCAAGAACCACCACCGGATCACTGGTTCCGAGACGAGCAAGTCGTTCACCACAGCTCTGCAAACAAGGGTGAAGAACCGCTTCAAAGAAGCATCTCACCACCGCCGCCGTCTATGTTGTCTTGCCAGCAGAGACTCACCCATGGGACACAGGACTTTCTGCAGCCTATATATAGTCAGAAGCTCCAAATAGAAGTCTCCCACGTACCCTGACCTGGTAATCTAAGGCAACTCCGGCAACCTGTTAGAGAGAATAGAGAGAGGAGGAACACCGCCGAGCTCTGTGTCAACACCAGTCATTGCTGGGACCCCCCAGTCCGTTACCCAAGACTGTATAACCTGTATCACCTTGCCGGTTACAGTAAAAGACCCGTTACAGAGAACACTAGTGTCTGTGCTTCTTCAGAACTGTTTAACTCTGCATGCTAAGAATCACCGAGCTGCCATACACCACCAAGTGCAGCTCCTGGCTCCGGGGACTCCCGCTCATCCTGTGGGGAGCGTCCCATCTTGCTGCCGTACATCCCCCGGAGGCCCAAGCAGCGCCGGTGAAATCACCGGAATTCCCGCAGGTGGCGTCACGACAAGAAGAATTAACCCTTATCCGTTCAGCCAACCCCTTTTGATCTGGACCACCGGGCCCCACAGCCTCGGGCACGGAACCGTGAAGGGAGAAGCAACGCCCGAGATGTGAAGACCCGGCTACGGTGAGTCAATATCTTAAGAATGATTTTTCAAAGATTTTATGGACTGATGAAATGAGAGTGACTCTTGATGGGCCAGATGGATGGGCCAGAGGCTGGATCAGTAAAGGGCAGAGAGCTTCACTCCGACTCAGACACCAGCAAGGTGGAGGTGGGGTACTGGTATGGGCTGGTATCATCAAAGATGAACTTGTGGGACCTTTTCAGGTTGAGGATGGAGTGAAGCTCAACTCCCGGACCTACTGCCAGTTTCTGGAAGACAACTTCTTCAAGCAGTAAACAGATCAAGCAACTGACAGAATCTATGGATGGTTGTCATCATAAAGAAAGGTGGCTATATTGGTCACTATTTTTTTGGGGTTTTGCATGTCAGAAATATTTTTTTTTATTTTGTGCTGTTATATTAGTTTACTTGGTGAAAATAAACAAGTGAGATGGGAATATATTTGGTTTTTATTAAGTTGCCTAATAATTCTGCACAGTAATAGTTACCTGCACAAACAGATATCCTCCTAAGATAGCCAATCTAAAAAAAAAACACTCCAACTGTCAAAAATATTAAGCTTTGATATTTGAGTCTTTTGAGTTGATTGAGAACATAGTTGTTGATCAATAATAAAAATAATCCTCTAATATACAACTTGCCTAATAATTCTACAACAGTATAGTTTCCAATGTTGAGAATGCAGAAGGACCTTTGGTGCCATCATTATATTATGAACGTGATGTCAGCACAGTTCCTGTTCCATGCAGGAGTCTAGAATAACTGAAAAAGAAGATACAGACTTGAAAATATTCTATAATATGAGTTTATTTATGACTGTATGTATGTCCACTGTGTATGTATGTATTTCTATGCACATTGGTGTTCAAAATTAGAAAACAATGTATGATCACTTGATTGTTTCAGACAGAATGTAATCTACATTGATCAACATTTAAAGGTTTTTGTGTAAGGGATATACCATTCCACTACAGCAGTATTTTCCAAAATAACCAAAGTTTATGAACTTAAAACCTTTATTTTACTCAAAATGTGATGATCTTAATTAGAGAACAGCAATGACTGTAGCCCAGAGAAAGATACTAACTAAATTGTATGAAGGTTACCAGGGGCGGACCTACCGTGGTGCCGCTGGTGCTGCGGCACCAGGGCCTCGACAGGCTAGGGGGCCCCCCCCCTCAAGGCACGGAGAATAAGCCGACATGCTGCCGGCCACGCCTCTTCTAGCTGCCGGCCACGCCCCCTCACAGCAGCTCAGGAGCGAGGACAGAGCCCCAATCACAGTGCAGAGAGTGAGTCATGTGACTTCTCCTGCACTGTGGGGAGGACCTCACTCAACCAATCCTGGCAATGCGCGCGGGCCTCTGAAATTCTCTCCACATGGCTGATGGCTGTTCAGCATCATCAGCAGCAGCAGATGAGGGGACACAGCTCTGCACAAGGACCCAGGTACAAGGAAAGGGACCAAAGACAGGGCACAGGCTGAGGACAGACCCGGGGGGGGGGGGGGGTTGCTGCTCTGTACACTGCTTTTATGCTTTTACAGGACCTGTGATGATGTCACATTGAGGGGAGGAGTCAGGGGGTCACATGATCAGCTCCTCAGTGTATGCAGGACTCTGCTGTGCTGGTTGTCATGGTGCTGGATGAGATGAAGTTTATGTCAGGAGGGATTTACAGTGTGGATGTAGCAGAGCCGATTGTGTATGAGGTGTATGGAGCGGAGCCGAGTGTGTACAAGATGTACGGAGCGGAGCCGAGTGTGTACGAGGTGTATGGAGCGGAGCCGAGTGTGTACGAGGTGTATGGAGCAGAGCCGAGTGTGTACGAGGTGTATGGAGCAGAGCCGAGTGTGTACGAGGTGTACGGAGCGGAGCCGAGTGTGTACGAGGTGTACGGAGCGGAGCCGAGTGTATGAGGTGTACAGAGCAGAGCCGAGTGTCTGTGAGGTGTACAGAGCAGAGCCGAGTGTGTGTGAGGTGTACGGAGCAGAGCCGAGTGTGTACGAGGTGTATGGAGTAGAGCCGAGTATGTACGAGGTGTACGGAGCGGAGCCACGTGTGTGCAGAGCCGCGTGAGTATGAGGCAGGGCCACATGTGCGGGACATATGGAGTAAAGCCGCGTGTGCATAAGGTGGATGGAGTGGAGCCGCATATGCTGGGGCGTCCTGTAGAGGAGCCGCATGTGTACGGAGTGGAGGCGTGTGCACAGGGCATGTGGAGCAGAGCCGCGTGTCTACAAGGCATTTGGAGCGGAGCCACGTGCATACAAGGTGTGTGTGCGCCATTGGTAGTTCCCCGCGGATGCCGCTTCCGTTCCTATAGTCCCGGCTGCCTCTGCCGGCAGCATTCTTCACTCGAGTCCTGGCTGAGCTGTCTGCTTTTTGCAGCTCAGCATGGTGGGGCACGATGACGTCATCACTGAGTGCCACTGTGCTGATACGTGCAGAGCGGAGCAGCAAGAAGAGAGGTGAGTATTTATTTTTTTTTTTTTAACCCGTGAATACAGTGATGGGAGACTATGTAATGTGCAATATAACATAGGAGGAGTATGGGGTGCAATATACTATATGGAGGAATATGAGGGCCCATTATACTATATGGAGGACTATGGGACTGCCTTATACTATATGGAGGGCTATGTGGGTGTATTATAATATATGGAGGGTCGTGGAATGCATTATAATATATGGAAGACTATGGATGATGTATTAAAATATATATAGCCAATTATATAATATGGAAGCCATTTTAATATATCTTGAGGGCTCTGTGGGGGCATGATAATATTTGGAGGGGTGTGAGGAAGCCTTTATACTTTATGCAGGGCTCTTTGAGGGTTGCGTTGTAAATAAATATTACAATCTATATGTTTACATTACTTTATTGCCACTATGAGGGGCGGGGGGGCCCCCAAAAAATTTCTTGCACCGGGGCCCACTACAGTCTGGGTCCGCCCCTGAAGGTTACAACAGTCACGAATCAGTAGGAAGTGTACAGGCCTTTGCTGTGTACACTACAGGTCTTTGCTTTCAATGACTTCAGCACATCTGCGACCATAGGACATCACTAGTCTCTCACTCTGCTCTGCTGTGATTTTGGTCCACTCTTCTTCCAGTGTTTTCCACAGTTCTGTGATTATTGCAGGTTTCTTGGCCATAACTTTGTCAACAAGGATTTTCCAGAGGTTTTGTATTGTGTTTACATCAGGACTCTGGGCTGGCCATTGCATTGTTTCATTGTTTTTCTATTGCAAGGAACTGCTTTTTCTGTTTTGTTGTTTGGCAGGGGCATTGTCCTGCATGAAAATTGCTGGCTGAGTGCTGAACTCAAGTAAGGAACCACAAGTTGTTGAAGAAGGTTCTAATACACACTTGCATACACTCTGACTTGTAGCTGTATGAGGTCTAACCCCTGCAACACAAAACATTCCCCAAACCATGACATTTCCTCCACCACCTTTCACTGACTTCTTTACACACTTTGGTTCAGTCTTTCCCCAGTTTGTCAGCAAACATAATGTTATCCATCATATCCAAAAAAATTAAACTTGCTTTCATCACTAAAATGAACTGTGGAGCACGTCTCTTTCCACATAACATGCTCCTCACCAAAAGTGAATGTAGCCTTTTGATTCTTTCTGCTAATGAGAGGTTTTGTCACTGCAGAGTGGGCTTTCAGTCCAAAAGCTATTAAACATCTCTGTATGACGAGACATATCGTTACCCTGTTCAGTGCTGAACTGGTGAGCTATTGCAGCTGCAGTGTTGAAACGATTACCGATAGATATGCTTCGCATTATCCTGTCCTCTCTCGCATTTGTCTTTTGAGGGTGACCAGCCTTCTTGAGAAATTTGAAAGAATGTTTATGATGTTGTAAAGATGCAATATTCTAGAAATCACAGACTTAGAACGACCATTGCTATGGCTGATAGGGTGATCCCTTTGCCCTTCATCTGGACAACCTGCTGCCGGTAGGTTTCAGTCAATTTGGAACGGCACACCATTTTTGCAAAGTAAGTGAAAACTGAAAAGTTAGACTGCCAATTAAATAGGGTTTGCCAGAGAATTAAAGGGAACCTATCAGCTAGTTTATGCCCCCCCCCCCAGATATCACTGTCTGTAGCTGCAGCTTTATAATACCAGTATAATCATCCCTGTCTCAGCTCATAGTGTACGGTTATAGGTGAAAAAAAAGCATTTATACACTTACATTTCCTTATGTAATGAGGCAGTCAGTCCCCAGCTTGGAGGATGGGGACTGTTTGGCAGGTTAATAGGAGACCTGATATGATGTCACAACCATGTGACTACAATAGGCGGAGCTAAGTTCTCAGAACATAATACGTTTGCTGGCTAGCTCCGCCCACTATGGTCACATGATCGTTACATCACACAGGTCCTATAGCCATCCAAGTTAAAAGTGAGTTAACTATTATCCTGCCAGACAGTCTCCCTCCTCCAAGGTGGGGACTGAAATGTAAGTGTATAAATGCTTTTTTTTACCTTTCACAATACACTATGAGCTCAGACAGGGATGATTAGAATAGTATTATGAAGCTGAAGGTGCAGATAGTGATAGCTAGGGGGACATAAACCACCTGACAGGTTCCCTTTAAGGAAATTATCCCCATGTGCCAGATTAATACCAATAACCTGCAGGTATCTGAAAGTGTTTTGAACAGTGTTCTTTTTTTTTGCCTGCTGACACCCTTGCACCACCCTTGATGCTTCAGTATTCCAGACAACATAAGAGGTGAGCTACATGAACTTCTTTTTAATAATCTTAACAACCCTACTAATGCAAATGAATAAAAGTGGAATTTATGCTCTTATATTCCTAGTATTGGAATACCCGGGTATCTAAGCTTATGATACTGTTAATGCAGATGAAAGTCTCGCACAGGCCTGAGGAAACCAATGGGCTGCAGATAGACCAGAAATCTTCAGCGGTAGGGATCGTCAACCTTGTCCAAATGGAATACTGCCGCCAGGAAAACAGTCTTTTAATCCAGAAAGGTTACTTGAATACAGCTTGCATAGTCTTAATAGGCCCAACAGGATAGAGGATACACAGTTCTGACCACAACACTACAGCTCACATCCAGCTCAAAGTGTAAGCAGCAACTCTTGATGCAGAAACACAACTTGTCCAGAGCCAGTGACTATAAGCTCTCACTGAGTAGCCACAACACAATCCTTTAGCCTTCAGTCTTTAACCTGCTGCTCAGCGATCTCCACCATGATCTTCACATTAGACTACTCACACACTCTCCTTTGATCATCTCACAACACTGCATGCATCTCTGCTCTGGTGATTTCCTGGGCTTTTTGCTCTCTCACCATGTACCCGCACCTGCTCTCTGTCTTGTCAGGCATGAAACTACTGGGTCCTAGTAATCTCAGGATACTGTCCACACAGATAGGGCTGGGTGCAGGCAGAGACACGGCTGTTACAATCCACACTCTTAGGGTACCTTTACACGCGGCTACATTTCTAGGGTGTCAACAGGTAACTTACTGGCTGCAGTGAAATCATGGAGACATGATTCCATTTGTACACAGCAACAAGATAGAACCTTGTCTCCATGATTTCACTGCAGCCAGTAAGTTACCTGTTGACACCTTAGAAATGTTGCCGCGTGTAAAGGTACCATTACATATACATGTATCTTTATGTATATATGTGCTCTGTGAATATATGTTTGTATGCACAGTGGGGGAAATAATTATTTGATCCCTTGCCGATTTTGTAAGTTTGCCCACTGACAAAGATATAACAGTCTATAATTTTAAAACTAGGTTAATTTTAACAGTGAGAGATAAAATATCAAAAATAAAATCCAGAAAATCACATTACCTAAATTAGGGCCCTTTCACATCAGCGTTTTTTTTCGCGGCCGCACCTGCCGCAAGTGCAAAACCGCACTTGCCGCTCCTGCCGCAAGTCCGCCTATACTTTGCATGGCAAAAACCGCAACCGCGCCGCAAGTGCAGCCGGTATGCGGTAATCGCGGCAGATGCGGTTTTTTCACCGCATCTGCCGCGATTTGAAAAAAACGCTGATGTGAAAGGGCCCTAACATAAAGTAATTTGCACTTTGCAGAAAGAAAAAAGTATTTGATCCCTCTGGCAAACAAGACTTAATACTTTGTGGCAAAACCCTTGTTGGTAAGCACAGCAGTCAGACGTTTCTTGTAGAATAACCGTGGCAAACAAAGGGAAAAGAGTCTAATGTTGCTGAATCGAAAGTGTAGTTATTCAGAGACACATGTTACAAAAATGAAAATTAAGCTGTCCATTAATAATTTGCTTTACAAACATTTTCGACTTGGATGAGTCTTCGTCGAGCTTACTGCTGACTTGACAGTGATAGACATAAAAGAACCAGAAAAGAACAATTGTGAATAAAGATATAACATGCCAAATGGTACAAACTGTAAGGTAGCAACCGGGGAACCCGCTTGCATAACGACAACAAACACGTGTTTATAAGTTTAACCAATGTCTACCCGTTTATTTTTCACCTATTAATAACATAACCCGGGTAGCATGTTTGACACATATCACATTGATAAACACCATACATCAATACACCATACATTTACATATAACATTACATAACACTTATTGCACATGACATCTTATTGTAACCCGGGACCTGTAACCATCTCTGTCCCCATTGGAGCTCTACTAACAGCTCCCGCGGTGGCTACGGCCTCCGGCCTATGTACATTTCACATACATTTAACATCAAGTACCATATCAACGGGCCCCATGGGTCCCAATGGCGGAACCAGCCGCCTGGCTCTATTTCCCCAGCTTCATACTACCCCGGAATCAGGACTCCAGCCTGACTGGGTTCTTACATACAATATGTGATCCATCCTATAAGCCACCATGGACCACACACGTCCTTTCACTCGCTCACAGCCCATCATACACATCCATGGACTGTGGCTCCTCTGGGCTCAGAACAGGGATTGGCAAACCCTAGTAACCTGTGGGGTGAACCACACGTTACCCAGTACGGGAGCCCTTATAACCCCTGCTTCTGACCTCTCGTACACACATTCCGGTTCATCAGGTCCTTTAACTGAGTACTCTGACTCGGACCCAAAGGCGGTCTATGCTCGACTGGCACACTACATAAAATTGCCTCCCGAAGGGCTACATACAATCGCCTCCCGAAGGGCTACATACAATCGCCTCCCGAAGGGCTACATACATTCCGGTTCATCAGGACCTTTAACTGACTACACTGAATCGGTCCCAAGGGTGGTCTATGCCCGCCTGGCACACTACATACAATCGCCTCCCGAAGGGCTACATTCATTCGCCTCCCGAAGGGCTACATACATTCCGGTTCATCAGGACCTTTAACTGACTCCACTGAGTCGGTCCCAAGGGCGGTCTATGCCCGCCTGGCACACTTCATACCTCGGCCCCTATAGGGCTACATTCACTCGCTGGGTCTTTTAAAAAGCCATACAGTACTTATAAGGTTCAACAGGTCCTTCACTGGACCTAATGGCGGCCACACTCGCCTAGCATGATTTACACACAAGGTGCACAGTTCACACAATCATTCAGGAACTGCTTTTCTTACCGGGCACGGATCCGGGTCTCGCTACCTGTGTCACAGGTTCCACCAGGCATCCCCACGGGCCCCTTCCCGGACGTGAGGTGAACCACGCCCGGACCAGCGTCCACGGGTCAACCACGGCTTCCCCCTCCAGGTGCTGCCACGACCCCGGACCTAGGCACCGGCATGGAGCTAGCATGCTCCCTTCAGGTTCACACAGAGCCTCTGGACTGCTCTGCACTTGGCTGGAAACTAGCCCACATGCTCTCAGGCTGCTCTCTGGCTGAGAATGAATCTCTCAATCACTCAGCTGGCTGACTCTTATCGTGCCGGCCACACCCACACTGATTCATCCTGCTGGGCTGCTATTCCTCGGGACACACACACCTGACACCCCCCCCTGGGCTGTCAGCAATCACTCATTACATCCCTTTCCTCAGGGCCTCCTCGATCTCATGAGCCACTCACTAGTCACTTTAAACCTCATTGTGTTCAGTATAGGTTCACACAGTATCATCACAGGAAAACCGGCCAGTATGCCCAGGATCCTCCTGATCCTGCATGTGATGCGCCCCGGCCATGAGGATCATGCCGACGGTGCCTCACAAAACATATTATGTATGGACAACCATCTCAAAATACAATGTACTATATGTATATAGAATGATGCTAGGGTTTTTCTAACAATTAACACTAGTTTTTACTCTCAGCACCACTATAACCTGTGAGCCAGGCTTATCCTGTTTTAAGACATTTCTTGTAGTTGCTGCACACATGTCAGGAGGAATTTTGGTCCACAGCACTTTACAGATCATCTCTAAATCATTAAGATTTTGAGGCTGTCGTTTGGCAACTTGAAACGTCTTCTCCCTCCATAAATTTTCGATGGGGTTAAGATCTGGAGATTGGCTAGGCCACTCCATGACCTTAATGTGCTATTTTTTGAGCCAGTCCTTTGTTGCCTTGGTTGAATGTTTTGGGTCATTGTCGTGCTGGAAGATCCAGCCACAACCCATTTTTAATGTACTGGTGGAAAGAAGGAGGTTGTCACTCAGAATTTTACGGTACAAGGCTCCATCCATTGTCCCACTGATGCAGTGAAGTAGTCCTGTGCCCTTAGCAGAGAAACACCCCAAAACATAATGTTTATACCGCGCTGCTTGACTGTGGGGACAGTGTTCTTTGGATCATAGACAGCATTTCTCATCCTCCAAATACGACGAGTTGAGTTAATGCAAAAGTGCTCAATTTTAGTCTTATCTGAGGATTGCACCTTCTCACAATCACTCTCACAATCACCAAGGTGTTCATTGGCAAACTTCAGATGAGCCTGCACATGCGCCCTCTTGAGCAGTGGGGCTTTGCCCTCACTGCAGGATTTTGGTGCCATTATGGTGCAATGTGTTACGAATGGTTTTCTTGGTGACAGTGGTCCCAGCTACCTTGAGATCATTAACAAGTTTCCTCCATGTAGTTTTAGGCTGATCTCTCACATATCCTGTATATCTCATGAGGTGAGATTTTGCATGGAGCTGCAGAACGGTGTGATTGACACTCATTTTGGATTTCTTCCATTTTCTTAATATTGCACCAACGGCTGGCTCCTTCTCACCCAGCGTCTTACTTATGGTTTTGTGGCCCATTCCAGCCTTGTGCAGGTCTAGGATCTTTTCCCTGACATCCTTAGAAAGCTCTTTTGTCTTGCCCATGTTGTAGAGGTTAGAGTCAGACTGTATTACTGAGTGTGTAGGCAGGAGTCTTTTATACAGGTGACAATTTAAGACAGCTGTCTTTAATGCAGGTAACGAGTTGATTAGGAGCATCTAATTGGTCTATAGGAGCCAGAACTCCTAATGGTTGGTAGGGGATAAATTACTTATTATTCTTTGCAAAATGCAAATACATTTATATGATATAGACAATGTGATTTTCTGGATTTTATTTTTGATATTCTATCTCTCACTGTTAAAATTAACCTACCATTAAAATTATAGACTGATTCCACTCAGTATCAGCAGATTCTTGAGAATAATGTTCAAGGATCCGTGTCAAAGTTAAAGTTACGCTGGGGATGGATCTTTCAGCAAGAGAATGATCCAAAACACCGCTCCATATCTACTCAGGCATTCATGCAGAGGAACCATTACAATGTTCTGGAATGGCCATCCCAGTCCCCAGACCTGAATATCATTGAACATCTGTGGGATGTTTTGTTGTGGGCTGTCTATGCTCGGCGACCATCAAACTTAACTGAACTGGAATTGTTTTGTAAAGAGGAATGGTCAAAAATACCTTCATCCAGGATCCAGGAACTCATTAACAGCTACAGGAAGCGACTAAAGGCTGTTATTTTTGCAAAAGGTGGATCTACTAAATATTAATGTCACTTTTCTGTTGAGGTGCCCATACTTTTGCACCTGTTAATTTGTGAAATAATGCATATTTCACATTTTTGGTTAGTACAAAAACCTCATTTCAGTCCTGGAATATTACTGTGTCCATCAGTTATTACATATATCACAATGAAATAGCTGTTGCAAAACACCAAGTTTAAACAAAAAAAAAAGAGTAAGATTAAGAGGGGTACCCAAACTTTTTCATATGACTGTATACAGCTAAAATCAGACGTTTACATACACTATATAAAAAAGAGATATGCATGTTTTTCTCACTATCTGATATTAAATCAGAATAAACTTTTCACATTTTAGGTAATTTAGGATTAACATAATTATTTATATTTGCTAAATTCGAGAATAATGAGAGAGCAATAAAAGATTTTAAGGTGATGATGTCATGTGTTTGGAAGCTTCTGCTTTATTGGCATCATCTGAGTTACTGAGAAACACATTTAGATGTATTTTAAATGCATATTTGAAACACATTGCTTATTTGTGTAGCATCATGGGACAGTCTAAAGAAATCAGCCAAGATATCAAGAAGAGAATTGTGGACATGCACAAGTCTGATTTATCCTTGAGTGCAATTTCCAGATACCTGAAGATGTCTTGTTCATCTGTACAAACAATTATACGTAAATACAAATAAGATGTAATGTCCAGCCATCATACTGCTCAGGAAGAAGATAGGTTTTGTGTCCCAGAGATTAATGTGTTTTGGTCTGACATGTGCATATCAACCCAAGGATAACAAAGTCAATGTTTTGGAATCGCCATCACAAAGCCCTGATCTCAATTCTATTGAAAATTTATGGGCAAAGATGAAAAGGCAGGTGCAAGCAAGGCGACCTACAAACATGGCTGAGTTACACCAGTTCTGTCAGGAGAAATGGGCCTAAATTCCTACCAACTATTGTGAGAAGTTTGTGGAAGGATTTCTAAAATGTTTGAACCAAGTCATACAGTTTAAGGGCAATGGTACCACATACTAATGAAATATATGTAAACTTTTGACTTTGCAGAAAGTAACAAAAATAACTTTAAACATTATCTCTTTCTCATTATTCTGGCATTTGGCAAATATTAATTGTGGTAATCCTAATTGACTTAAAAAGGGAAATTTTTATTCTAATTTCATGTCAGATCGTGAAAAAAACATGCATATGTGTCTTTTTATTTAGTGATGTAAACTTCTTTTTTCAATTGTATGTGCTCTATGTATGCATATCTGTATGTATATATGTGCTCTGTGTTTACATGTATCTGTATGTATGTATTCTCTTTATACATATATGTATGTATATATGTGCTCTACATCTATGTATCTATGAGCCGCTCTGTACGATGGAATAGCTCCCTGATACCCGGCATTTCCGGGTCAGGGGGACTTCAGTAATGTGATCAGGTCACCTGATCACGTTACTGAGGTCACTCAGCGGCCCTGTGATGCAGAGGCAGCAGGATAGAGAAAAGTGCTCCAACTGCAGGAGCTGAATACCCCAAAGAAGTATGTAATTAGGGGAAGAGGGACAGGGTGGGGGGTAAAAAGTGAACCAAACTAGGAGTGATGGGGGGGAGAATAAGAGCCAAACTGGGGGGGGGGAAAGGAGGGGGAATAAGTGAGCCAAACTGGAGGGGAGAGGGGAGAGAACAAGAGCCAAACTGATGGTAGAATAAGAGCTAAGCTGGGGGGAGAGGGAAAGAATGCGTGAGCCAAACTGTGGTGGGTGGAGAATAAGAGACAAACTGGGGGGAAAATAAGAGCTAAACTGGGGGGGAAAGGGGGAATAAGTGAGTCAAACTAGGGGAGGTGGGAGAGGAGGGGGAATAAGTGAGCCAAACTGGGGGGAAGAGGGGGAGAACAAGAGCCAAAGTCAGGGTAGAATAAAAAGGGAAATGGAGCGCACATAGAGTAATATCCTTTTGTACCAATAACCTCAGTGCCCCCCTTTTGTGGAAGGACTCACTTGATTTGGTTGTGCAAGTCACAACCAACTAACTCCGCTCTCTCTTATGGTCGCAGCAGGTGTCCAGCAAGAGTAAAGATCCAAAGGGGTTAACAGAAAGTGCTGGGTTTCATAGATCCACCTCACTGACCTCCAAGTGAAGACAAACAGAGTAATAGATAAGACTCTGTTTAATGGGTAATTTGCCTACCGGTTTCGTGATATGAATTATCACTTCATCAGGGAATCCCCTGATGAAGTGATAACTGATATCACGAAACCGGTAGGCAAATTACCCATTAAACAGAGTCTTATCTATCACTCTGTTTGTCTTCACTTGGAGGTCAGCGCGGTGGATCTATGAAACCCAGCACTTTCTGTTAACCCCTTTGGAAACTCAGGATAGAATAAGAGCTAAACGGGGGGGGGGAGAGGGGGAGGATAAGTGAGCCAAACTTGGGGGGAGAGTAAGAGCCAAACTGGGGGGGGGGGGGTAAGTGAGCTAAACTGGGGGGGAGGGAGGGGGGAATAAGAGCCAAACTGAGGGGGAGAGGTGGGGGAATAAGTAAGCCAAACTGGGGGGAGAGGTGGGGGGAATAATTGAGCCAAACTAGGGGGCAGAAGGGGGAAGAATAAGAGCTAAACTAGGGTGGTAGATGGGGGAAATAAGTGAGCCAAATAATAGGGAAGAGGGGGAGAAAAAGAGTGAAACTGGGGGGGAAGAGGGGGGACTAAGTGAGCCAAAATGGGAGGGAGGGGTGGGGGGGGGGAATAAGGGAGCCAAACTTGGGGGAGAGGAGGGGAGAACAAGTAAGCCAAACTGGGGGAGGAGAAGGTGGAGATAAGTGAGCCAAACTGGGGGGGGGGGGAAAGGTGGTGGAATAAGTGAACCAAACTAGGGGGGGAGGGGGTGAGAATGTTTGAGCCAAATTGGGGGGAGAATATGGAGCCAAACTGGGGATAGAGGATGGGGGAGTATATGTCAGCCAAGGTGGGGGGAGAATATGTAAGCCAAACTGGGCGAGAGGGTGGGGGAAGTATATATGAATCAAACTGGGGATAGTGGATGAAGAGAGCATATGTGAACCAAACCTTAGGGGAGAGAGTGGGGCAAGTATATTACACACCCAGGGGTCTATGGGAACTCGGAACCCGGGCTTGGAGTTGGAGGGATGTCACTAGTGGCCCGCCTGGACCCATAGCCCTGGTGTTGGCCCAAAAATTGGGGAAAATGTAAAAAGGCAATAAAAGAAAAGAACAATAAAAGTTTGTCGTGACGCCACCTGTGGTTTCTGGTGATGGCACCAGCTCTGCCGTGAGCCTCCGGGGATGATGGTCGGGCAGTTGGATGGTATAGCTCCCCACAGGCGGAGCTGAGGTCCCTGGGGTTGTGATGAGATGGATGGGGTTTTCTACACAGAGAGGCAGGTCTGCAGGTGGAGATGCTGGTACAGTCTATGTGCAGGTCAGGATCAGGGGCTGCAATGAAGGACTCACACACACTGGAGTTGTTTCTCTTTACCTTTACTGATGTTGCTGGTTCAAGGTAGTATCCAGGGTACACTCTGGTGGTCGGGAAACACTTCTGGATCTCCACAGTGAGTGAGTTTTAAGGCCTCCTTTTCACTTGTTGAAGCCCTGCCCCGTGTAAAACTTGGCCTGGCCTCCTCTGCTCTTCTGTCACCTATGTGTTGTAGTGGGAAACCTTCGTGTGGACTACTTAGGCTAGGGTCACACTTGCAGATTTTCCATGCAGATTTCACACATGACTTTTGTGAAAAACGCATGGAAAAACGCATCCATATACCCCCATGTTAAAAATGCATGCCCCAATGCCAAAAATCGCATGTCTGAAGGGCCATGCGTTTTTTGTATGCGTTTTTGGCTCAGCACCCAAAAATGCAGCATGATGGATGCCTTTTTGAAAAAGCACCAAAAACGCAGCATGCAGTATTTCTTTGGTGCTTTTTCAAAAACGCATGCGTTTTTTTTAACATGGGTCCCTATGTTAACATATGGCACTAAATGGCACATGCGGTTTTGCATGCATTTTTTATGGGTGCCCCACACCTATCAACAAAACCGCATGCAAAAACGCAGGGTGCCAAAAAGCACCTTAAAAAAACGCATGCCAAGTGTGACTTTAGCCTTAGATGGCGCTGACATTGTTGGATGCTGCTGTGTATGTTGTTGTCTTTAAAAGCTGCATGGTTGATGGTTGTGAAGGTCCTTGCCTCTTGTGGTGTGCTCCAGAGCTGCAGTCACTATTATTTTCACTTGCTGGTTCAGGAGTTAATGTGTGACTCACCTGGAATCCCCTCCCCTTCTTTAAATAGCCTTCCCTCTCCTCTGTCAGGTGCTGCTGAAAGCTATTTGCTCTAGGTCTTGGTACTGTGCTTATGCTGTGCTGATGCTTAGCTGCTGAGCTAAAGTCTTTCCTTGGGAGAAGCTGTGATTCCTGACCCGTGGGTGGATGTAGAGGCCCTCAGCCTAGGGCTAATCAGGAATTTTAGGGTACAGGGTGGCGGCTTGGAACTCCTCACCATCAGAGGTACCTCCGAGATCAGGGTGAGCCAGGGACCCCAGCATCAGAGTCAGATTAGGCTCTCCTGAACCCCTTTTGCCCAATTCACCTATCTGTTACCTGATTCCCTTACCTCCCAAGCGTGACACCTATGGGGCCGGATTGAAGCGGATGGCAGTGTTTTGCCATCCGCTTTTGTGCTGTCCGGAAAGATCCAGGAGAATTCGGATTTTGTTCCCGGACACAAAAACGGAACAAGCATCATTTTTTGTGTCTGGGGCCAAAATTGGACAAAATCGGATCCGGCGCAATCCGGGGTGCCATAACATGGGACTCTATGAGTGCCGGACTGCACCGGATACGATTAAAAATTGGACCGGTTCCCGGATTCAAAATTTCACACTGCGGCTGCGCCGCTGACAAATCTGGGCACCTCCCACCCTCCCTCCCGATGCCATTTTCCTTTAAGTGCGGGATCCAAACCAGAACACCTGGGATTTTTGCCTTGCCAGCTGCCCAGCATCATCCAGTGTGGGTGAGTGAAAATTTGGAAATGTTGTGGAATTTATATGTGCAGGTGATGGCAGCATCTGTGCAAATTTTGAAGTGAGAATGCATGGCCATGTCCATGCCCTGCTTGCTGCATGCCCAGCCATGCAAGTGAGCATGCATGGCTATGTGCATGCCCTGTTTGCGGCATGCACAGCCGTGCAAGTGTGGCGCCCTGCACTGAGTGCGTCACAGGAGGGTATTGCAGCCACAAATGCAGCAGCAATATTCTCTGACCCAGCAGTCATGTGGTTAACTCCATACCCTGCATGCATCACTTAGCATAGAGGGCCAATCAAGGTCCTGGTGGGCGGAGTGCAAGGGTAGTGTGTAGTGGAAAGTCTAGAACAGTTGGAGTTCGAGGGCTGAAGGAGTAACACCAACCTAGAAGACCCTCTGCAGAATCCCAGCTCTGCAACCTAGGAGAGGGGGCTCGCACAGTCCCGTGCGCCTGCCTGGCCATCTTCTACCGGCCATCTCCCTACCGTCACCACGGTTGAGCATCATTACTCCCGGTGCATTACCAACCAGACTACGGGCATCAAAATGCGGGCTCAAAATCATCCCGTGCCCATCTACAGCCGGTTTGCTGGTACCGAAGCTAACAGCAGTTCAGCTCTGCTATGCGAACCAGAAGAGTGGAGGAGCCGCTTTACAGGAGCACCCCACCACTGCCAAATCCAGTCGTCTAACCAGCGGTGTACCCACCAAGGGACCCAAGGCTCCCCAAAGCATCTGGAACGTATACCCTGGATAGGGCATTCAAGCAGCCTCCCTGTACCCGACCTGGTATTCCTGGGCGACAACGGCAACCTACTTAGTTAGAATGGAGGAACACCGCGGATCTCTGAGGGACACCTATCACTGCTGAGTTCACCCGGTCTGCTACCCACAAACTGTATGCCATGTATTGCCTGCTGGTTACAGTAAAGCACCCGTTACAGAGACTTGCAGTGTCCATGCTTTCTTATGAACTGTCTGTCCGCACTTCAAGGTAACCGCAGCTGCAGCACAACATCTTCAGCAGCTCCAGCCTCCGGGGATCATCGCTTAGCCTGTGGGGAGCGTTCCATCTTGCTGCATTCCATCCCCCGGAGGCCCCGCAGCGTCGGTAAGACTTACTGAAATCACTCATAGGTGGCGTCACGACAAATTAACCCCTTAATCTGTTCCCACAAGACGTCTCTCCTTTTTGATCTGCACTCAACCGGGCCCCACTACCGGCAGGCGTGGTCCACCCGTGACAAGGAGGAAGAAGCTACTGCCTGTCTAAACCGGAGTCCCGGCCACGGTGAGTCACAAGTGAGCATGCATGGCCAGGTGCATGCCCTGTTTGCGGCATGCACAGCCATGCAAGTGAGCATGCACGGCCATGTGCATGAAGTAATTGCTGCATGCACAGCAATGCAAGGGAACCCTTATGGGTGTGTGCTGGGTTTTTAGTGAATATGGGTCGCCATGACACCATATACTTGTGTATGTGTTTGAACATGCTTCATTCACGAGTGCAATGTATTGCCCTCAGCATGTCTGTTTGTGTGTGTTCATTTTTGTCATGTGTGACTGTTTGTAACCTGAAGACATGGCTACATTGTTGCTTTGTTTTGTTGTGTTTTTTGGTATTGTTATGTAATATTTAGTTACCGTATTTTTTGCTTTATAAGACGCACCTGATTATAAGACACCCCCCCAAATTTGGTGAAGGAAAAGAGAAAAAAAATATTTTTTAATGTTAAATGGGGTCCGTGTTATAATGTCAGTGTCCGTCTTACAAATCATATAGGGTATATGTCTCTCATAGCCCCTTCTTCCTGGTACATGGTCCTCATCTTGGGATATAGCTCCCCCATCCTAGATATGGTCCCCTTATTCTGGTTATGGCTGGCACATGTCTCCCAGGTCTGGCACGTGCCCCCCAGGGCTCTCACACATCCCCCAGGGCTGGCACATGCCCCCCAGGGCTGGCACATGCCCCCCAGGGCTCTCACACATCCCCCAGGGCTGGTACATGCCCCCGAGGGCTCTGACACGTCCCCCAGGGCTGGCACATGCCCCCCTGTGCTCTCACACATCACACATCCCCCAGGGCTGGTACAAGACCCCCAGGGCTCTGACACATCTCCCAGGGCTGGCACATACCCCCCAGGGCTCTCACACATCCTCTAGGGCTAGCACATGCCCCCAAGGGCTGGCACATGCCCCCCAGGGCTGGCACACGTCCCCCAGGGCTGGTACATGCCCCCCAGGGCTCTGACACATCCCACAGGGCTGGCACAAATCCCCCAGGGCTGGCACAAGTCCCCCAGGGCTGGCACCTCTGCCCCAGGTCTGGCACATGCCCCCCAGGGCTGGCACATGCCCCCAAGGCTGGCACATGCCCTCCAGGGCTGGTACACGGCCCCCCCTTGCTGCTGGGCACAAAATAACAAACATTTTATACTTACCTCTCCGGCACTTGCCTCAGTCTTTCAGTGCCTCTCTCCCTGACTGCCGCAATCTCCCTCAGAGGTCCCAGAGAAGCCGGTCATGTGATCGGGCGCACACTGATGACATCACCCGCACTGCAGTCATCAGTGTGCGCCTGATCACATGACCGGCTTCTCTGGGACCTCTGAGGGAGATTGCGGCAGTCAGGGAGAGAGGCACTGAAAGACTGAGGCAAGCGCCGTTGAGGTAAGTATAAAATGTTTGTTATTTTCTGCCCAGCAGCTTGGGGAGACTGCAGGAGCATTTAATATGCCCTGCTCCCCTGTCCATACCTCGGCGCTAGCTTCAGCACCGAGGTGATGGACAGTGGCAGTGCAGTGCATATTAAATGAGTTAATGAGCGGGGGTCACGTGACCTCCCACTGCCTCCTAGAGCCCGCAGCCAGCCCGCTCCAGCCGCCGGACACACTCCAGAGCTGCCCCCACCCTCCCCTGAAGCGTACGTTCGTTTTTTAAGACGCACTCCCCACTTTCCCCCAAAATTTGGGGGAACAACAGTGCATCTTAAAACGCGAAAAATACGGTATTTGTTTTTTTCATTTTAGAAGTATTTTGTTTGAGCAAGCTGACATCTTGTTATCATGTCTGATGAGCTGGTTCTACTTGTGCAGGTGAGTGTGTTTTGGTTGTTTTTGAAGGTCCAACACGTCAATAATGTATATTTTGTCCTAAAAATTGTAAAATTTGTTTCTTTTAAGTATTCCTTGGAATCAGATTTGGAGGGAGATGGAGATGGGGATGTGGCGGTTGGTGGAATGGAGCATGTAAGTAGACATCCAGGGTCCACTCTTTATTTTTCAACTTACAGTATGTCATCTTTTTGTGATACTCGCATTTGTCTTTTTCAGGGTTCAGAGGCATCCCATGGTCGTCACTCCCAAGTCAGAGGAGGTCGGAGCCGTGTAAGTACTCGGCCACAAATGTTATGTTGGATCAACAAGTGTAAGGGCAAGGCAAACATTTGCATTTCAACCTGGGCCCCTTTAAGAGTCCAAAAGTGTAGAATGTGCCAACATATCCCAGTGCTTCACACATTGTTATTAAGGACATAGAGCATTTCCTTTTACTGGTACATTGTTGATATTTGGTCCTGTTAAATTGCCCCCAACAGAATGTGTACATGCAATGACAGTTTAAAGCCTTGATTGGCCCTTCCGTTGTTGCTCATTACGGGTTCTCATGCGTACAAAACCACGACCCGCATTCAATACGCAGTTAGTGTGTATTTCTTGTTCAACATTTTTATTTGGTTATACACAATTTTACAAAGGTCGCCTTAACAATGACGGTACAATAGGATGATCAAAAAAAAAAAAAAAAATACATGTTACAATAGTATGATGATAACGGAAAATATCAAACAATAAACAATAAGAAAGTTCGGTATTCTCGATAATTCCAAACAGGGAGGGGGGGGAGTGAACTGGGAAGGAGGGCAGTGGGGAGAAGGAAGGGAGAGAAATGATTCACAGTTATGCTTGACTAGACTATTCTGAAGCAAATTGGAAAGGAGTCAATTCAGGTCCGAGTAAAAGGGACATCTTGTTGATAGAAAAATTGGTTCCATGGCGTCCATTTCTTTTTGTATTTTGCTTGGAGATTATTTCTCAGAGAGTGCATATATTCGTAAGAGTTATGTGATGCGATGGTCCCCAAAACTGCATCAAGCGTGGGTGGATCCGGGTCCTTCCAACGCGTTGCAATACCATTTTTACACGCAATGAGAATGTGCACTATAAGGGCTCTGAGGTCTGAAGGTATGTCGTTGATTCCTATTGATAGCAATGCAAGTTCTGGAGTAAGATCTAAATTAAGTCCAGTTATATCACAAAGAAGTAGATGAATTTTTCCCCAGAAGTGACGAAGGGAAGGACAGTCCCAAAATATATGTGACATTGAGCCAGGGTGACCGCAGTTCCTCCAACACAAAGGAGACAAGGTGTTAGAAAATTTTTGAAGTCTTGTGGGAGTGAAATACCACCTGGTCAAGGTTTTGTAATAGGACTCAAGTAAAGTTGCACATGAGAGACTTTTGAGCACAGTTTGTAATGTTTCTTCAATTAAGTTGATAGGGAGCGGGACTTGAAGTTCTCTACTCCAGGCTTCAATGTTGGGAGTGATCGAGTATGCAGAGTCAAGAATCCATTCTCTGTAAATGGATTTGAAAGACCAGAAAACCTTCGACTGGTTGAAACGGAAAGAGCTGGGTAATGTTTAGCGGGAGGTTAAGATTGAGACTGTTTTTGTTGAGTATACGTTTGATTTTGGTCCAAGTTCCGAATTCTTCCTCTGGTAAGCCAAATTTGGTCTGCAGGATTGTAAAGGATTTAAGTTGTGTATCCTCATCGAGTATGTCAGACAAGGTGTGAATAGTTAGTGTGTATTTCTTATAAATGTGCTTACCCCCTGGCTAATGGCTAATGTTAGATATACAAAAGGATGGTTTTGTGAATGCACAGAAATGCTGTAGTCCCATCTGTGTGGCTGACCATGGCCACGAGTATTGTGTCTGGAGGCTGCATGGTTCATCTTTGTGAAAACATAACTTTAATGTATGCATTCATCACTTATGTGTTGGGGTCTGTGTGTCCCGGGTGTTGTTACCCCAGAAATGTCACCTTGAGGTGGATAGATGATTGCACAACCATCTTGCATGTGTGTTCACAGCAAAACATGGGCCGCCTAAAGCACACTACATTACTAGGACCAAACAGGGATATCTGAACATCTTGTGCTGACGTTGGCCTTACCACAGATTTAAAAGTATTGTGTTCAACAGCATCTGGCTCATACACACTGATGTTGTGGCTTTAGGATTCATGTGTATGTAACATGTGTCATCATGTGGGGAAGTGTGGGAGCACGGAGGGCATGAAGCAGACTCAGGAGGAGTATGTGTCGTGAAAAGGCTATGGTTTACAAGTTATTGAATAATCTTGTTTTGAGTGAAATCTAAGGTGACAAGAAGCGTCACCCAACCTGGCACCTTTGCCATCACCAGATCAGGTGGCTGCCGTTACCATCGGTGAGAGACAGACTGGGTCCTTTGCTTTCCAAACCCATGAAGGTGTCTCGGCCATGCAAAGCTACACCCACCAACCAAGCCGTATCACCCATGCAACTGCATTTCAACAGGGTTACGTGTACACATACCCACAAGAACTGGCCCACTCCTCATTCTCACAGTGGCCCTACCAGCCTTACCACTACCATCGGCAAGGCCTAATGGGTTGCAGTGAAGCAGGCAGGTTGGGAATACCACAGCTGACTTTCAACAGCAAGGCAATCTGTATGCTGCTGGCAGTGTCCAAAATGCCCCATTATGTCGGCTAACCTACAGTCAGGCCACAAACAGAGGGATGGCTTATGAAGGTTCTGCATGGGCCACTAAAAGTCCAACTATTGTAGTGTGCAGCCTACAAGAAACCGTACTGCGGCCTTTGTCAACACCCTCATGGACTCCATTGACTTGCACGTTGCAAACTGTCCCCTCCACCACCACTGTCACCACCAGTGCTGCACAAGAAAGTGTTGATCTTTTATTTAGCACCCCAAAGGAGGACTTTACACACCTTTAAATTTCTTTTTTTTGCAGCCACAAATTAAAAAGTGTTGCAGCAACTCTTTGGTTTGTCTTTCAATGTATGCGTGTTGATTTGTTGTTTGTACATGGTTTGGTAACATGTATGTACATTAATCTAAAATAAAAAGTCCGCTCCTGATCAGGCTAGGTCGTTTCATCAGGATTTCAACTCACAGACACATACATTTCAATTCCATGTTGGCAACATCTGCCATACAGATGCAATTGAGACTTGTTTATGTAAGTGGAAACAAGGCAGATTTGGTAGACCCATATGGATCGGGTGCAGGATTTGTCTTGTATGTTAAACCATGACAACTTGTGGACTCAAGCCACTGTTGCAGCACCTGAAGGGTGTATTTTGAGCCACAAGGGTGAGGTTATCCAGTCCACTTTCCTTGAACTCAGTTGATCACATGTGTGGAGGTGAGTGTAGGCAGACACCTATATTGTGTGGGCTAAAATTGACCGTTCACAAACCATATATCAATGACAATACCTCCATATATTTCACATTTTCAGGGGATGTGTTTAGTTACACATGCTCACAGAACCACCCGTTTGTTTTGGTATGTTTGGAAAAGTAGGAATACATGTATATGACATGTGTATGTGTAGTTAATGCTACACATACATGTTATGGTTAGTGTGTGTTTGGATATGTATGTTCTGGCAATCACAAAGATGACATTAACATTGGCCCAGTGACTGGCCTTGGGGACATGTGTGTACATACACAATCTAAGAGACCAGAGTATCTGGTTACACATATATTCAGCAGTCATTAAGCCAATTTGTTTGTAGGTTAGATTGTGAGTTATTTAATACATATATGTCTTGACAACATTTTGTCCATGCAACGATAATGTACCCATACTTGCCTTACAAAACACATATATTGGCAGAAGCCTCACAGCACAGATAAATGACCATGTATGGCCACTCATATTAGCATATGTATGACCCTTCTACAAATATCTGTTTTGTTTAAAAAACATCATCTATATGCCAATATCAATGGCCATACATGGACATTTGTAGTTGAACCAATTGTGCGCCATTGTCATTTGGGTCTATATGTGTCTTGAAAGCATTGTTTGTTAATGATACCCATATATATTGAGGATTTGCCTTAACCTAGGTAGTAAATGTTTGCTGCTAGCAGCGTTTTTGGTGCCCGTTACAAAAACGCATACTGTTTCTTTAGTGCACTTTAGACAATACATGTTTTGCATTGGAGCCCATGGATCCATTAACAGATCTGTTTTTCACAAAATTCTAAGTTGAAAAATGGATGGATGTAGTGGATCCAGGGCTCATGTGTGACCCCAGCATTAGTGTCACACATCTGGTTCCCGAATCTGATAAAACATCGGACAGATCCATCCGGTGCCATCCGTTTTTTGCCACTCCGGTTGCATCCGGGAGATTCCACACTTAAGGCACTATCCCTCCGTGTAAAATGCCTACCTATTGTTAATTCATCACTGAGTCACCTTTACTGCACCGTTGTATCCTCGTAACCTGTTTACAGGTGTAACATACCCTACATGTATATGTGTCTAATATGCTTTGTGCGACAACATAGAAGATAATTCATAGGTGTAAACATGTCATTAATCGCCCAATGAACGAGGACAAAAAAATACGGAATAGATAAAATAAAACAAAAATGAAAGTATAAATACTATACTATAATAATAAACCTACTTTAATATATTCTTCAATTTTCACCACTATACTATCGGCAGGGTTTGACTGGTTCATTATTATGATTATGATGATTATTATTATTATTCTTTAGAGCACTAGAGGATGCTAATTTTTGCATTAGGTTCCAGTACAAGATAACTCTATCATCCAAAGCTAACTTTACAGCTACCGTAATAACTTCCCACTACATTTTATGGATTGATTGAAAAGTAACATATAAGAGCCTCAATACAAATAGAAGAGAAGTCAACTCAGCCAGCAGATTTCTGAGTTTAAAAGAGATTTTGTCATCAGTTTTTTCTGTATAATCTGATTGAAGTATGATGTATGGACAGTGACCGTTATTCCAGCGATTTCACTTAATGGAGTGCTTAATGTAGTTTTTTTAATATAAAATGACCATTTTGTCGGTAACAATTCACTAGATGATTAGTAAATATGCTATCATGTAGTCATCCATATTTATGAGCTGTATGTAATGCTGCCCCATCACTGATTGGCAGATTTCTGCCTATGCACAGTGTACACAGAAAAGTGCCAATCAGTGATATGAGTTGAGCTATAGAGAGCTCAGCCTCCATAGCACAAGTAGATCTGCAGTGAGTCTAATTGATAAATCACTAAAATTGTGGTTTCTGCCCCTACATCATGCTGCTCCCAGATGGGGTAGCTAAAACCTGGTGACAGATTCTCTTTTGGTGTTTGTGGGTCTCATAACACTCCATTCAGGGGCATAACTACAATAGGTGCAGGGGTTGCGATCGCACCCGGGCCCTGCAGCCTAGGGGGCCCCAAAAGTCCCTTTGGCCCATAGAAAAAGACTAATACTACTAAAGATTTGCAATAATTGGGGGCCTCATTGGAACTTTCGCATCGGGGCCCCGAGGCCTGAAGTTACGCCACTGACTCCATTGATAAATGATGTCAGGGGACAGAACGATCTGCCATGTTGAATTTCAGATTTCAATTCTTGTTGTCCTAAAAGAAAATTTGCCTCCAGCTTTTCCTATGACAAAAGACTTGCTTTCCTTTTGCTGTTGAAAATACAAGCATATTCAATTGAGCAGGGGACATGGATGAGGCTTGCCCACTCCGGAGCCGTGGGGAACTCGGAACCGGGCTCTGGTTGCTGTAGGGGAGTCACGGGGGTTGAGACCCGGCTTCTGTGACCCCGGGGGAGTCAGGGCTGGCAGATACTGGTTTTAAGGTAACGTCACACGCCGCCATATCGCCGGCCATTTCGTTGGCAATTTCTGAATTGGGTGATGTGGAAACCACATCGCCTGTGCGCAGTGGCGTGTGACTGGGCGATTCTACGTCGAAAAATCACCGGTTGAGCGTCGCCTGATTGCCCTGCTCTGCATAGAAATCAGGCGTCATCCACCAGGCAATTTCAGCGCATTGTGACGTGTGAGAGGGCGAGGGCGGCATACACAGTGATCGTGAAAGAAATCAAGTAGGTGTGCTTAGATGTTGTGTTTTTCGCGTCGCATCCGCGGCAATTGGTGGTTGATACTGCGTTCCGATTGGCTGGCCGTGTCCAAGGCGCCTTATTTGATGACCCATGCATTCACGCAAGGCTCACCAATGGGAACGCAGTTACATCCACCAATCGCAGTGATAGGGGCGTGGTGAAAAACACTCTAGCACGACCCTATCAAAACAGTATGGCGACATCGCTGCTACGATTGTGGCGTGTGACACGGCGATATGTGAAGGGAAAATTGCTTCCGGTCTTCTACAGGCGATTTCCAGAATGCAGGATCGCCGTAGAACGCAGGCGAGATCTCTATGTGTGACAGGTCAACGGCGATCAGGAAAAAATTCCCGAAACGTACGCGCTCACGTCAAATTGCCGGCGATATGGAAGCCATATGGTGGCGTGGGACCATACCTTTAGGGATTATTGGATGGGAAAAAAAGTTTATTGAAGTTAAGTTCTTGAAGCCACCTATGGTTCTCAGTCAACAGGGACCGACACTGCGCATCAGACCTCCGGGGTTGTTGGTACGGCAGCCGGTTGTCGCCGATCCCCGTAGTTGGAGCAGTACCCCATAGCAGATGTGTTAAATTGCGATGGATTTGCAACACCGGTGTCAAACTGGGCCTTTATGTCTCGTCTGTTGACGCAGTCGGTGGCTCCGCAGGCAGGAGAATAAACCAGACTCACACATCGTTAGAATTCTGTACCTGGTTTACTCACTGAAGTTCCAACTGGTCACCAGGTGCTTCTCTCTACCAACTCCAGTCTGGCCTGTCCACAAGGAACTGGGATAGCCCAGCCAGGACCCCTTAGTGTGCCTCTCCGTTCTCTGGTCTCTCTCTCGCAGTGCTACTTCTTTACCTCTCCTGTCAGCACCTCTGCACGCGGTGCCCTGATCTAGCATCCCTGGGCCATTTCAGACAACTGGTACCTGTCTCCTGAACCTACTTCGGATGCCTTCTCAGCGAGAGCATCGGGCTGTGGCCACCACTCCTTTAGAATGAGTGGCCTCCGGTTCAGTGGTTTGGGCATACAACGTCCGCACCACTTTCAGGGTCGGTTCCCTGGTCCTTGGCCAACCCCTCCGTCTGACTATCTTAGTCCTGGATCCGGGCGCCCAGGTCGTTTTCACTCCACCTGTGCCCCGGGGTCTTCTCTGTTCCCCTTACTCACGACTGCACACTTTTCCTTCCACCTCCTTCACTCTTCCACTCACTTCTCCTTTATACTACTTCCTGCCATTCTCCACCTGTTTTTCTCCTGTCCCCTTTGACTGGGCCCTTCTCCTGGGTCCGCTCATGGTCCACTGTGTCCATATAGTCTTTCTATGGCACTGTATCCAGGCCGAAATAACACAACTGTAACTTTTATACAGTCCATATTGTCCTTTGGCTAATTCGGCAGATGACATATTCACGGGTACCTATCTGATCATTCACTTTGCTATACAAGTCACTGGTCACATCAATAAAACACATACCGTATTATTCGGATTATAAGACGCACTTTTGTTCCCCCAATTTTTTTGGGAAAGTGGGGGGTGCGCTTTATAATCCGAATATACAGATTACATACTGCAGGGCAGGGTGGGGCGGCTCTGGAGTGGTGTCCGGGGCTTTGAGCGTGCTGGCAGGAGGCAGCGGGAGGTCACGTGCTCCCGCTCATTAGCCTTCTCCAATATGCACTGTACCCGCTGTCCATCACCTTGGTGCTGAAAACAGCGCCAAGATCCAGACAGGAGTGCAGCGCACATTAGGTGTGCCTGCACACAGCCCCCTGTGCCTGTACACTTGCCCCCATCACTATTTAGTGCCCCCCTGCTGGGGCGCACATAATAAAATAAAAAACATTACATCACCTTCCGACGATCTGCCAGCTGAGCGGCTCCGTTCTGCCAGCTGAGCGATGACTTCCTGCTTTGTTCTCGGCCATCGGGTCATGTGACCAGAGCGCATCACGTGACCGGATGTCATCACTCCCAATCGGCTCCCAATAGCCGGGACCAACGCAGAAACTCACCGCTCAGCTGGTAGAACGGAGCCACTGAGCTGGCAGATCGTTGGAAGGTGAGTAATTTTTTTTTATCTTATTATGTGCGCTACAGCAGGGGGGCTCTAAACAGTGATGGGGGCAAGTGTGCAGGCACAGGGGGCAAGTGTGCAGGCACAGGGGGCTGTGTGCAGGCACAGGGGGCAAGTGTGCAGGCACAAGGGGCTGTGTGCAGGCACAGGGGGTAAGTATGCTGGCTCAAGGGGCAAGTGTGCAGGCACAGGGGGCAAGTGTGCAGGCACAAGGGCAAGTGTGCTAGCACTGGGGCAAGTGTGCCAGCACAGGGGGCTGTGTGCAGGCACAGGGGGAAGTGTGCAGGCAGAGGGGGCAAGTGTGCAGCCACGGGGGGCAAGTGTGCAGGCACAGGGGGCTGTGTGCAGGCACAGGGGGCAAGTGTGCAGGCACAAGGGGCTGTGTGCAGGTACAGGGGGTAAGTATGCTGGCTCAAGGGGCAAGTGTGCAGGCACAGGGGGCAAGTGTGCAGGCACAAGGGCAAGTGTGCTAGCACTGGGGCAAGTGTGCCAGCACAGGGGCAAGTGTGCCAGCACTGGGGGACATGTGCCAGCAATGGGGGACGTGAGCCAGTAATGGGGGACGTGTGCCAGCACAAGGGGGCTATATCCAATATAAGAGGGCCATATCCAGATTACGGGGGCAATATCTAGGATGGGGGGCTATATCCCAGGATGAGGGAGCATATACCAGGATGAGGGGGCTATAAGGGACATATACCCTATATGATTTGTAAGACAGACACTGACATTAAAAGACGGGCCCCATTTAACGTTAGTTATTTTTTTCTCTTTTCCTTCACCAAATTTGGGGTGCGTTTTATAATCCGGTGCGTCTTATAAAGCGAAAATTACGGTATTAACTGGTATTCAACAAGGTACAGACTAGACTCTGCTTAGCAGTTTATGGCAGTTCTCGTGCTGCTTTGAGAGATGACACCCTATATACACGAAGGGCACACCATCCCCAATGACCCATGTGTCTAGTGTAGCTCACCTCATCTTTTGGATATAAATCCCTATCCGGGTGTCCTTTGGGCAGGTAGGACTCAACGTCCCAATGACTCAAAAAGACCTCCTCCTCCAGCCCGGGCTCCTTAATAAACCCCCACCCGTTTATTAAGTGGAAGTTAACCACTTCTCCTCTGTACTGGTTGGTCAGGTCTGTTGCTGGGGCTCATCGGGTACGCTCCTTCTCCTCGGGGTTGGCCTCCTCCTGTGCCTACCACCTGGCCTGGCGTTGCTGTCCTTCCTCCTCTTCGGCTGCTTGCCTTTGGTGGCACGGTGGCTCACGTGGTTGGCACTGCAGCCTTTGCAGTGCCGAGGTCCTGGGTTCAATTCCCACCAAGGACAACATCTGCAAGGAGTTTGTATGTTCTCCATGTGTTTGTGTGGGTTTCCTCCCACATTGCAAAGACATAGTTATAGGATATTTAGATTGTGAGCCTCAATGGTGACAGCATTACTGATGTACAATATGTAAAGTGCTATGGAATTAATAGCACTATATATATGAATAAATATTATTATTATATTGCTTTTCCAGGCTCTCAAATCTCATACGTGAGCTCGGTGCAGCTGCTGGCTCAAGTTGTTCAGTGCGGCGTTCCAAAATTCTGGGTTCGCCAACAGTAACAGGCCTACGCTCCCCTCTGCTTCTCCGGGGACACCTGTTCCTGTTTTCCTGCCTGCTGGACCTACTGAATCACTGGACACCATTGTGTCTTTTCTGCTCGCACCGCTCCCTTTCTCCTCTCTCATCTTCTTCCCGCTCTTTTGTCTATTGACCTCACCCGTCCGGTCATCACTCCTCCTCCCGGGCAAAGTCATCATGGCCTTGAGTAGACCTCCCTGGCTTTTTGCTTGCTGTGGGTCTACTCTTTCGTGTCTTGTGTGGGCCCATCCCACGATGGGGGGGGGGGGGGGGGTCAGGACACGCCCCCAGAGCAGCACATGGCGTCAGTTCTCGTCAGTTCTGGCGTCAGTCGCCATTTTCAAAAAGCATGTACAGTCTCTTAGAATACCTCCTCTAGGCGCACAAGACCCAGTTTCACTGGGCGGTTCGCATCCTGTTTGTGACGCCAGAAGTTGACTCGTCCACCCCGTGGGCGCAGTCAGAACTCAGCTCCGGTTGCTGCAGGGGAGTCATGGGGGTTGTGACCAACAGTTATCTGGTGTGTATGACCACATTTAGGCTTTTTTGATGACATATTGTGTAACTCCAGGGAGATAAAACTTTTTTGTACTGGCCCTTATCTCCTACATGATGTAGCAGAGCTGGGCACTACTGTTATAGGATCTATAGATCACTTATAAATCAATAAAATTATATTTGCTTCTCAGCACTGAGCCCTAACTTTAGGGACAGAGAAACTCAGCCTTATGCTGCAGCAGTGAAAGGAGATGTGTCGGGGACGTGGACCCTCGAGGTTCCAGGATAATCTTACATTCCCACACCCTCACACTTCTGTATGGCAGGGGAGTGGCTGTCACTGTCGCAAGGGTCGGGGTACTCAGTAGCCGGGCAGGTAGTCTATTGGGATGTCATGGTGGCGATTGCTCAGCCCCGGGACCCTGACCGGACAACTTAAAGGGGGATGATGAGAGTGGTAGTTGTTGGTGTAGGGAGACGCAGGAAAGAAGCAGAAAGACAAGGAAGTTCAGTTTTTCACCTTTACTGGTATTTGATAATGGTGAGGTCCCGGGCTACTGGTCAGCAGGTCCAGGGATCCGGTCAGCCTGGAAGCAGCTGAAGTCCACTCCACTAAGTGGGATCAGTATGCCTTCCTGCTGCATTTTAGGTTTAGAGTCTTAGCTGCCTGTGAGTTAATCTATGTCTCTCCCTTCTTGTTGCTTCCTCGGTGGTCTCCCAACTAGCGGGCAGTGCGAGCTTACAACCGGTGCTGCTCTATTTCCCACAGCCCCAGGCCCTCTATGTACTGATGTGCTTTTGGGTACACACTTGTGACCAGAAGACCGGAAGACCCCTGGCCTCCAGACTTGGCTACAAGGGCTTGCAGTCCCTGAGAAGCCCAGGACTCTGGCATCCTCTTCTCTGCGCCACTCCAGGGTGAGCCTTAGCTGCTCCCAAACCCCAGAGCTCTTTACTCCAAGTCTGTCCTCTCCCTTTCCTCTCTCACACTCCTCTCTCTGTCCCCTCCCTCCAGCCAGAAGAGGCAGCACCCTTCAAATTAGGAGCTTGTGCTCCCCCTTCTGGTAAGGGATTAGGCTTGTATGTGGATGCATGGATTCCTAGTGTAGGGATCTCCATCTACTTCCAGGCACGATACCACCACTGATTAGAGAGTCGATACCATCGTGGCCCTATGGTCATACTACAATGCAGCACCTCCTGATATACCATCCTATGTAATTTAAAAAACAGGGATGTTCTCCCTTTAAAAAGCAATTATATCACCAAAAAGATATAAATACATACTGTGATCCTGTCCTGTACAATGATATAATGGTGCATAATGTATACTGACATGTTTCAGGCTAGGAGCTGAGGCTAAGCAATAGATTGATTAATTCAGTACTGCCATAGTCTCCCCTCCACCCATATCAACTTGGTAGCTTTCTGTCCTCTGAAGCTTTAGCACGATGTATGACTGAATTTCTCTGTCTCCGAAGGTAGGGGTGAGAGCTGAGGAGCAGATATGATTATATTGATTTATAAGCGATCTATAGATCCTAGAACTGTAGTGTACAGCCCAGCTTCATCATATGGGAGGGCAGGGACTGTACAAACATGTATTATCTCCCCAGAGTTCCCCTTTAATAACAATGTTTATTGTGCATTTAAAAGTGGACATGGAAAATACAAGGAGAGTAACCAGGGGGACAATGTCTCATTTTGTATACTGTATTGAATATTGTCAGTTTTATATACAAAGTATATGCCACAAAAAAATAGATTTACCGTATATACTCGCGTATAAGCCGAGTTTTTCAGCCCAAAAATTGGGCTGAAAAGTCCCCCCCTCGGCTTATATGCGAGTCACTGTATACTGTATACACTGTATACAGTGTATACAGTATACAGGCCCCCCCCATCAGTATACAGAGCCCCCCCGCCTTGTGCAGCCAGCCTGTAAAGGAAGAGATTAGTATACTTATCCCTGCCGCTGTCCCGCTGCCGCTGTCCCGCCGCCGCCATCGCACTCCTCCGGCTTCATCTGTCTTTTTCCGGCTTCCTCTGGTCGGCGCAGGCAATAACGTCATTGTCTGTGCTCCAAAGGAGGAAGCCGGAAGACGCTGGATGAAGACGGAGAGCGCGATGGCGGCGGCGGGACAGCGGCAGCGGGACAGCGGCAGGGATAAGTATACTAATCTCTTCCTTTACAGGCTGGCTGCACAAGGCGGGGGGGCCCTGTATACTGATGGGGGGGGCCCTGTATATCCCACTGGGGCTGCTGCTGTATACTACCACTGGGGCTGCTGCTGTATACTACCACTGGGGCTGCTGTAAATACCTCTGGGGCTGCTGTATACTACCACTGGGGTTGCTGTATATACCTCTGGGGCTGCTGTATACTACCACTGGGGCTGCTGCTGTATACTACCACTGGGGCTGCTGCTGTATATTACCACTGGGGCTGCTGTATATACCTCTGGGGCAGCTGTATACTACCACTGGGGCTGCTGCTGTATACTACCACTGGGGCTGCTGCTGTATACTACCACTGGGGCTGCTGTATATACCTCTGGGGCTGCTGTATACTACCACTGGGGCTGCTGCTGTATATACCAATGGGGAGGCTGCTGTATACCACACTGCTGGGGGCTGTATACTTGTGCTGGGGTCCACCCTCGGCTTATACACAAGTCAATAGGTTTTCCCAGGTTTTGGGGGCAAAAGTAGGTGGGTCGGCTTATACACGGGTCGGCTTATACACGAGTAGTATTAATATTACATTAAGAAAACCATCTAAATGACTGAATGAAAAAACAGAATGTGAGCATAACATAGGGCATGCCACTTTAAGTTGTGGACACATTTATTTGTGTGTATTTATTGCTCATCTCCTCCTCAAACCTTGAATCAAAAGTTTGGAAGAATTACGGCTCATTTAATGCAAAGTCCATTTTTTACAGTTACAAATTACATAATCCAAAGATCTTATCACCACAGCTTCATTTATCTGACTTTATTGCCTTTCATTTCTGAAAATAATTTACATCTTGCATTCTGACATTTAAATTAAGAGGGTGCACTAATTCTTGTGCATAACAATAATGAATTAATAAGCTTTTCCCTGCAAAGCCAAGAAGAATTAATTATTATGCACACTACAGTAAAATCACTATTTGGTGGGTAAACGGAGCTTTATCTGCTTTTGTTCTAAACGACAACACAGCCTCAATGAATAAAATGATACCCATTAAAAGCAATACATAGAAATATTGTCAAAGATTAGGTTTGACACAATAAGCTGAATTGTTGGCAATACATTATTACATCTAGCCATAGACACCGATACAATAATATGAGCATGATTAATGAATGAAGCCTAATTCTGTATTTCATGTAAAAAGAACATCTACTACAAGGCAATAAAAGAGCAATTTGCATGTCAGCACCCACTATCTTAAAGGAACAGTCTGAGTAAAATACTGTGTTATACCAAGCATACAAGGACTTAACTTATTACACAAAAGAAATTATACAGTGTTGGCCAAAAGTATTGACACCCCTGCAATTCTGTCAGATAATACTCAGTTTCTTCCTGAAAATGATTGCAATCACAAATTCTTTGGTATTTTTATCTTCATTTAATTTGTCTTTAATGAAAAAACACAAAAGAGAATGAAGCAAAAAGCAAAACATTGATCATTTCACACAAAACTCCAAAAATGGGCCAGACAAAAGTATTGGCACCCTCAGCCTAATACTTGGTTACAAACCTTTAGCCAAAATAACTGCAATCAACCGCTTCCGGTAACCATCAATGAGTTTCTTACAATGCTCTGCTGGAATTTTAGACCATTCCTCTTTGGCAAACTGCTCCAGGTCCCTGATATTTGAAGGGTGCCTTCTCCAAACTGCCATTTTTAGATCTCTCCACAGGTGTTCTATGGGATTCAGGTCTGGACTCATTGCTGGCCACCTTAGAAGTCTCCAGTGCTTTCTCTCAAACCATTTTCTAGTGTTTTTGAAGTGTGTTTTGAGTCATTGTCCTGCTGGAAGAGCCATGACCTCTGAGGGAGACCCAGCTTTCTTACATCGGGCCCTACATTATGCTGCAAAATTTGTTGGTAGTCTTCAGACTTCATAATGCCATGCACACGATCAAGCAGTCCAGTGCCAGAAGCAGCAAAAGCAACCCCAAAACATCAGGGAACCTCCGCCATGTTTGACTGTAGGGACTGTGTTCTTTTCTTTGAATGCCTCTTTTTTTCTACTGTAAACTCTATGTTGAGGCCTTTGCCCAAAAGAGAGAACATTCTTCCAAAAGGTTTTAGGCTTTCTCAGGTAAGTTTTGGCAAACTCCAGCCTGGCTTGTTTATGTCTCGGGGTAAGAAGTGAGGTCTTCCTGGGTCTCCTACCATACAGTCCCTTTTCATTCAGACGCCGACGGATAGTACGGGTTGACACTGTTGTACCATCGGACTGCAGGGCAGCTTGAACTTGTTTGGATGTTAGTCGAGGTTCTTTATCCACCATCCGCACAATCTTGCATTGAAATCTCTTGTCAATTTTTCTTTTCTGACCACATCTAGGGAAGTTAACCACAGTGCTATGGGCTTTAAAGCGAACCTGTCACCCCCCCTGGACATCAAAAGCTAAAATAGCCACCTTCTGCAGCACTAAGGCTGCATTCAGAGAAGGTGGCTATAGGCTTTTGATGCCCTATATACAATTAAATATACACTTATATAACTGCTTACGCTTTAGAAGACCTAAGACTGGGAGGCGTGGTTTCGCGCTCCTCCGACCCGCCCCCTCTTGTCAATCATCCTGGTCGCCTGCTGCTGCCTCCCCTCACAGTGTACCATGAACGCGCGCCTCCGTTCTCCTGTATGGCGCCGCGCATGCGCTGTGCGCCGGGTGTCCAGGAAGTCATCGAGCAGCGCGCACAGCGCATGTGCGGCGCCATACAGGAGAACTGTACTTCTTGATGACGCTGCGCACGGTAATCACAGGAACATTCAGGTCTTTGGAGATGGACTTGTAGCCTTGAGATTGCTCATGCTTCCTCACAATTTGGTTTCTCAAGTCCTCAGACAGTTCTTCGGTCTTCTTTATTTTCTCCACGCTCAATGTGGTACACACAAGGACACAGGACAGATGTTGAGTCAACTTTAACCCATGTCAACTGGCTGCAAGTGTGATTTAGTTATTGCCAACACCTGTTAGGTGCCACAGGTAAGTTACAGGTGCTGGTAATTACACAAATTAGAGAAGCATCACATGATTTTTCTATGGGTGTCAATACTTTTGTCCACCCCCTTTTCTATGTTTGGTGTGGAATTATATCCAATTTGGCTTTAGGACAATTATTTTTGTGTTTTTTTCATTGAAGACAAATTAAATGAAGATAATAATACCAAAGAATTTGTGATTGCAGTCATTTTCAGGAAGAAACTGAGTATTATCTGACAGAATGGCAGGGGTGTCAATACTTTTGGCCAACACTGTAGCTGTGACATGCACCACCCAATAATGCCTTGAAATAAGCCCAACACTTCACTTTCTAATAGCATTCCTTTAAAAGAAGTCTATTGCCAGGTTGTAGCTACTCCGAGAGTGGCAGGGGTGGATAAACCATTGGTGCAACGTGTGCAGCTGCACTGGGCCCGAAAAGGTAATGAAGCCACTGCTACCTCTAAAGCAGCCAACAGCTTCTGTTACAGATACATAAAGGGGTGTATAATTTAACAAAAACGTTCCTATATGCTGTTTTTATAAAATGGCTCTCTTCCGTCTGTGTCCGTCGCTGAAGAGTAGCGTGATGCAGTGGCAGAGACCCTGATTGCATTGATGTGTCACTAACAGGATGTTATCTTATATTTTTAATTAAATCACTGCAGATCTAAAAGTTCTCTGAACACTGAACAATAACATATATATATACATAATATTTACAATAACCTCACGCACACCATTAATTGACAGCTTTCTATGTACATTGGGCATAGGTAGAAAACTGCCAATCAGTGATGGGGTGGAATTATACCAAGCTAATGAGAATGAAGGACTACATAGCAGTAGCTTTTCTAGACCTCTAGTGATAATCCACTGCTGATAAAACAGTGATTGTATCAAACCTACAGCAACCAGCTGTTGACCCATCGCTAGAATTAGAGTCCTTCTCTCTATATTTAGTATGCAAATTATGTTGAAGACTATGGCAAGGAAGTGACCCGCCCCAATGCTTTGGGGTACTTGAATCCCGGGCATTGATTAACGGTGCTGTCACTGGTGGCCGGTGCCCCGGGCCGTGACCCTGGTGGTCGCTAAAAAGTGTGAAATAAAAGAAATAAAATAAAATTTGTGATGCCACCTGTGGTGTCTGGTGATGGCACCAACGCTGCAAGCAGACCACTGGTTATGATGGGTAGGCAGCTAGATGATGTCACTCCCGCAGGTGTAGTAACTGCAGTGTAGTAACTGATGTCGTAGTAGAAATAAAACAAGAGAGACCTTCTTGCTCTGCACGGGTATTTACTGGTGACTTTCAAGCTGTTCACATGGTTCACAGTCACGGGTAGCTGGCCGGGTAGTCACCAAAGGATGCAAAGTCTCTCTGAGGCCCCCAATGATGTTCCTTCAGATTTCACTCTCTTTCCTTCTTTTTCACTGCGCTCTCCTTACTACAGTATATGTGCGATATTTGAGAGGCAGAATAGCGGGGCACTGATCACTTAAGATTCAAAGTAGCGGTATCAGCAGTGTCCACTGCAGCAGAACCAGGGGTGCACAGTCTTATATGAGTGCCTCTTTCTTCAATGTGATGTTACAGTATATGTGCGCTGCCCTGAACGGAGCCCTCTTACTACTAGGCTCATTGGGTATGTAGAGGTTACCCTTCTCTCTAAGGGGCTCAACCTTGTTTGGAGCTCCTGGTGGGGACATGCATGTTGGACCAGGTTGGGGTGATATAAAAGGCCTGCAACCCACCAGGTTTGGCGGCTCAGAGCTGAACTTTTCTTCACCGCACTCGGAGCCGATTCTCTGTTTTGGACTGGGTTCCCTCCCGGACTGGCTATCGGTACAGTTCGGCACAGGGCTTCCACAAGCCAGGGATCCCCCTTCTGTCTGGGTTGCCTCCTTTTACTGGCACCCTCCACTGCGAGCCTCGCAGGGTCCTCTCTCCTTGACTTCCCTCACGGTTCTTTACTTCACTCTGACTTCCCACTTTTTTCTCTCCACTTAAGCTCCTCCCACCAGGATCAGTTACCCTGGTAACGGGTTTAGCAAATTGGTCCCCTAGCTCTAAATGTATAAATGCTGGGATGAGGGCCTCAGGTTTAACATTACCATCCTCTGGTGACACGGATACCATACACGTTAGCTATTAGGGGATGTGCGCGCCACTTCTTGCACACACGTAAAGGAGCAATACAGCTGTTCCCTATTAGGACTCAGACGGAGTGCTGAGCTGGACTGTGCATAAAAGGCATCCTCCCCCTATTGGAGGTGCCTGGGCAACTTGTTCACTCACCTCTGTCCGGGTCACACTCTGGAGTGCTCTGCAATAGGAAGTCTATTGCCTCTGTCCCCATAGAATCCTTTCTGGCAGTTCCTTAACTTGGATCCCTATGGACTCTCCAGATCCCACCCTGGGCTGGCCAAGCCTTTCCTCACGGCATCATCCGGATACCTCTATTGGCTGGATTAGCCTTTCTGGAATTACATGGAGACCCAAGGATCCTCTGCACTGACTGAGACAGTGTTCCATAGTCTCTCCATTTCTACTGTCCGGTCTGTATGGGTCGCCCCTCTGTATTTACAGCATTTAGGCCTCCTGGTACTGTAACAGGTGAATGCCTGTATAGGGATTACCTCTGCGGTGCTCCAGTGTACAGTGTGCAATCCAGTGAGTCCTCCCCTCAGGCCTCTTTCCCCTTTTGTTAAACTATCCTCAATAAATATCCTTGGTTTTATGAAATTCACTCTCCTGTCACTTAAGTATCGTGTATACAGATACCACTGCACTACAAGTGATCCAGTAAGTACACTTTTAAATTATCACGCCTTATGGGCATAACAGTTTACCCAGGCCATGGACTTTGCTGAAAACCTGGACCTGGCGATGAAGGGGCGGAGCTTGTAATTGTCCCTGGTGGCCATCAGGTCTAAGTTTGGGAAACCCTATCTGAGGCAACTTTAATGGAATACCTCCAGGTTTAGGGACTACTCTCCTTGGTCTAAGCCCCACTGACTGAGATAGTTGGCAGCCCAGTTGTCCACTCCAGGAATGTGGACTGCCGAAATTGCCGGAATGTTTAGCTCGGCCCATTGAAGGATTTGGGCCACAACTCCGACATGGCAGAGCGACTTCGAGTTCCTCCTTGGCAATTTATGTACACCACTGCCGTCGTGTTGTCAGTTTGAATTTGGACATAGCAGCCCGCTTCGATGACTTGCCAGTGAAGAAGGGCTCGGAGGATAGCCTGGGTTCTAGGGCATTTATTGGCAGAGAGGTTTCCTGAGCGTTCCATCTGCCTTGGGCTCTGCAGCCGTGAAAGGTCGCGCCCCAGCCGGAGAGACTGGCGTCTGTGGAAATGATCGTTACTGGGAGTAAAGATCTGCCACGAGAGAGGAGGGGTGACTTGATCCACTAGAGGAGTAACTGTCTCGCTGATCTGGAAAGGTGAACTGGGCGATCGAGGCTATTGAGGGAGCGATCCCATCTTGCTAGCAGGAAGTGCTGGAGGGGCTGGGTATGGAATTGGGCGAATGGAATAGCCCCAATTGAGGCCACCATTCTGTCCAGTACCCTCATGGAGAGGCGGAGTGAGGGAGGAGAAGGCTGCCTGAGACGATGAATCCCAGACAGCAGGGCGTAACGCTTGTTTGGAGGAAGAAAAATGCAGAACTGGGCTGTATCAAATATCATGCCCAGAAAGGTGATCTGCTGAGTCGGAAGAAGACAAGACTTCTTGGCATTGATGATCCAGCCCAGGCAGCGGAGGGAGTCCAGAGAGATCTGCAGGCCATCGAGACACTTCACATGTGAGGGAGTCTTTATCAGGATGTCGTCTAAGTAGAGTATTGCTAAAATTCCCTTGGACTGAAGGATGGCTATCACTGTTGCCATGATTTTTGTAAAGACTCGGGAAGCCGTGGCTAGCCCAAATGGTAGGGCGGTGAACTGATAATGTTGGGACCCCACGGCACAGGAAACGTTGGTGAGATGCGAGGATAAGGACATGGAGGTAGGCATCTTGGATGTCTATGGAGGCCGGGAATTCTCGTGGTTCCATAGACGCTATTACTGAACAAAAGGACTCCATCCTGAAGTGTATCAACCGGAGTTTGGTGTTGAGAAGCTTCAGGTCAAAAATGGGGCAAACGGAGCCTCCCTATTTTGGGACCACAAAGAGATTGAGTAAAATCCCGAAAAGTGTCAGTTTTTCTGAACTGGAATGACTATGTCTGCCCCCGCGAGGGAAGAGATGGCTAGGTGAAAACCGGAACATGCTCCAGTGGGCGGGACTGAAAAAAACGGTCTTGGGGAAAAGAAGCAAATTTGATCTTGTACCCTACAGAGATGATGTCTCGGACTCAGGCATCATTGATTATTGATAGCAAAGCTGATCAGAAGGCCATGAGACGTCATGAATGGTTGGATCGGGAACCAGAGGACCGAGAATTCGCATTAGGAGGACAGGACACCAGGAGGGGACAGGCTTGTAGGAGAGCCTCTTTCTATCCTGGCGGACGGGAGAGCGGTTTCACCGGGTGGAGGGTCTGGAAGTCGCGGACCGAAAGGAAGAAAATTAGAAATTTTGTTTATTGAGGGTTGAACGTTTACGCTTTGCTTGTGGAAGGGAAGTACTTTTCCTGCCAGTGGCGTCTGAAATGATCTTATCAAGCTTATCGCCAAACAGACGAGAACCCTGGAATAAAAGATTGGCGAGCGATTTTTTTGGAGACTGTATCGGAATTCCAGGCCTCCAACCATAGGGCCCTGCGAATGGAGATCATGTTGTCAGAAGCCTGGGCAATGCAGGAGGTGGCATCAAGACAAGTGGTGGCAGTGTATTGTCCCGCTTGAGAGATCTGGCCTGCTAGGCCCGCGAGTTTCGAAGGAGGTGCTTGTGCCAGAATACCCCGTCGGAGATTCTTAGCCCAGGAGGATATGGCTAGGGACACCCAGGTTGCTGCGAAAGAAGGGCAAGGGGATGCGCTGGAGACTTCGAAGGCCGATTTTGCCATGGCCTCTATGTGTCTGTCTGGGCCTTCCTTAAGAGACACTCCATCCTCCAGAGGTAGGATTATGTTGGTAGAAAGGTGCGAAACTGTGGGATCCACTGTTGGTGAGGTGGTCCATTTTTGGTGAACCTCTTTAGAGAAGGGATAGAGGGCCTCCAGGCATCTCATAGATTGAAAGCGCTTCTTTGAGTGTTGCCATTCCTTGGCAAAGATGTCATCAAAATCTTCTAGGCAAGAGAAGACTCAGGGTGCAGGCTTAGAGCGCTTGACAGACACCTTAAGGGTGTCGTTTACTGCTAGGATCAGGGTGTCAACCTTGTCCCAGAGATTTGATCGGAGTCTAGGTCCGGTTCAGAGTCTGGGAGGGACTCAGAGTCAGTTAATGCGTGGTTGGGAAGAGGGCCTCGAATGGAAATCTCTAGGGGAGGAGGACTGGGATAAGGAGAACAGGAGAACCTGCTTCCTTTCTGAGCGGCGTTCTATTCTCTTGTATTCCGAGGGTGATCTGGAAGAGGAGTGCTCCGGTGGGCTAGGATTGGAGAGCTCCGGTGGGTTAGGATCGGAATGCACAGGTGGGTTAGACTGAATCTCAGAGGCAATCTGCATGGGCAGATGCGTTAGAGCTGCTATCAGGGTTTCAGAGAACTTAGCCAGGGTAGAAGCAGATTGGGATAAGGAAAGAACCACCTCAGGTGGGGTAGAGACAACTATAGGGTCAATGGTAGGCTCCTGAGTAGCCTGCATGGTCTGTTGGCTACAAGCAAGGCACAGTGGGGAATTCTGAGCCGACAGGAGCTTCTGATTACACACAGAGCAGGCGTAATACACTGTGGTTGCTCCCCGGGCTGGTCACTTAGCAACAGTTCAGGGTTGCCCCTCCCCCGCAAAGTTTATTCACCGTCGGCCGTGGATATGGCCGCAAGTGAATCAATTTTGCAAAAAGGCTGTATTCATCCTGCGGCTGGAGCAGGGTGATGTACCTTTAAGGCTGAGGCTGTGGCTGCACCAGGGCCCTGTCCTGAGGCATGCTTGCTTAGCATGCTCACCCTCCCAGCGGAGCGTGGCAAGGCGCTTGTAGGAGAGGCGTCGGGCACCATTACAGGCTGGCCGATAGCAGGGGCCAATCCCTGCCTGTACGCTCACCCAGCAGTTGTTCATGGCCTCCAGACCTTTCACTTATTAGGCCGACACTGCAGCTAATAGCTCTGTGTCTGCTGGGCCGGCCCCATCACTGGCAGAAGACAGCCCTGCTATAGAGGAGCTGAATTGCAAACAAGCCCAGAGGAAAGGTGAACGATGTGTGTTGCTTCTCTAGCCCCAATTTTTGTGTGTATGGCTACATGTGTGAATGTGTGTGGCTACATGTATGTGTATGTGTCTGGCTACATGTGTGTGGCTACATGTGTGTGGTATGTGTGGCTACATGTGTGTGGCTACATGTGTGTGGGGCTACATGTGTGTGGTGTGTGGTTACATGTGTGTGTATTTGATGGCTACATGTGTGTGGTGTGTGGCTACATGTTTGTGTGGCTACACATGTGTGTGGCTACATGTGTGTGGTTTGTGTGGTTACATATGTGTGGCTACATGTGTGTGGTGTGTGTGGCTACATGTGTGTGGTGTGTGTGGCTACATATGTGTGGTGTGTGGCTACATGTGTGTGTGTGTGGCGTGGCTGCTGCGTGTGTTGCATGTTTATGGCTGTGAATGTGTGCATTTGCATCTGCATGGCTGTGTGTTCATAGCTGCATGTGCATGGCTGGGCATGTGCGTGTGTTCATGGCTGGGCATGAGCGCGTGTGCATGGCTGGGCATGTGTGCATGGCTGGGTGTGTGTGCGTGTGCATGGCTGTGTATGCACACGTTCAGGGTGGCATGCGTGTGCATAGCTGCATATGTCTACGTGTGTTGGTGCATGTGTTGACGGCTGCGTGTATATGCACACGTGCATGGCTACGGGTGTATGAACATATAAAGAGGGTGCACTGTTAGTCAAATACAGTGGGTGCAGCATCAAATAGAAAATGCGAAGAATAACCTATAAAAAAAAGACACACATGAAAATAGAGTAGGTATCTAAAAAAATAAACTTTATTATATACTAAAGGGACATATAACAAACACTAAATACATAATTGGATGATACTGCCTATATAAGTAATTGCAGATAAAGAGCCTTGTTAGCATAAATATACAGTATTAATCCCAGGACAATACAATAAAACAGCCACACTGATAGGTGCCAGAGCAGATAGTGCTCATAGAATTCTATGGAAGATCAAGACCTGTACTGTAAATACAGGACTAGAAAAATGACCAAAAAAAAGCAATAAATGAGAAGGGGAAGATCCCTGTAGCTGATCTGAGTTCTGCAATATAGTCCAGTATTTACAGGTCTTGACTCTTGACCTACCATAGAATTCTATGAGCACTATCTGTTCTGGCACCTATCAGTGTTGCTAGTTTATTGTATTGTCAGGTGATTAATACTGTATATTTATGCTAACAAGACTCTGTTTCTGAAATTTCCTATAGAGGTAGTGTGATCATATTATGTTTTTATATGTCCATTTAGTATATAATAAAGTTTGATATATATATATATATATATATATATATATATATTTTTTTTTTTTTTTTTTAAATACCTACTCTATTTTCTGGTGTGTGCATCTCTTCAAATACTGTCTTTTTCTTTTTTTTTTTTTTTTTTTTATCTTGGTTATGCGTGTGTATGTGCATGCCTGTATGTGTATGTGTGCTTGTCTCCATGTCTTTGTACTATATGTGTACAGTTCTGTGTGATGTGTGCGTGCATATCTGTGTATATGTAATTGTATGTATTTTTTATAAAATGCGTGAATGTTAGGGGCATATCTGGGGGGTGGCATGGGGCACTGACAGCATATGTGGAGATAGTAAGAAGAGTGACCAGCCAAATATGTGAGGCGACAGTATGGGGATAGAAGAGAGAGGTGCTGCATGGGGGGACAGTTTGATGGCACAGCAAGGAAAGGATAATATACTGAGGAGGAAGAGTGTGATGAGGGGGCATTATATAGAGACTGGGCACTATAGGAGGGAGCACAGTGTGAGATGACAGTGTGAAGAGGGGGCTCAGTATGGAAAGGAGGGGGCAGTGTGGAGAGTATGTCCCATAAGAGGGACAGTGTGTAAATCATATTTTGTGCAGGGAACAATGTAGAGGAGCAATTATTCTTGAGCATTATAATCATTCTACTATTTTTAAGGGCAAGACACGAGCTGTGGATGTTAAAAGTCATCACTGTGTGTGGACAAGATGAAGAAAGAAAAAGATAATGAGGTTATATAGGAATAAAGTTACTGTTTCGTGACGCCACCTGTAGGGGTACGGTGATGGCACGGCGCTGCTTTGGACCTCCGGGGGATGGGCTGCAGCAAGATGGATCCGCTCCCTACAGGACGAGCGGGAGTCCCCGGGGTCAGGAGCTGTAGTGATGGAACACGGCAGCTCAGTTGATTCTGTAGGTAAATCAGTTAGTAACAGTTCTGAAATAAGGCTCGGACACGATCCTCCTCTGCACGGGTCTTTACTTAGTTCACACATGGTACACTGGAATAACGGTTTCACTTTCAGGTAACGGACCAGGTGGTCCCAGTGATGAACAGTGTCCCTCCAAGGCTCCACAGAGTCTCTCTTTATCTTACTGTCCCTTTTACTCTTCGCTGCCTTCCACGTACCAGATCAGGATACAGAGGAACTTCTAGTGGGCACCCGAGCCGTTGGCCTGGCGGCTCCCAATGGTTCCATTGTTTTACGGCTCCCCCCACACTAAAGATTAGCAACTCGCAGCGACCCCTGAAAATGGCGCATTTATCGTAGTGCCATTTCCAGATGCTTTACCAGGCCCTATCAGTGGCCCTGGTGGCAGATGGCACACTGGGTAATATGGGGTTAATACCAGCTGCTTTGTTTTAGCAGCTGGTATTAAGCCCAAGATTCTTAATGTAAGGCCAAATTAGACCTGACTCTTAAGAATCTCCAATAAAGGGTTAAAGAAAGACACCACACAGACAATGCGTGAATAGTGTGAACAGCGGTTCCGGTAAAAAGGGAGTTAGCTCCTGCAGCTCCTGCGTGAGCCGGCTCCTGCAGGAGCTGTGTGAATAGCAGCACCAGTAATTAGGTGATTGGAGATCACCATTGCATTAGATTACTATGGCAACGGTGGCAGTGATGATGTCACCGAGCCGCAGTCTCTGCTCAATCATTGAGTGATCAGACAGCACGGGAAGCAGAAGCGTGCTAACTGATACAACAGAGCTGCATCATTTGAAGAGAGAAGACAGAAAACAGAAGACCAGGATCATGGAGGGGTGCATGGGAGTAATAAAGATGGCGTCCCTAAGCATGTCTGTCTATTTATTTCTAATAATTTTTTTTTTCTGTGTGGTGTCTTTTTTTTAACTCTTTTTTATAAAGTTTCACAAATAACATGCAGTTGCATAACATAATATTCCCCACATGTAAAGCCTGTAAAGTCTAAATTGTCCATTCATGAAGACGTGCGTCTCAGGTCTGTCTGTAATCCATGTGGAGATACACGTGTCATTGTCTGTATTTAGTAAGTATGTGACCTTAGTATAGTAAGCCTTTAACCGCCACCCAAAATAAAGAAAGAGAGAAAAAAAGAAAAAAAAGAAGGAAATGGAAAAAAAGAGAAAAAGGAAAAAAAAGAGGAAAATGAAAGGGAATGACCCACTCCAGTGCCGTAGGGTACCCTGTTCCGGGCATTGATTAACGGGGGATGTCACGGGCAGTCTGTGCCCGAGCCCGTAGCCTTGGTGGTTGATGAAATCTGTGTGAATAGTGGAAAAATAAAATAAAGGACAGTTTCAAGACGCCACCTTCGGTACCCGGTAAAGATACCAGCGCTGCTTTCAGACCTCCAAGGATAGTGATGCTGCAGCCAGATGATAATGCTCCCCGTAGGTGGAGCGGGGTCCTCGGGGCAATGATGTAGAATAGGGATTTTGCACAGGGAGGCAGCTCTCCACACAGCCTTGTCCCTGGTGCTGCGGCTTATCAGGTGGAGATGCTGGCAGGCAGTCTGTGTTAAGGGCAGTACCAGGGGCCGTAATAACAGACACACACGCTTGCAGTTGTTTCCGTACCTTTTACTGATGGTGTTGCAAGGTAACATACAGGGTACACTCCAGGTGGTCGGAAGACACTTCAGGATTTCCACACCCGATGAGTTGTAAGGCCTCCTTGTCCTAGTGTGTGTGCTTAGGTCCTGACCTGTCTGAAATCTGGCCTGACCTCCTCTGTGACTCTCACTTGCTTTGCAGGCGGTGAGAACCTTCTGCTTGATGCCGCTATGTCTCCTGCGGTTCCTGGCTCTCGTGTGGTTGCTGTGCTGCAAGTGTCCCAGGAGACTAAAGTCTCCTAGGTTGGCCAGTGTTTTCTGCTGGGCTAAGCAGCCCCTGGCAGACTTGGACTCTGGTGTCCGGGTTGTTTCCTGGGGTGAACTGGTATGGTTCCTCTGCCCCCACTCTGTTCCTCAAATTGCCTCCAACCCTCACTCTTGGGCTCCTGCACTGCCTAAGTTTCCCTCTGGTACTGGCCTAGCGCAGCTCCGTTCACCAGGATGTCTTCACAGTACTGCTTCGTACTGCACTGCCTATCTCTTCCCCCGGGTCTGAATTTATAGGGGACCTCGCCTGAAGGTGGCAAGTAGAGCTCCCCCTTCAGGTCTGGAGTGAAAAGTGTTGCATGTGTAGGGTACCTGATGTGAAAATCCCTCTGTGCACCAGGTGGTTCTGTGGCTACCTATACCGCAGGGTGCCACAGGAATACTAATAGAAAGGAAGAGGACCCCTTCACCCACCCCCTTGCCACCCCTTCGTTCCCACCCTATAGCAATGCTGATAACCGTTCCACTTCTTAATATCTAGCTCCGCCACCCCACCCAGCGACCACCACCGCAACACTGGTTATGCGTTATGGTTGTTTCTCATAGTGCCCGTGACCTTCAGTGGGCCAAGCGTGCCTTGTAAGTCTTCTGAGCTATACCATGTTGTGTTTCAGAAGGGATATACTAGTTGGTAATGGTCACCTCCAGAAAGATGGTCTATTATGAAAAGTCTCCATGTCGCAAAGAATTTAGTTGTTCTGGTGTCCCTGTCCCCTTCTGCTTCCACCTTCTCAACCAGCATTGCCCCCTTCAGATCAGTCAATAGTTCCAATAGCATCAGTGCCGCTGCAGTCAACAAGTGTTGTAATATCAGTCGTTTGTGTAGCACTGTAATGGTGTGTAGTAATTTTCTCTGCGCCTTTCTAGAGCCAGGTTATGGAGTATCCACAATAAGCAGTTTAGTGGGACACAATGCTGTAGTAAACATTGTGTTCAGCTCCTCACTACCTTCCAGGATTGAAGGATAACCCTGCATTCTCATATCCCATGGAACATGTCTACTCCCTTGTCCCCACATTTTGGACATGACTTTTCTGTCTGGATAGGTCTTATTGGCTGGTATATTGAACCCCAGAATTGCCCCATGCATCACTCTGAAATAGGTGTCCCTCCACCTTTTTTCATGATGTTCTTATGAACCTCGCGCCAACCCATCAGGATCTCCTCCTCGATCTCCTTGTTCTGTAATCTTACCTCCCATCTTTTGAAAATCCTGCGTGGCCCCAAAGGAACTAGGTCTTGCCTTAGGGTGGTGTATATGGTGGATACACTAGTGTCTGCTATATTACTAGCTAGTAGAGTGTCCAGTCCATGGTTTGAGCATTCCTTCCTTAAGTCATATAAGCAATGAAATAAATGCTGCCTCAATTGTTCAAACTGTAGAGCATGAGAATGGTTAAGATGCCACCTCCTGAATGTCTGTCGCCGTCAACCACCTCCTCTCCTCCATCTGCATCAGATCCTGTAGTGTTTTAATGCCCTTAGCTCTCCAGACTTTAAAGAGTGTGTTGTCCTTTCCCTGGCTGAAGTCCAGGTGTTGCCATGGGCTAAGATATTTAGATATCTTCCAAGATAATCCGAGCTTGATTCGCAGTGCCTTCCAAGCCCCCCTTGTGTCTTTCAAAATGATCAAATGTTTCACCCGAGGGTCCACTGTTTCCTCCGTTGAGTGCAAAATGGCTACAGGGTCCCATGGGGTGCACCACTCTGACTTGAGTGTATAGTTTGCTAGTGTGTTTCAGCCAGTCTAAGATATGTATCGTCAGGCATGCTACGTTATAACCTCATATATTAGGTAACCCTAGTCCACCTTCGTCTCGTGTAAGCATCAGTGTGTGTCCCCTGATTCTTGTTTTTTTACCCTTCCAAAGGAAGGTCGTAAAAGCTCTATTTATCCTATTTACGTCGACATGGCAAAGTAAAAGGGGGATGGTCTGAAGTGGATATGACTCACCATAAGCCCGTGGACTCCGGTTTAGACAGGCTGTAGCTCCTTCCTCCTTGTCACGGGTGGGCCGCGCCTGCCGGTAGCCGGGCCCGGTCGAGTGCAGATCAAAAGTTGAAGACGTCTTGTAGGAACAGATTCGTGACGCCACCTATGAGTAGTTTCGGTAATCGTTACCGACGCTGCGGAACCTCCGGGGGGTGGACAGCAGCAAGATGGAACGCTCCCCACAGGCTGAGTGGTGATCCCCGGAGGCTGGAGCTGCTTAAGATGTTGTGCGGCAGCTGTGGTTACATTGTAGTGCGGACGGACAGTTCATAAGGAAGCACGGACACAGAAAGTCTCTGCAACGGGTCTTTACTGTAACCAGCAGGCAGTACATGGTATACAGTTCACGGGTAGTGGACTGGGTGGACTCAGCAGTGATGGTGTCCCTTAGAGATCCGTAGTGTTCCTCCATTCTAGCTAAGTGCTTTGCCATTGTCGCCCAGGAATACCAGATCGGGTACAGGGAGGCTGCTTCAATGCCCTATCCAAAATGTACGTTGTGGATGTTTTGGGGAGTCTTGGGTCCCTCGGTGGGTACACCGCTGGTTAGACGACTGGAAGTTGGCTGTTGTGGGGTACTCCTGTGAAGCTGCTCCTCCACGCTTCTGGTTCGCGTAGCAGAGGTGAACTGCTGCCAGCTTCGGTACCAGTGAACCGGCTGTAAGGTTTTGGGCACGGGAGTCTTTTGGAACCCGTGGTTGATCATGCCCGATTCCGGTTGTTGAGACCTCAGGTGCTGACACCCGACCGGTGACGGCCCGGGGGCTGCACGAGGTGCAGAGCCCCCGCTCCTACTCCAAGTTCAAGTTCTCTCTTCTCTCGACTCTGCAGACTACTGTCTACTGTCTACTGTACTAAGTGTCTGTACTTCCTACACACTTCCCTAGCACTCCGCCCACCAGGACCCTGGGTTGGCCCTCTGTTCTAGGTGATGCATGCAGGGTTGGATCTCTCAGTTAACCGGATCACTGCTGTGTCAGAGAATATTGCGGCTGCATTTATGGCTTCAATACCCTCCCGTGACGCACTCGTTGCGGGGCGCCACAGATAGAGGAAACCAAATGATGTATTGTACCCTGGCACACCAAAATTTAGATGAGAAGTTACGACAGATAGTCCGTTTTATTGAAATGTATCAGCACTTTAACATGTATGGTCTTTTTTCCATACATGTTAAAGTGCTGATACATTTCAATAAAACAGACAATCTGTCAAAGTAACCTCTCATCTGAATTTTGGTGTGCCAGGGTACAATACATAATTTGGTTTACTTATTTTTTACCCTTGAGCACCCACCTAAGTGGTTGAGCCCAACTTCACTCCTTAAAAATGAAGTGGATAGAGGAACCTACAGAAACTACACATTTTGATAAGGTGAAACCTCCCCAACAAGGATAGTGGCAAATCTCTCCTCTTCTCCAGTTCTGCCACAATTTTGTTGATTAATGGGGCATAATTTTGTCTGTATACGTCTTTTGTATCTCTCCCTAGATATACTCCCAGATATTTAAGGGCCCTATTTGCTAGGGCAATGTCACAGAAACTCGCTTGAGGACCTCCCGTCTCTCTCCACCCTCCTTCTAAGTCTTTTAGCAGGAGTATCTCACACTTAGATTTGTTCAGGCAGAATCCAGATAGTTCCCCGAAGACCTCCAACTGTGATAGGAGGCCGGGGAGATCCCTACGAGGATCCGCCATGTAAAGTATGACATCATCTGCAAAGAAGCTCGATTTAATTTCCTTGCTGCCTATGGGTATCCCCTGGAAGCTTTGGCCCTCATTTATGAACCATGATAATGGTTCGATCGCCAAATCAAATAGCAAAGGCGACAGGGGGTACCCTTGGCATGTACCCCTACCCAGCCATATCATGTTTGACAGAAAGCCTGGTGAGCTCACTCTAGCCCTTGGGTTTTTGTAGAGAGAATGCAAGAATGTCCTAAATGCCCCCCCACAGTCCCATCTTATCTAGCACGAATTCCAGCCGCGGCCAGCTGATGCTATCAAAAGCTGGCACCCCCCCTGTTTTGCCCCCCTCAACATAACCGCTTCCAAAACCATCATAGCCCTGTGTATGTTTCCTACCGCCGACCTTCCCTTGACTAAGCCCGCTTGCTCCCGGTTTACCAAGTCTGGAAGTAGAAGAGCCAGCCGATCCGCCATAATTTTAGCCATAATCTTAAGATCTTGATTTATTAGTGAGATTGGTCTAAAGCTGGCCGGGTCATCTGACGCTTTGTCTCCCTTGGGTAGACACTTTATGTAGGGGGTGTTCATGTGGTCTGGAATTCCTCGTTTTGATAGGAATACGTGCTATAGTCCCTGTAGGTGGAGTAGTATCAGATCTTTCAGGATCTTATAAAAACCAGTCCCGTAGCCATCTGGGCCCGGTGCTTTATGTATATTTAGGACTGCTATTACCCTAGCTATCTCCTCCTTTGTTATTTCACCATTCAGATCACCCTGACCTTCCTCCGTGACCGTCAGGAGTGTCACTGTCTGTAGCCATCTCTCACCCGCCTGTTTATGTGATGGCCTGGCTCTGTACAAAGTAGCGTAATATTTTCCCAGAATGTCATTTGTATCTCTGGGGTTGGTTGTCACCATATTGTCTGGTCTTTTGAGTGTGGTTATGAGTGTCGTGCCATGTTTACCCCTCACTAAGTTAGCTAATAGGCGACTTGCCTTATCTTCATATTTGTATAGTTCGGCGTCTCGTAGAGATTTACCAAAGAGCTCCCTTTTTTTGGCCCAGGTGTCAAATTCTGTTTTGGCCTCTAGCCACAGTTGTTTTATTTGTGGAGAGGGCTGAGTCAGATAGTCTGTGTAAGTCTGCCTGACTGTTTGACTTGTCCGTATATAGTGGGCATTTGTTGTGTTCTTCGTCTTGTTGGTATTGGCAATGATCTTACAACTAAGGACCGCCTTGGCCGTCTCCCAGAACAGTGTAGGGTTGTCCTCCACCTCCCTATTGGTCTCATAAAAGAACGTCCACCATTCCCTTAGTAGTTTAGCAAAGTCCTGGTCCTGCTGTAGGAATTGGGGGAATCTCCAAAGGATGTCTGTGCCCCATAGGAAGGGGTCTCATAGGGATAAAGTGATCAGCCTATGATCAGAAATTACCATGTCTTCTATTGTAGTCTTCTCTACCTTCTGAAGTATGTCCTCCTGCACTAGAAAAAGGTCAATGACCAGGTCTCGTGTGGGTGTGAGAAGTGTGTGAATTGTCTCTCCTTGGATGTTGCAACCTCCACACGTCCCTCATCACAAGGTCTGATGCAATTCCCTGTAGCATCGTATCCCCCTCACTTGGGTCTACTAACCGAACTCCCCCTCCTCTTCCCAACCTGTCCTCCGACTCTGACATTACCCCGTTCATGTCACCCCCTTTTATTGAGTTGCATTCCTTGTCTAACGTGATGGATTGATGTAAGTCCCGGAAGAAACTATCCTGTGCTGAGTTAGGTGTGTACATATTGTGTATACTAAGGGTCCGCCCCAGCGTCTCCAAAATCAAATGTACACGTCGCCCTTGATCATTGTGGCGACAAGACAAAACTTTATGCGCAAATTACTTGTGTATTAAGGTTATCATTCCTGCCCGCCTCCCCTGAGCTCCTGAGCCGTAGAACCCTTCTACCTACAGTCTATGCATGCAGAACATGTCCTGCCAGGGCAAATGGGTTTCCTGCAGCAGGATTATGCCTCCCTTCAATCTCTTGAGGTGTCTAAGTACCATGGCTCACTTTTCAGGTGACCTCAGGCCCTTCACATTCCATTATATTATTTTATCCATGGTTCTCATTGAGTGGCCAACCAGCGGTCAGATCATTACATGTAGCGTGTGGCAAAAGTGGTGACTACAGGTCTTAATTATTATTATGTCTTGGCATAGGGTGTACCCTGGGTGGTGGTTTCAGATGTGGAGCAGTATTCTCATTCGTAACATTATACAAAGCAAATCCCTGAACGTGTATCGTAGCCCCAATTGTCCATCCCCCTTTGTACCATTCCCTCCCTACCCCCCTCCCAAACATCGCATTAGAAGCGACTTCCATTTTTTCCAGCGAGGAAAAAGTAAAGGCAACCCTTTCGCTCCCGCCAATTCGCCTTCTTAGAAAGTGAGTCATTTGCCAGCTATATTAAAAAAACAAATCAATAACATAGTCTCATTTGGAGGTATTTCCTCTCGTTTGCAGCCCCCCCTTCGTAGGCCCCCAAGTCTCGACAATGCAATCTTTCCCCCACACTTCTTCTAACCCTGGCGTGATCCTATTGGTATACCCACTGATGTGTACGGAACGCTGTGGCAGGTCACAGTAACCAGCCAAGATGTGTAAAAGCCATCAAAGAATGGACAGCGCAAAAAACTGAAGAAAAAAAAAATAGGGGATAAATAGTAAAAAAGAAAAAATAATAATAAAAAAAAGAAAAAAAAAGGGATCATTATTAAAAATTAAATAATAATAATTAAAAAAAAGGGAGGGGGGAAGAAATATAAAAATAAGAAAAAAGAGATTAAAAAAAGAAAAATTTAATGATGAGTGGGAAACTCTCCCCGTTCAGGAGAGTCTTGCACGTTAGTCTTGCTGATCCATTGTAGATGTCATCCAATTCAGCACTGGTGGGGTGACAGTTTCCTCGGCTTGTGAGGACACATTTTCCTCTCTGGTAGGTTATTGTCGCACGGGTGTGTTCGATGTTTGCCCAGGCCGATGCTCGTCTTCCTGCTCTGCGTCACGATTCCTTGGGGATCCTCTCCGCGGGTTGATTGTAAAGGCACACAGAGCCTCCTTGGGGTCCTTCCAGGATTTGAACGATCCATCTGGGCCTCTTACTTTGAGTGTTGCTGGATAAAGCAGTTGGAATTGAATGTTGTGTCTGAATAGGATGCTGCACACTTCGCCTAATGCTTTGCACTTCTCGGTCACTTCTGCAGAGAAGTCCTCGAAGAGGACCACCTTGTGGCCTCTGAGCATCAGTGGCTTCCTCCTGTTCCAAAAGAGGCATAGTATTTTCTCCTTTTCTTTAAAGTCAAGGTATTTGGCAATAACTTGTCTGGGCCTCTGGGAGTGTGAGTTATCTCACCCATTGGTAATATGGCCGTCGCTTGTCCCCCAGTTTGGCAGGCCCACTCTGTGCGCCCTTTCTACCTTGTGCTGGCCCTGGAGTCCAAAAGCCTTAGGGAGGACTAGCTCACATATATCATCTAGTTGTTGGGGCAGTATCGATTCTGGGAGGCCCATGATTCTGAGGTTGTTCCTCCTTGACCTATTTTCCAGGTCATCCATTTTATTTCTCATCAAGCTGGATTTCTTCAGAGATAGGGTTAGGCCGTGTTCCATTGAGGCTAGCTTATCTTCCAGGTCTGATACTCGTTGTTCTAGGTAGTCCAGTCTGCTCGCATGTTGCGCAGAAATCTCCTGGAGCTCTCCCAAGGCCTCTCTTACTGCCTCCCTCCCCGCCTTTTTAATGTCACTGGCCAGATACTTTGTCACCTCCTTTGCCATAGATCTGAATTCTGTGTATGGGTAGGGGTCTGTATTTGGGCCCAGATGTCTCTTGGGCAGAGTGGTTGCCTTCTTCCTGTCTCCCTTCAGCATCCCCGGGGCCCCAGCATTCTGACCTACGCTGGTTCTGGAGATCGTTTAGCGCTGTGTCTTTCTTGCGTGTGCCCCGCAATGCCGCATCTTGCCAGCTCATGCAGCCGTTCTTTGATCTCCCGCCGCTCTGTCCTCCTTCCTGCCAGCGCTTCGGAGCCACCGATCCATGATCTCGCGGATGTCCCCTGTGTGAACGGTGCCCAGCAGTGTATCAGAAGTCTGCCGGCTGGCTTTGTTTTTGTTTGTCTGGGGCTTATCTGCGTCAGGAGCATTCTCACGCCACCATCTCCACGCTGGTGCCGGATCCAGAAATCACTAATTCCATCTTGTAGTATATCAGTATTGTCAAGATGAATTGGATGATTATCTCATCTTTCAAGGGTGTTGTTACCCTGGATGGCGACTAGGTGGCAGAAGGTGGCTGTAGGTTATGCACTGTGGGGGCTGCTTTATGAGCAGCTTTAGACAGTCAGAGCTTTGGGTTTATTACTCTGGCTTGGATTATCAGGTCCTTCCAAAATATAACTGCTGTGCAGGGATGGAGCTACTGTGTATGTCTCTTTGTTTAGGTCGATGTGTAAGCCCCTGATGGGGTTTAAATGGTGACACATAGATAGTTCAGTTGTGACAATGTGTTTCTTGTGCCCCCAGGTAGCACCATTCCATGGCTTGCTTAATCTATTATGGGGCCTGCTCTTGTGCTTTTATAGCTCGAGCTCCCCCTCCTCTTGCCTCCAGATGATTGGGGGCTGCTGTTTACCTTTTCTCAGTCACCTCACTTCCAGCCTGATCACCTCAGGTATCCAGGTATCAGCTCCGTGTCAGAGGAATGCAATGCTGTGATGGCTGTGGGGGGTTGTGAGTGCTGGTGGAAGGGGGGAAGGGATGGGTTATACTGCAGCCAGGGGATCTTAGATGAAATAGATTGATTAATCCACCATTCTGCTGTGAAGCCCACTGGGACGGGGTACTCGGTACCGGACCAGGGTACTGCTGGGGATGTCACGGAGGTCCTGGTCTGGACCGTGTCCCGGGTTCACACAAGTGAAAGGGGATATATACAGGGGATAAAGTTTGTCGTGACGCCACCCATGGGTTGTGTTCAATGATGGGACCACCGCTGCAGCGCTTCTCTGCCAGGAGGATGAATGGATGGGCTGCAGCCAGATGGATGAGCCCACCGTGGGTCGGCTGCTCCTGACAGGATAAAGGTATTTTAAACAGTTCAGGGTACCTGGAATCAAACACGGACACGCAGGCAGGGTTCACTGGGTTTACTTGTCAGCTTCTTCACAGTTAACAGCAGTTCACAGTACAATTCAGTTCTTAACAGTTCACAGTCAATTCACTCCAGTTACACTGAACCCACTGCAGCCAGGTTTTCACTCTGAGACCCCTCACTCTCTCTAAGTCCTTTCAGGCTGTTATTGTGCTCTCTTTCTGTGTCTCTGGATAGTATAGCGGCAGCTCGGACCTTTGTGGGTCCTCGTGGTTGCTGCTGTGCTTCCTACCCTTGTTGTGGGAACTCCAACCTGGAGTTAAAGCTCCCCATCGGTTAATCTGGGAAGCTGGTATAGAATCTCTGTTCCCCTCAGAGCTGACACTCTGGAGTGTGCCTAGTCTGCAGTAACCCTTTCCTGCAAGGCGTTACCAGACTCCATCTAACCCATGTGACTCCAGCTTCAATAGGGAAGACTTCTCCACCAGTTAGTCAGTGCTGCCGCGTTCTTCGGACCCAGTGCTGCTGGTCTGGTCTCTGTCCTCACACTCCCCTGGGATGCCGGCTATGGACGAGCTTTCTCTCCATGGTTTCAGTGACTCTGTGGATTCTGCGTCTCCATTATGCCCAGCCCCACCGAGACGTGTGTCACTCTCTTTCTGTTCTTGTCTTTACTGGTCGGCACCCTTGGCCTACTCGGTCTTCGCTTCTCAGCCTACTGTGGCCTACTAACTCCTTCCTCCTCTTCTTCCTCTATTTGTAACCTTCTGTCACCTGACCTACATGCATTCCCACCCACTTTCCTCTAAACCCACCACCCTTTGCCCGCCTAGAATTCCGGGCTCCGGGTTGGGTGCTGCCTCTAGTGGTGTGTGGTGTTCTGTGAGGGTGTTTAGTGTATAAACCATCTAACCTTCTACCTGGCTGCAGTTCCCTATGTGGTCACCCTGGTCGCAGGGGCGCCACACTGCTTCTTCTCGATGTCCCCTGTCCTGCTGATGTGTCTCCTTGCTGGATAGTAGGTTTGTAGGGTGTCTAATAACTGGATGGCTCTGGATTTTCCGTGGGTGCCATGAGGCCACTCACAAACAGCCTCCTTGCATGGCAGCCATCTTAAGTCTCTCTTTTTTAAGCCTTTATTGGAGATTCTTAATGTCCGGGTCTGGCTTGGCATGACATTAAGAATCTCAGGGCTTCATACCAGCTGGTAAAACAAAGCTGGTATTAACCCCTTATTACATCATGCCTGTATATTGTTCCCATGCAGTTTAAGCATGTTCCCATCCATCTCTGTCTTTTTACAGCCTCCCCTTCCCAGACCTTATGCTATTCGGTTTGAGTGTCATTTTTTCTTTAGTTATACTGCGTCTGCCAATCATAGTAATACCATTATCAGAGATGGATATGGTATTACTATGACTGGCAAGCAATCCCAGCATGTTTATTGACTGAAAATAAGTCAGGAAACATGCTTTTCAGCTCACTCGAATATCACAAGTAGAATAAAAAAAACTTGCTGAGTAACGAGTATTGCGAATACAGTACTATTCGTGCGAATAGCAAATAGAAACGAGTATACTCGTGTGGAGCCCACTGGGACAGGGTACTCGGTACCGGACCGGGGTATCACGGGGGGTATCACGGCGGTCTTACTCCGGACCGTGTCCCGAGCCCACAAGTAAAGAGGAATATTTACAGGGTTTGTCGTGACGCCACCCACGGGTTGAGGTCAATGCGGACCACCGCTGCTGCTTGCCACTGCCAGGTGGATGGATGGTGCTGCAGCCAGATGGATGAGCCCGCCGTGGGTCAGGGCTGCTCCTGACAGGGTGTAATATGGATATAACAGTTCTGCATGCAGGGAATCACACACGGGAGACTGAAGCAAGGTTCACCGGGTTTTATTTGCACGTTCTTTACTACAGTTCCACAACACTGTTCACAGTTCACAAAGTTAACTCCACGCACTAACCCTCCTGCAGCCAGGTTTCCTTCTGAGACCCTTCTCTCCATCTGTTACCTTTCAGGCTTTCTCTATGCTTTCTCTTCCCCGTGGGCTGTATGGTAGCAACTCGGTCCCTTGTCTAGCTTCCCCCTGTGTGCGGGAGGCAAGCCTGGGTCCTATGTGCTGCTGTTCCTCCAGCCCGTGTGTTAGGAACTCTGACCTGGAATCAGAGTCCCCCGTCGGTGTGTCTGGGATCCGGCATATAGCTTCAGTCCCCTCAGAGCTGACTCTCCGGTCTCAGCCTAGCCTTGGGTGTCCCTATGTGGTGGAGGGATCACCGGGCCCTTTCCTACCCGTGTGACTTCTGCACCAGGAAGGGATTCTCCTCACCGTCATTCTCTCGCACCGCTGCCATGTTCTTCAGACCCAGCTGTACTGGTCCGGTCTCTTCCCTTTGTTCCCGGGCTGTGGAGCGGGCTTTCTCTCCAGGGAACTGTGTCTCGCAGGATTCTGCGCCTCCAGGGAACCCAAGACCTTCTGGGAAGTCACTTGACTGCTCGGCACCCACTGGCCTACTGACTAACTCCTTCCTGTTTTCCCTTTTTATCCCAGTGCTGTCACCTGACCTGCGCCATGGTGACTGGCCCTACCACCCCTTGCCCACCTAGAGTCCCGGCTCCGGGTTGGGGCTTGTGTCGGTGTGTGTGTTGTGATGCTGGTTTATGTAAAACCTGTCTCCCTTCTTCCTGGCTACAGTTCCTACCTGTGGCCACCCTGGTCGCAGGGGCGCCACACTCGTTCATCACTAATAATGAGCTCTAGATACTCCTGCCCCATCCTCTAGTCTTCAGTCATTTATTGTGTGTCAGAATTTTACTCAGTTTTGCTGAAAAATGTGATGGTTTAGAAAACAACTCCCAGAAATTGCTTCTGACAGTTAAACTGCTGCTGCTACTGTTTCTAAGCTCTCCGATGCGTACTGTGTCCCTCACTGCTGTGTTGGGGAAAAGCAGTCCTAACATTGTCTACCACTTTTTTTTGATACTCCAACATGCGCATGTCCCTGTCAAAGTAAGAAAGCATCTGACTAAATTTACTCTTGCACCACAGATCCAACAGTGTGGCAATCCAGTAGTCATCGCTAATTCGAATTCTAAAAATATGGGTATCATGTGTTGCAGACAGTGAAGCAAGAAGGTGCTCATGTATCTAACACATCCATGAGGTCTTGGTGGTGGGGTAAAAATCGAGCTTCCTTCTTCTGTCCTCTCCCGCCAACCTTAGTCAACAGAAAGGGGAATCATTTCTTCCTCATCTCCTGATTGTTCTGTGCCCATCACCTCCTTATCCTCATCCTCCAAATGTTCCTCAGCTCCTGCAACCTCAGTATCATTTTGTCTGGTACCATGAGTCCCTCTCTGTTGCTCTACTCCACCCTCCCTTGGCTCCTGCCTGTTAGACGAGAGCCTGGACCTTAGAGACATTGATAAATTATTTCTGCATACTCCTCTTCTTCCTCCTCCTGCTCCTCTGGAGCCAGTAGCACATCTCACATATCTTTCAAAGTTTCCTCCAGCAAGTAGATGACCGGAATAGTGATGCTGATGATGGCATCATTGGCGCTAACCATCTTAGTAACCTTTTTGAAACTGTAATGAAGGGTGTAGAGGTCATTGATCTGTGCCCACTCTGCAAGCACCACTAGCATCAGAAAAGACTCACTGTATGCGTTATTACATACTGCTCCAGGGCTTGTCTCTGCTGTCACAGTTGCTGCAACATGTGCAGAGTCAAATTCCACCGTATCAGCACATCACATATCAGGTGGTTAACCAGTTTTCCGAAATACCTTTGTAGCCATGCTAGTCGATGAGCCACGGAGTGAGAACGGCAGAAATGAGCACACAGAGACTATGCCTTGTGCAGCTGCTCATTCATGCCAGAATAGTGGTGTAGGAATTGTTGGACAACCAGGTTTAGGACATGAGCCATGCAAGGCATATGTGTAAGTTTGCCCGGCCTAGGGCTGCAACCAGGTTCACACCATTATCGCACATGGCCTTCACTGACTCCAGGTTGAGTAGAGACAGCCATTGCTGAATCTCATTCTTAAGCTGTTCACAACTCTTCCGATATGTGACATCCCCAAGGCATTTTAATTTAAACACTGAATGATGGCAGTGATCCCTGGCAATGCAGTACAGAGTTGGGGGGGATTCTAACTGGACTGTTGGACCATTGAGGAGAGGTTTTTGGTGCAAGTGGAGGGCTTAGAGGAGGTGGAGGAGGCAGAAGCAGTGGAGGAACTGGTAAATACAGAGGTTTTACCCCCATGTCGTGGGGATGTCAAGACTTGTATGGCAGCCCCTTCCCCTCAACCACCAGCATCTCCCAATGCTCAGTCGATGAAATGTAATGCCCCTGGCCATGTTTGCTCATCCAGGTGTCAGTGGAGATATGCACCCTGTCACACATAGTTTCTAAAGGAATGGGTGATGTTGTCTGTGACAAGCTGGTGTAACACAGGCACAACTTTCTTAGACAAGTAATGGCGTCTGGGTAGCTGGTACTGGGGGACTGTGACGGTCATTAGCTTTTGGAAACCATATGTATCCATAAGGCGAAAACACAGGATTTCCATGGCTAACAAATGGGAGATGGAGAAATACAAGCTCTTAGCTTTGGGATGTGTAAGAGAAAATAATCTTTTTCGTGAACACAACTGCTGGTCTGTGGGCTGCCTGCTGAGCTGAGAGAGCGTGGAAAAGGGTGTACACAACAAACTACTGCACTGTGAGGGAGGTGCAGGTGGAGATGTTATGGTCGATTGACAAAGAAATGGTGTGCTTATTGTCTGATATCAGTCAAAAGCAGTAGGCGTGTCTACATCCATTACAACTGACGGGTTGTCACCCTGACTGTAACAGGTAAACAAGTGGAGGTTGTGGCGAAAAAACCCATGTGGCAACACTTGCCACAGTGATGGAGGAAGAAGAAGCAGTAGATGAGGTTGATGTGCCAGACAGTGTTTGGTGAGGCCCACTAGACCCTGTTTAAGCACTGTAACTTTGCCAGAGTAATGCATTTCTCTTGGCCATATGCTGGTTCATGCATGCAGTAGTCAAATTAATGTTTTTTTGCCTCTACTGCTTTTTTTTTTACAAATACAAATTTGGCAAAAAAGTGAGTTGGTTCATCCTTTACGGTCTCAAAAAAGGCCCAAGCTAGGTAACCTTTGACACCCTTCAGAAATGCGACCCGTCACTGCTTCTGTCCAGAGCCAGAGTTCTGGCTAAGGATGCAGCGCTTGTAATGGTTGCAGCACTCAGTCTCCGTGTGGGAAACTGCAACATAACCTCCTCCACTCCCCCCCCTCAATCTCCTCTGCTGAGCTGCGTGCCTCTGGGTTGATTCCAAGTGGTATCTCAAATATCATCATCATCATCCTCTCTGTTGTCCCATTCTTTGCCCTGAGAGTCACCTTCCTCCTCTTCCTGCCCTGACTGCATAGTACAATGTGAGTGTGCGTGAGGTATCCGTATCTCATCATCATTACCTCCTCCCCTGGTGGTTACTGTCTGGAGTCTAGATTCTGCTTGGACCCTACTTCATACATCCGCAGATCCAACTCCCCAAAATTCTGGGCATCAGTACAGATGCTTTCCTTCCACAGAAAGTTTGTAAGTCTTTTGAGCAGACCCTTGATGCCTATGGAATATAATGTGTGAATAGGTCTGCAGACACTCCCATCTGTTTCCCCACAGTCAGTTGGGAGAATGGAGATATGTGATACGGGGGATGAACATGGGTAATTGGGGTGCCATCTCTGAGGACTATTGTGTGTGTGATGTTGAGGTGGAGAAAGAAGAGGAGGATTCATTGATGCATCACTTGCCATCGTACCTCTCAGAGTCGTACCTCTCTTCTGCTGCTGACACAGAAAGAGACTGGAGTAGCACATCCAGTAACAGAAACTGCCACTTGTCTTTGGATAGGATGAGCCGGTGTTTCTTTAGTACATCTTTCAGTAATATTAGCAGTAACACCTACCCAATGTAAGCCTTGAACACCAAGCCTATTCCTCCTTACACTACAACGTCTGGATTTCCCACTAATGTTTAATGCACACAGATTTGGTAATCACTTGTTTGAAGCCAAAAAAAGCCTTTTAGGGGAAACACAAGGATTTGGCAATCACTTTTTGAGGTCCCAAAAAAGCCTGTTAGGTGAAACACGAAGATTTGGTAATCATTCGTTTGAGGCCAAAAAAGCCTTTTAAGTGAAACACAAAGATTTGGCAATCACTTATTCTAAGCAAAAAATGCTTATGTGCGGTTGGACCCTCTCGCCCTCCTATTCTATCTAAAAGAGATCGAGTAGCTAGCTATTTTTTTGTGTAGCAGGCACAGAGCAGCAGCAGCACGTTCCCTAAGATGTAACAATTTCAAAACGGAAACAATGGCAAATGGCTGCTTCATATATCCCGAGGGATATGTGACTTAGTCAACCAATGACACATGCCCTTGTTTCTGCAAGTTGTGGATGGCTTATGCACGCTGATTAGCTGCTGACCCAGAACATCCACAGAATAAGTGCTGGGGAAAAAAATGGAGTCTGATGCTCCTTGGACCTCTCCTCGCACCCTCCCCTCATCAAACATTTCCGCCCACTATCCTAGACAGTCATAGGGTAGAAGAAAAACATCACTGCAAATGCATGTTTGGGGAAAGTTTGCTCATCTTTAGTCATTGCCACTATGTGCTCTGATCTTGAGATTGAAGTAATGAAGACTCAGCTGGATGACCCTGCTGTTTGTCCTTCAGGGAAATTATTTGTGCCTTCAAATTTTAAGGGAGCGTCATAAATCAGTTTATGGGTGTCACCCAGGGAGTAAAACAAACCTGGACCTCCTTTCTCGTCATTTTTGATGGCTAAGATTGCCTCCTGATGTGATAGACTTTGTGTCTACCTGCAATGTTTTTACGTGTTCTAAGACCCTGCATACTCGCCTGCTCGTGTCTCTCCTACTGTTGGCAATACTTGATAGACCATCAACACATTAATTATTAGTGAACTTTCTAGGTCCGCTTGAAAACTGATATTTTAATGGTGGTGAATAGTATTAGTAAAAATTAGTAAAATAATGCAGTTCATTGTCTTAACTGCTCTTCATAGTGCTAAAACTTTAGCTCAAATATTTATCTCTGAGATCATGAAGCTTCATGGGGATCCCTCTGATTTTGTGAATGGATCTCATCAGGGGATCCATTTTGTTCTAAATTTTGGAATGCATTCTGTTCTCATCTGTGGGTAAATCTATCCTGTTCCTTGATGTTTCATCCTCAATCCAACAGTCAGACTGAACGCTTGAACCAAAAGCTTGGAGACATACTTGAAGGTATCTGATAATCAGGAAGATTGGTCAGTTTTTTTAGCCTTGGCTAATTTTGCTCTTAACAATCATCGCAATTGGTAGGTCACAATTTATTGGTGCATATGGCTTTTACCCTTATTTCTGTGTTTTCAGTCGTGATAAGTCCCTGGGGGTTAATGCGGAGGAACAATGTGTCTTTCTCTTCTGTATGGCAAGGGGTGCAGAACTACTAAAGGTTATGGGGGACAAGTTCGTACAAACGTATGGCTAATAAAAGACATTTATCAGGTCCAGACCTGTGTATGAACAATTATGTATGGCTGTCTACCAGAAATATTAATTTGAAGATTCTGTCTTGAGAATTAGGTCCCAGGTTCATTGGTCTGTGTAAGGTAGTTGATGTTATTAAGGCGGCCGTCACACGGAACGATATCTTGCCCGATATCGTTTAAGCGATCTCCTTTTTGATCGCTTAAGCGATATCGGGCAAGATATCGTTGCATGTAATCAAGCGATTTACGATGTTAAATCGCTTGATCGTGACATCGCTGATCTGAGGTTCGGTTCTCAGATCTAGCGATGAACGATGCAACGATCTGCATCATCGTGGTGTATGACACCACGATGATCCATCTCCCAGCGACCGCGCCTATGCTGGGAGATGGTAACTATGGTACACGTCGGGTAACTAAGCGACGCGCGGCGCCTAGTTACCCGATGTGTACCATAGTAACGAGCGAGATCGCGGCTCCGCATCGCTGGTGAGTCTGTCTGTGTGACATCTCACCAGCGATGTGAGCGATATTGTAAGCGATTGCGCGTGCACGTGATCGCTTACAATATCGCTAAAGATGTCGCAGCGTGTGACGGCCCCCTAATAGAGATGAGTGAACCTACAATAACCCTATTATAGGTGAATAGTTAACATGATGGTACATTCACATGTCTTTGATGATTGGGAATAACAATTTGTTTTTTTACCTGGTTCACCTCCTATGAGCAGGTTCCTGTTGGTATATTGTACCCAGTACTGTGGAAGTAAGGAGAACTCGCCTGTGCATCTTTCAAAACCTGCTCTTTGTGATCTTTGTGGTCATATATCTGATTATTCCTAAAATGCTACTTCTCTCTGATTCTTTATATTATTGTATCTAACCCACTTGATAAGCAGCAGTGGTCCTAGAAATCACCTTATCTAGTGTGTTTTTCCTTATTATACACAGTTTGTTTTAAAATGTTTTTACCTTTAATGTCTTGGATATATTTGTATTCTCCAATATCATGTCCACTCTCTATTTGAAACTAAACCTTTCCAAAACTGAACTTCTTCTGCTCCCCCCATCCACTAACCTCCCTAAATCGGACATCTCTCTCTCAGTATGCGGCACCACGATAACGCCTAGGCAGCAGGCTCGCTGTCTGGGTGTTATGTTTGACACCGATCTCTCCTTCTCCTCCCACACGCAATCTCTCGTCCGCTCCTGTCGCTTACACCTGAAGAATATCTCTAGAGTCCGCCCCTTTCTCACCCTGGAAACAACAAAAACCCTCACCGTGGCCCTAATCCATTCCCGCCTTGACTATTGCAACTCTCTATTAAGCGGCCTCCCCCTCACCAGACTTTCTCCTCTCCAGTCCATCCTTAATGCAGCAGCCAGGATCACCCATCTGGCCAATCGGTACTCAGATGCCTCTGCTCTGTGCCAGTCATTGCACTGGCTGCCCGTATACTACAGGATCAAATTCAAATTGCTTGTTCTCACCCACAAAGCTCTTCACAGAACAGCACCCCCCTACCTCTCCTCCCTCATCTCGGTCTATCACCCCTCCCGCTCTCTACGTTCCTCAAATGACCTTCAACTAACATCTGCACTAATCCGAACCTCCCACTCCCGGCTCCAAGACTTTTCCAGAGCTGCACCAAACCTCTGGAATGCTTTACCCAAAGAAATCAGGACTATCCATAACTTGTATGGCTTCAGACGATCCCTAAAAACGCATCTTTTTAAGGTGGCCTATCATACTCCCTAATAGAAGTCCATTGTACTGTAGACAGGGAATGGGCTATCCTCTGGACATTACTCTTCTACAAACTCCACCAAACCATAAAGGTCTACACAGACTGTCTGATGACCATCCATGTAATCTTAGCCCTATGCCCCATTTCCTCAAGATGCCTGGACCATCAGTGCAATAAGCCCCGGCCCCTTGTGCAACCCCTATCCGTTGTAGATTGTAAGCTCTTTTGAGCAGGGTCACCTTCATTTCTTGCTTTATTTATTGTATTTTTTATTTTATATTTTTTTCACATTGATTCTATGCCTATTGTTTTGTATCCAATTATTGTACTTTAGTTGTTCTCTACTGTGATTACTTACTGTATTTTCTGTACTTTAACCCTACATTGTAAAGCGCTGCGGAATATGTTGGCGCTATATAAATAAAGCTTTATTATTATTATTATTATTATTATTATTATTTATTTTTTTTTTTTTCTATTTAATAAAAATAATTTTTTGAATTATATTAGACTACACGGTTGATCCCAGTCGTCTTTACAAGCTCAGCACTGCTGGTAGTCCGATCCCGCAACTGAAACAGTTTTAACATACGGTCCTGGCGCTTGCTGGTCTTTCTTGGACGCCCTGGAGCCTTTTTGACAACAATGGAAGCTCTCTCCTTGAAGTTCTTGATGATGCGCTAGATTGTTGACTGAGGTGCAATCTTTCTAGCTGCGATACTCTTCCCTGTTAGGCCATTTTTGTGCAGTGCAATGATGGCTGCACGTGTTTCTTTAGAGATAACCATGGCTAACTGAAGAGAAACAATGATACCAAGCACCAGCCTCCTTTTAAAATGTCCAGTGGTGTCATTCTTACTTAATCATGACTGATTGATCGCTAGCCCTGTCCTCATCAACACCCACACCTGTGTTAATGGAACAATCACTAAAACGATGTTAGCTGCTCCTTTTAAGGCAGGACTGCAATGATGTTGAAATGTGTTTTGGGGGTTAAAGTTCATTTTCTAGGCAAATATTGACTTTGCAAGTAATTGCTGTTAAGCTGATCACTCTTTATGACATTCAGGAGTATATGCAAATTGCCATTATAAAAACTGAAGCAGTAGACTTTGTTAAAATTAATATTTACATCATTCTCAAAACATTTGGCCATGACTGTAGTTCTGAACATGAGTGCCATGGCATGTGTGCGAGCTTGCAATGCTGCAGAGCCACTACCAGGGTATGGCCATTATCACACCCACCCATGCCTGGGTTAAAGTTCAGTGGTGAGAAACACAGATTTTTCTGGTCTGTTATAGTGTTCAACAACTCTGCTGTGGTTTGCAAAGAACAAAGAACAGAGTATGGTTGCTGATGGTGCTTACAAATGTGTAATGACAGGTGCAGGGCAGGTGGCATCCATACTTTCATTATAGACAGGGGATTGACAATCATATAGCACAGGGGAAAAGGCCGTAATCTCACCCACATACAGTGATTGTGGACCCAGGCATTTGGCTCACCTTTTGTCTCTAAGACCACTAAGGATAGGGTCAAATTTGCGTTATGACCCTAGCACGACGCAAGCGTTAAATACTTAGAAATCTTTGCCACAGTACAGAACATTAACGCTATGCGCTGCCAGGCAATGGAGCCCCATAGTAACCTGGTGTTTACCTTAGCAGCCAGCCACACACAAAGCCCCAGGTTGTGCACTTTTGGACAGCGCACAGGAAAATGTTGCAGACAGCGTTTCCTGTGCTCTCAGCTAAAGCACACATCCTGGGGCTTTGTGTGTGGGCGGCTGCTTAGGTAAACACCGGGTTACTATGGGGCTCCGTTGCCTGGCAGCAGTGAAAATTTTTAAGTACTTAATGCTTGCGTCGTGCTAGGGTCACAGCACGAATATGACCCTAGCCTAAGAATGACTTTATTTATCTTGCTTCACATACCATTTCAAACATCACAAAGCACCCACTGACCTTGTGGAGACCAGTGGTTGGATACCTAGTCCATGGTAAACCCCTGGCCATATCTTCAAGCTCGCAAGGGCTGGATAGTGACTTAAGGACTACTAATACCCTGGGCTAGGTCCTTCCCTGGTGGGATAACTGGCTGGTGTCCATGTTGTAGACTCTTAACCGAGGCTCCATGGACTTCATCTGCATATTCAAAGCAATTCAGGACCTAGGCCGCATTTTCCACTAAGCACTGGAGGGCACGTGCCTAGGGCACCGAGCTGCGGAGGAATGTGGGTGGCACCAACACAGGGAATTTTTTTTAAATGTATTTTCTTTAACTTCCCCTCAACTCCATTATACAATGTAGGAAATCTGTTGTCTTTTTGGAGGGGAAGGGGGTCGGGGTCAGGAGGGAGCGGGGGCAGGGGCACACACCTCCATATTCTGCTCGATGCAGAGAGCTGACAGACCCAGGGGTCAGAGAAGTCCCTGCATTGGAGCTGTAGCAGCATCCATGCATGTGAGGAGAAAGAGATTCTCTCCCATTGCAGACGGCACAGACGGTGAGAGGTCATAGAGCTGAAGATGGGGGGAGGCTGTGCTGTATACTGCTGAGAGGAGGCTGGTGACAGAGGAGGCTGGTGACAGAAGAAGCTGGTGACAGAGGAGGCTGGTGACAGAGAAAGCTGGTGACAGAAGAGGCTGGTGACAGAAGAAGCTGGTGACAGAGGAGGATGGTGACAGAGAAGGCTGGTGAAAGAAGAGGCTAGTGACAGAGGAGGCTGGTGACAGAGGAAGTTAGTAACAGAAGAGGCTGGTGACAGAGGAGGCTTGTGAAAAAAGAGGCTGGTGAAAGAGGAGGCTGGTGACAGAAGAGGCTGGTCACAGAAGAGGCTGGTGACAGAAGAGGCTGGTTACAGAGGATTCAGGTGGCAGAGGAGGCTGGTGACAGAGGAGGCTGGGGAAAGAAGAGGCTGGTGACAGAGAAGGCTGGTGACAGAGGAAGCTGGTGAAAGAGGATGCTGGTGACAGAGGATTCAGGTGGCAGAAGAGGCTGGTGACAGAAGAGGCTGGTGACAAAAGAGGCTGGTGACAGAGGAGGCTGGTGAGAGAGGAAGCTGGTGAGAGAGGAGGCTGGTGACAGAAGAGGCTGGTGACAGAAGAAACTGGTGACAGAGGAGGCTGGTGACAGAGGATTCAGGTGGCCGAAGAGGCTGGTGACAGAGGAGGCTGGGGAAAGAAGAGGCTGGTGACAGAAGAGGCTGGTGACAGAAGAAACTGGTGACAGAGGAGGCTGGTGACAGAGGATTAAGGTGGCAGAAGAGGCTGGTGACAGAGGAGGCTGGGGAAAGAAGAGGCTGATGACAGAGGAGGCTGGTGAAAGAAGAGGCTGGTGACAGAGGAGGCTGGTGACAGAAAAGGCTAGTGACAGGGGAGGCTGGTGAAAAGGGAGGCTATACTGTATACTTCTGAGAGGAGGCTAGTGACAGAGGAGGCTGGTGACAGAGGAGGCTGTGCTGTATACTGCTGAGAGGATGCTGGTGACAGAAGAGGCTGGTGACAGAGGAGGCTGGTGAAAGAGGAGACTGGTGACAGAAGATTCAGGTGGCAGATGAGGCTGGTGACAAAGGAAGCTGGTCACAGAGGATGCTGGTGGCAAAAGGGGCCGGTGACAGAGGAGGCTGGTGACAGAAGATGCTGGTGACAGAAGAAACTAGTAAAAGAGGAGGCTGGGGAAAGAGAAGGCTGGGAAAAGAGGAGGTAGGTGACAGAGGAGGCTGGTGACAGAAGAGGCTGGTAACAGACGAGGCTGGTGACAGAAAATACTGGTGACAGAGGAGGCTGATGACAGAAGAAACTGGTGAAAGAGGAGGCTGGTGACAGAGAAGGCTGGTGACAGAAGAGGCTGGTGATAGAGAAGGCTGGTGACAGAGGATGCTGGTGGCAGAAAAGACTGATGACAGAGGAGACTGGGGAAAGAAGAGGCTGGTGACAGAGGAGGCTACTGACAGAGCAGGCTGGGGAAAGAAGAGGCTGATGACAGAGGAGGCTGGTGACAGAAGAAGCTGGTGAAAGAGGAGGCTGGTGACAGAGGAGGCTGGTGACAAAAGAGGCTGGTGACAGAGGAGGCTGTTGACAGAGGATTCAGGTGGCAGAAGAGGCTGGTGACAGAGGAGGCTGGGGAAAGAAGAGGCTGATGACAGAGGAGGCTGGGGAAAGAAGAGGCTGATGACAGAGGAGGCTGGGGAAAGAAGAGGTTGGTGACAGAGGATGCTGGTGGCAGAAGAGGCTGGTGACAGAGGAGGCTGGTGAGAGAAGAGGCTGGTGACAGAGGAGGCTGGTGACAAGGGAGGCTGTGCTGTATACTGATGAGAGGAGGCTGATGACAGAAATGGCTGGTGACAGAGGAGGCTGATGACAGAGGAGGCTGGAGAAAGAAGAGGCTGGTGGTGAAAGAGGAGGCTGGTGACAGAAGATGCTGGTGACAGAGGAGGCTGGTGACAGAGAAGGCTGTGCTGTATACTGCTGAGAGGAGGCTGGTGACAGAGGAGGCTGGTGCCACGAAGGCTGTGCTGCATACTAGTGAGAGGAGGCTGATGACAGAAATGGCTGGTGACAGAGGAGGCTGGTGACAAGGGAGGCTGTGCTGTATACTGCTGAGAGGAGGCTGATGACAGAAATGGCTGGTGACAGAGGAGGCTGATGACAGAGGAGGCTGGAGAAAGAAAAGGCTGGTGGTGAAAGAGGAGACTGATGACAGAAGAGGCTGGTGACAGAGGAGGCTGGTGACAGAGGACGCTAGTGACAGAAGAAACTAGTGAAAGAGGAGGCAGGGGAAAGAGGAGGCTGGGAAAAGAAGAGGCTGGTGACAGAAGAAACTAGTGAAAGAGGAGGCTGGGGAAAGAGGAGGCTGGGAAAAGAAGAGGCTGATGACAGAGGAGGCTGGTGACAGAAGAGGCTGGTAACAGACGAGGCTGGTGACAGAAAATACTGGTGACAGAGGAGGCTGGTAACAGAGGACGCTAGTGACAGAAGAAACTAGTGAAAGAGGAGGCAGGGGAAAGAGGAGGCTGGGAAAAGAAGAGGCTGGTGACAGAAGAAACTAGTGAAAGAGGAGGCTGGGGAAAGAGGAGGCTGGGAAAAGAAGAGGCTGATGACAGAGGAGGCTGGTGACAGAAGAGGCTGGTAACAGACGAGGCTGGTGACAGAAAATACTGGTGACAGAGGAGGCTAATGACAGAAGAAACTGGTGAAAGAGGAGGCTGGTAACAGAGAAGGCTGGTGACAGAAGAGGCTGGTGATAGAGGAGGCTGGTGACAGAGGATGCTGGTGGCAGAAAAGACTGATGACAGAGGAGACTGGGGAAAGAAGAGGCTGGTGACAGAGGAGGCTACTGACAGAGCAGGCTGGGGAAAGAAGAGGCTGATGACAGAGGAGGCTGGTGACAAAAGAGGCTGGTGACAGAAGAAGCTGGTGAAAGAGGAGGCTGGTGACAGAGGAGGCTGGTGACAGAAGAGGCTAGTGGCAGAGGAGGCTGGTGACAGAGGATGCTGGTAGCAGAAGAGGCTGGTGACAGAGGAGGCTGGTGAAAGAAGAGGCTGGTGATGAAAGAGGAGGCTGGTGACAGAAGAGGCTGGTGACAGAGAAGGCTGGTGACAGAAGAGAGTGGTAACAGAAAAGGCTAGTGACAGAGGAGGCTGGTGAGAGAAGAGGCTGGTGACAAAGGAGGCTGGTAACAAGGGAGGCTGTGCTGTATACTCCTGAGAGGAGGCTGGTGACAGAGGAGGCTGGTGACAGAGGAGGCTGGTGCCACGGAGGCTGTGCTGCATACTGGTGAGAGGAGGCTGGTGACAGAGGAGGCTGGTGACAAGGGAGGCTGTGCTGTATACTGGTGAGAGGAGGCTGATGACAGTAATGGCTGGTGACAGAGGAGGCTGATGACAGAGGAGGCTGGAGAAAGAAGAGGCTGGTGGTGAAAGAGGAGGCTGGTGACAGAAGATGCTGGTGACAGAAGAGGCTGGTGACAGAGGAGGCTGGTGACAGAAAAGGCTTGTGACAGAGGAGGCTGGAGAGAGAAGAGGCTGGTGACAGTGGAGTCTGGTAACAAGGGAGTATGTGCTGTATACTGCTGAGAGGAGGCTGGTGACAGAGGAGGCTGGTGACAGAGGAGGCTGTGCTGTATACTGCTGAGAGGAGGCTGGTGACAGAGGAAGCTGGTGCCACGAAGGCTGTGCTGCATACTGGTGAGAGGAGGCTGATGACAGAAATGGCTGGTGACAGAGGAGGCTGATGACAGAGGAGGCTGGAGAAAGAAGAGGCTCGTGGTGAAAGAGGAGGCTGGTGACAGAAAAGGCTGGTGACAGAGGAGGCTGATGACAGAAAAGGCTGGTGACAGAGAAGACTGGTGAGAGAAAAAGCTGGTGACAGAGGAGGCTGGTAACAAGGGAGTCTGTGCTGTATACTCCTGAGAGGAGGCTGGTGACAGAGGAGGCTGTGCTGTATACTGCTGAGAGGAGGCTGGTGACAGAGGAGGCTGGTGCCACAAAGGCTGTGCTGCATACTGGTGAGAGGAGGCTGATGACAGAAATGGCTAGTGACAGAGGAGGCTGGTGACAAGGGAGGCTGTGTTGTATACTAGTGAGAGGAGGCTGATGACAGAGGAGGCTGGTGACAGAGGAGGCTGGAGAAAGAAGAGGCTGGTGATAGAGGAGGCTGGTGACAAGGGATTCTGTGCTGTATACTTCTGAGAGGAAGCTGATGACAGAGGAGGCTGGTGACAGAAAACATAGGAGGCTGGTGACAGAGGAGGCTGGTGATTGAAGAGGCTGGTGACAGAAGAGGCTGGTGACAGAGAACGCTGGTGACAGAGGAGGCTGGTGACAAGGGAGGCTGTGCTGTATACTGGTAAGAGGAGGCTGGTGACAGAAGAGGCTGGTGACAGAGTAGGCTGGTGACAAGGGAGGATGTGCTGTATACTGGTAAGAGGAGGCTGGTAACAGAGGAGGCTGGTGACAGAGGAGTCTGGTGACAAGGGAGGCTGTGCTGTATACTGGTAAGAGGAGGCTGGTGACAGAGGAGGCTGGTGACAAGGGAGGCTAGAGACATGGGGGGCTGTGCTGTATACTGGTGACAGGGGAGGCTGTGCTGTATCCTTTTGAACAGGGAAGGCTGCTGCTATATACTGGTGAACAGTGGAGGCTGGTGCTGCTATATACAGGGAAGGCTGGTGCTATATACTTATACTAGTGACAAGTGAGACTGGTGCTGTATACTGGTGAACAGGGGAGACTGGGGCTGCTGGTTACTGGTGAACATTGGAGTCTGGTGCTGCTGTATACTAGTGAACAGGGGAGGCTGATGCTATGCAGGCTGGGGATTTGGGGGCATATTACTGTAGAATAGTTTTTATTGGCGCTATAAAGGAAAATCTACTTTATTTAATATGCAAATGAGGGAGCTGCGCAGCACTCTCATATTTGTATAGTAAAGCTTGTCTTTATTGTCAGCGCTCCGTTAGTAATAGTGAGTGCTCTCTAATAGTGATGGGCGAATCCTAAATTACTCGGAATCGCTTGACTCTAGCGAGTCCGAGCCCGGGACTCGCTACTCGTTGCGAGTCTAGCGAGTCCAATGTTAATGAATGGGGAAGCGAGTAATAGCGAGTAGTGTGCGATTTACAAATCACAGATGTGTCTCGGAAGCTTCAGCCTGAAGCAATCCTAGTTTTGCCATTGATTTGCATTGAACTCGTTTACTGTGCAAGTAATCGCTGGGAAACTCGCACAGATAAGAGTCCTGTCTGCTCTGTGTGCAGGCTGCCGCAGCTCCAGGGTTCTAGAGCCCGCCTGCTGCCTGATGTAGCAGAGCTGAGATTGTTCTCAGTCTGCTCATCCCTGTGCATAGACATCTATATCTATGCACAGGGGATGTAGCAGAGAGGACATCACGTTTTGGACTGCGTCGGACGGAAGAGGATTTTTTAAATTAAAGATGGAGTCCCTAATGGCTTTTTTTTTTATTTCTAATAAAAATATTTCTCTGTGTTGTGTTTTTTTAAAACAATTTAATAGAAATTCATGGCGGTCATGTCTAATATTGGCGTGACCGCAATAAATTTCGGCTTTGGGCCAGCTGATAATACAAAGCTGGCCCTAACCTCTTTATTACCCAGTGTGCCACCGCCACCAGGGCCGCTGGAAGAGCGGGGTTCAGCGCCAGAGGATGACGCTTCAATGAACGCGCCATCTTCTGGGGTGGCTGCGGGCTGCAATTTGCAGTGGGGGGTGCCCAGAAAGCTTGGGCATCCCTGCGCTGCGGATTCCAGCCCCCAGCTGCTTAGCTGTACCTAGCTAGACATAGAAATTGCGCGGAGCCCCACGCATTTTTTTTTAATTATTTCATGAAATTCATGAAATAATAAAAAAAAAGGGCTCCCCTATATTCTTGTGTCCGGCCAGGTACAAATAGGCACCTGGGGTTTGGGGGCAGCCCGTTGCCGCCTGCTGGATCCGGCTGGTTCCAAAAATAAGGCGAAGCCCATGTAATTTTTTTTCTGAAAAATCAATAAAACAATCCTAAAAAAGGGACTGCATCTTTATTAACCCCTCGCCCATGGTCCAGGGGTTAATAAAGATGCAGTCCCTTTTATTTACATTGTTTTATGGATTTGTCAGAAAAAAATTTCACGTGGGCTTCGCCGTATTTCTGGAACCAGCCGAATCCAGCCGGCAGCGACGGGCTGCCCCCAACCCCCAGGTGCCTATTTGTACCTGGCCGGACACAAGAATATAGGGGAGCCCTTTTTTTTAATTATTTCATGAATTTCATGAAATAATAAAAAAAAAATGCGTGGGGCTCCGCGCAATTTCTATGTCTAGCCAGGTACAGCTAAGCAGCTGGGGGCTGGAATCCGCAGCGCAGGGATGCCCAAGCTTTCTGGGCACCCCCCGCTGCAAATTGCAGCCCGCAGCCACCCCAGAAGATGGCGCGTTCATTGAAGCGCCATCCTCTGGCGCTGAATCCCGCTCTTCCAGCGGCCCTGGTGGCGGTGGCACGCTGGGTAATAAAGGGGTTAATACCAGCTTTGTTATACAAGCTGGTATTAAGCCCGAGATTCTTAATGTCAGGCCACGTTTGACCCAGCCACTAAGAATCTCCAATAAAGGGTTACAAAAACACAACACAGAGAAAAATTTTTATTTGAAATTAAAAAAAAAGCCATTAGGGACTCCATCTTTAATTAAAAAAATCCTCCTCAGTCCGACGTAGTCCAAAACGCGATGTCCTCTCTGCTACATCCCCTGTGCATAGATATAGATGTCTATGCACAGGGATTGAGCAGACTGAGAACAATCTCAGCACTGCTACATCATCTCTGTGAGCAGGCGGGCTCTAGGACCCTGGAGCTGCGGCAGCCTGCACAGAGAAGACAGCTGGACTCGGCTCGCAAAGTAACAGCAGTTACTTTGCGAGTTTCCCTGCTATCACTGGCACAGTAGCCGAGTCTAATGCAAGACAATGGCAATCCTAGTTTTGTCAGCGTTTGCCATTGATTTGCATTGGACTCGTGCGAGTAAACGCTGGGAAACTTGCAGAGTACCGAGTCCTGCGAGTCCCTTACTACTCGCCGAGTAACGAGTCCTAGCGAGTAGATTTGCCCATCCCTACTCTCTAATATCAGCCTGCAAGTCTGCGCTTACTCACTGAGGCTGGTTTCACACTTGTGTCTTTTTTTCAAATCAGGCAAAATCAGTTATTTTCAGCCAAATCCTGATCCTTTCAGGATCCAGTTTTTTGTCCATTCACTTTAATGGTGTCAGGAGCAAGCTGAAGTAAGGGGCCTTTCACATCAGCGGTTCCCGCTGATGTGCAGCAGATCCAGCAGATTTACTGCATCTGTGGATCTGCCTCCTAATGGTCGCACTTTGTGGCACTGATCTGTGCAGCCCACAGGGATGGGGTACTTGGTACCGGATCGGGGTATCACGGGGGTTATCACAGCGGTCTTGGTCCAGACCGTGTCCCGAGCCCACAAGTAAAAGGGGTTATTTACAGGGATGGTCGTGACGCTACCCACAGGTTGGGGTCAGTGGGGACCACCGCTGCTGCTTGCTATTGCCAGGAGGATGGATGGTGCTGCAGCTGGATGGATGAGCCCGCCGTGGTCGGGCTACTCCTGACAGGGTATATAACAGTTTAACATGCAGGGAATCACACACCGGAGACACTGGCAGGGTTCACCGGGTTTTACTCAAGTTTTCTACGGTACAGTTCACAGTTCACACACAGTTTACTCTTTACCGGTACCCCTCCTGCAGTCAAGCCTTCCTTCCAGTCTTATCCCCTCTTTCTGATTCCTTTCAGGCCCTTCTTCATTTAATTCTTCCTGCGTGCTGTATGACGGGTCGCTCGGGCTCTTGTTTGGCTTCCTCCTATGTGTGGGTCGGTAAGCTCTGAGTCCTTTATGCCACTGTGTCTCATAGCACTTTGTTAGGAGAGCAGACCTGGAATCTGCACCTCCCCGCTGGGATGTGTGTGATCTGGGCTTGAAGCTCCACTCACCTCAGAGCCAGCGCTCTGGTATTGGCCTAGCCTCCAGTGTCCCTGCTGTACTAAGGATCCACCAGGCTCTGTCCTACCCGTGTGACTTCTGCACCAGAAGGGATTCTTCACCTCGAAGTCTTCCTTTAGCCACGCTGCCGTGTTCCTTCCTGGCCCAGCTATACTGGCCTAGCCCTTGTCTTTACCACTTGGCACCCTCTGGCCTACTTGGTCTTTTCTGCTTGGCACCCGCTGGCCTACTCGGTCTTTTCTGTTCGGCACCCGCTGGCCTACTACCTACTACTTCCTGGTTTCTTCCTTTTATTCCAGTGCTGTCACCTTGGCTACGTCTTACCCACTTCCCTCTAAACCCTACCACCCCTTGCCCGCTTAGAGTCCCAGGCTCCGGGTTGGGTGTTGCATTCTGTGGGTGTGTTTTTGGGGTGCTTATACATAAGCTGACTACCCTCTGCTTGACTGCAGTTCCCTCTTGTGGCTACCCTGTACGCTGGGGCACCACAGATCCGTCAAGCTCTATTCATTCACTATGGGGCTTGCAGTCGGGTGTGGCAAATGCGGTTTCGCCAAATCCAGCAGATCCGGCCACGAAAAAAGACCACTGCTACCAGTGTTTTTTTTTGCAAGTGCCAGATCCGGCGAAACTGCACTTGCCACTCCCGACCGCAAGTCCCATAGTGAATGAATGGGGCTTGACAGATCAGTGACACAAGTGCGGCCGTTAAGCGGCAGATCTGGCAGATGCAGTAAATCTGCCACACATCAGCGAGAACTGCTGATGTTAAAGGGCCCTTACTTCAGCTTGCTTCCTGTCACCATTAAAGTGAATGGACACAAAACTGGATCCTGAAAGGATCAGGATATGCCTCAAAAACATGATTTTGCCTGATTTGAAAAAAAAAAACACAAGTGTGAAACTAGCAACACTGGATGAGTGCAGCAGCGCGCTCCAAGTGTTAGTGTGGGTGCACACATTGTGGCTGCTGGCTCGTTCTGACACCTGGGACCTGTCTGCTCTTGGCTTCCCTTTGAACATCTTCAGTAATGAGGAGGAGTGAATGAGCAGACAGCATTTCTCCATATCAGTAGGCCTCTCCTCACTGAAGCAATGGTTAGATCACCTATTTTAATCTCTTGATAACTTTGAAAAGCTGAAGGTGTTAAAGAAATGCTCAAAAGACTGAACCTGTGTGCAGCAAATGCAGACGTTCATTGTTTTAGTGTTTAATTAGCACTTTTTAAAGCATATTATGGGGTAGATCTGCCTTAAATAGATGTCATGTGCACATGCTCATAGTGTAAAGTCAGTAAGAAGCGCGACCACGAAAAGATCCTAGGGCAGCATGAGGGCCAAATACTGTTCTGGACAAATATATAACAGTGTTTTTCTTTTAAAGCTACAGGTTGTATGAATATTATGCTTGTTACTTTTGTCACTATTTCTCTGCTCAGTGTCTCTTGGACAGAGTGAATGACAGTTTGCTGCACTATGGAATCAGGGCTGTGCCAAGCTATTAGTTTTGTGATTGACAACACAGTTTTTCCATTTAGTGGTGGGGGTGCTGAGCTGTCGGTGTGTTAATGGACAGCTTAGCCATCCAGTCTGTGACTGGGAGATGCTGGGCTTCTTCAGTTATCCCTGTTCTCTGTGATTGCCCTGCTGAGCAGTTAGTCCTGGACCACTGCTAGTCATGGCATTTTGCTCATTGGTACATGTTGGCCTTGTTTATCTGTTCTCTGTGTCTCTTGATCTTTTGCTGCCAGACCTTGGATCTCTTCTGACCTTCCATTTGCCTTGTCCCTTTGCATTGATCCACTCTCCTTCTAGTATCCTAGCCCCAGATTGTGACCTGACTACGCCTTTGTCATTGATGACTTGCTCTCTTGGTATCTGACTCTGGAATATGTAACCATCCTGCCTCACGGATTGTCTGTGAGTTGTAACTAGCATCACACCTTCGTTACAGACTGTGCCTATTATGACTGCAGGGGCATCACCAGAGTGCAGAAAGATTAGGGGCATAAGCCCAGAAGTAACCGTACCTCTCAATAAGGATTTGCGAACCAGACTTTAAAGTTTGATCTTCATACCAAACACAGACTTTTAAAACATTTTCAGTGTTTGGGTTTAGAGTTGGGGTGCTTTACATACGCAAACCACTGGAGCAAGTATCGCTGTGCTTGGATACACTCGGTGCATGGCCAAGTGTGAGCCGCTTGCGGTGTTGGAACGGCTCACACTGGGTTTAAAATCAACGTTATCGGATGTAGTGTGTAGCAAAAAATTAAAATGATAAAACTCTGCCCTCCCTCCCTGCAAGTGGCTGTATGTGTGCAGAGAGCAGAACTGCCTAATCAGTGACTTCCAATGAGGTTCAGGTCAAGATTGGGTCCAAATGGGAACTTTAGAAAAAAGTTTGGCTTAACCCCCAGAACCCGAACTAAGGCTGGCTTCACATTGGCGTTCCCCTCCACAGCGTTCTGCAGGGGGAAACTGCCATGTGAGCGCAGGCACCGCAAGCCCCTATGTTTAAAATGGGGACGCATGGTGCTGCGCTTGAGTGCGCATGACTGTGCGCTCCCATTCATTTCCGTGAGTGATTTGTATGTAGGCGGATGTTTGCGCACAAATCACACAATCTCGTCCGCACCAGGAATGCAGCATGTCAAGTTCCTGGTGCGGACGAGAGTGTGTGATTTGTGCGCAGGCATCCGCCTGCGTACAAATCACTTACGGAAATTAATGGGAGCGCACGGTCATGCGCAGTCAAGCACAGCACCGTGCGTCCTCATTATAAACATAGAGGCTTGCGGTGCCTGCGCTCACATGGCGGTTCCCCTCCGCAGAACGCTGCAGAGGGGAACGCCAGTGTGTAGATACCCTTACACGCGCCTGCTCATCCCTATTCCTTACACCTATGAGGGTATTTAAAGTTTAAGGCGGTACAGCTATAAAACTTTGTAATTAATACTAAACATTAAAGCAATAACAATTGTAACAGTTTCCCTCTTAATAATAATAATAATAATAATAATAATAATAATAATAATTAAAAAAATATATTTATTTATTTTATTATTTTTGTTTTACTTTATTTCTTCTGGTAATACTATTTTTCATGATATTGTATGTAAAACTGAGACATGTAAAACAGTCTTCTATATTTTGTCCCAGGAGATTAGCTGTCCCTCTCATGGCTCCTCCAAGCTATCGTGTGACAGGCTGTAATAAAACTGGCTACAGAAATTGACCCACCACCCCACAAACTGTAGTATCTGAAATAGGGTAAAAAAAAACCTTGGACCCTCAACTTTTGGCTTAACTAATACCATATGGAATATGTAATTGAATGGAAAGTTTCTTAGATTAAAAGAGATTTCCATTGATGAAAATTGGAAGCCACCATCAGGAGATAATAATTTGCCCTGTATATCAACACATTAAAAATATGGAAAAATAAGAATGATTCCTAATGGAGTAGGATACACATTAATATTTAGTGTGCTTTTTAGTGATTGTATCAAATAGAATCTATTACATTATTCTGAATTACACCCAATTACAAATCTTGTAAACAACAAGAAAGCAACCATATAATTGAGAATACGTTTCCAGCATTAAAGAGGGTATTATCTTGATAAATGACTTTGCTCCTTTCTTAAAAGAAAGTGGTCCAAAACTTTGATAAACGACCCCTCCAGCCTTTACATTACAGTGATTCAGGTTTTCACCCATAGGCATCATTTGTCAGCTTGTCAGGATTATCCTATATGGTGAAAGTATATGGGTAGAGTTATTATTTTCTTTGTGTCTACCCAGAATCACAGGTTAACTGTAAATACGTAACTTTACTAAATGAATGCATACATTTCAAAATGGTAAAATCTACAATCAGTACTTTTCTTTTCATGCAATCCTAAGTATAGTTTGTTATAGCTTGTGCACAATTAGATAATTATTGGAGTAAATAGGGACAATGTACAACTGGCATGGATTTATTTCTCAGATTTTTGGAGGTCTACAATTACTGGAAGGGGCCCTAGATGTTGGACATTATACCAGGAAAGGGCTAAGAATGGAGGACATTATAGCAGGAAAAGAGCCAAGGATGATGACATTATCCAGGATAAGGGGCAATATTATTATGATGGACCCAGGATGGAGGCATACGTCCTGAATGGAAGATATTGTACTTGGAAGAGGAACAGGTTGGGGCACTATATTAATGGAAGGAGCAAGAATGGAGGACATTATGACAGGAAGGGGCTAGGATAGAGGACATTATTACAGGATGGGAGAGCAAACACATGTATTTTCATGATCCGGAATGCTAAAAGGGCCCAAGGATCTGGATTGCTGAAAGGGTCCATACATCTGACGAACATACAGGTGGAGGCCCAGGGACAAATTTTTGCACTGGGGCCCACTAGGCTCAAGTTACACAACTGCTCACAATGTATAGTATATTGCATAATGAAACCATTGTTTGACCATAAATGTAATGTTTTTCTTTAAGACATGTATGTCACACAACCAACCAAATCTTATGAAGTACAGATTCAAATTTGTTAAGATTGTCGTTTACAAAAATGTCTTCCTCTCCAAACCCTTTCAGTCTTTTATCTTACTATAACAGTTATTGATTATAGCTTTTACTACAAATTTATGAAGTAATCTTCAAAAAGAAATGTGATAAATACTATAAGTATTTTGATGTAGCAAAGGGCATTTTAACATGAAATTGAATTTATATACAAAGCATTCTGACCTCCGGAGTGGACTTTCCATCTCACATGAATGTATAGACAACTGCCATTCCCAAAGCATCCTGACCCCTGGGGGACACTTTCCATCCAGCGTGACACTGCCTCAAGATCTGCATGGGTTTGTCCAGATTTTCAGTTGTTGACTTCTCTGCGGATACCTATAGATTGGCATCTGAAATTGTTCACAACTAAGCTGCAATATGTGAAAGTACACTGACACGTGATCTTTTTTTTACTGATTTAGAGCTTATTTTCAGGCTTATTTCCAGAATTTAACACTGTGCAAGCCAAGCTTTAGAAGCCATGGAGAAGACCTCTTCCCAGGTTAAAGTTACCAGAGACATAGGCCTTCTCATTTAATACTAAATATTTATGGTCTTGACAAGGGGCATTGCTTATCGGATTATGTGGGGGCATGTCTTTAGACTGCTCTGCTTATTATCCTTTGAGCAATACCCCATTGGTTATGGCCATAAATATATGTAAATACTTAAGTCCTAAAAAAGGTTGAGAAAAGTATTATAGGAGTGATACCTTTATTGGCTAACCCAAAAAATTATATTTGTAAGCTTTCAGAGCTCAAGGCTCCTTCATCAGACTATATCACAAATGAATTACTGAGACATTTAAATACAAAATACAGCAGGACATAAGGAGATGGAGTTGGGCTGAGGAAATTGAGATAAAGTCTTTGTTAATGATTCAGAAGAAAAAAGGTGTTTTCCAGGGCCACTGGACCATACTGACAGCGACTTTATTAGAACATATTAAAAACACTTACATCCCGGCGGGATGTAAGTGTTTTTAATATGTTCTAATAAACGGCGGGATGTAAGTGTTTTTAATATGTTCTAATAAAGTCGCTGTCAGTATGGTCCAGTGGCCCTGGAAAATACCTTTTTTCTTCTGAACTGATTGGTGGAGCCAGCCACTGTTCCAGGTGCCAGGGAATCCGATGAGTGTTGAGGTGAACAGCTTCCTATTCCCTACCCCCATCAGCTGTGCTTTGTTAATGATGTAGATGATGTCAAGTTTTCTTTCTTGCATCTGGAACTTGACGTCATCTACATCATTAACAAAGACTTTATCTCAATTTCCTCAGCCCACCTCCATCTCCTTATGTCCTGCTTTATTTTGTATTTAAATGTCTCAGTAATTCATTTGTGATATTGTCTGATGAAGGAGCCTTGAGCTTTGAAAGCTTACAAATATAATTTTTCTTGTTAGCCAATAAAGGTATAACTCCTATAATACTTTTCTCAACCTTTTTTTGTTACTTCAATATTTACATCGATTTCTCTGGCTAACACGGTACCACAATATTATTTTGTATTGTACTTTGGCCATAAATATAGAATCAAATAAAAATTCACTTATTTCTGGAATTGAATGATGGATTTAAAAAGAAAAAGGAAAAAATTAAAAGCAGAATATTAAAAATTTTTACGGAATACTGTTTTACTTATATTTCAAAATTAATCCAAGTTATCTATTATTAATTTCTGAAAAAACAGCAAAAGAAAAAAAAGAAAGAAACCCATTCCAGGACTGGAGATATTCTGTGCACAGCAATGTTGAAATCTCATAATCACTCATGTCATGGCTTTACATGTGGAAGTACTATACGCAGTTATTTAACATTGCTGCATCCATTGTACGGAGCATCAGAGAGCTGCATATCAAGCGAGATGGAAGAAGTGATTAACGGTATTCATCTTCCATGATGGTTCATCGCTCCTCCCCTCTGATAACCTTTAATATATTCATTGCCTTATGTTCATACACGTTGATTGAAGAGAGCTTTATCTTGTAAGTAGTGGGATTGTCACCCAAAGTAGATGTAAAATCTTTATTCTCACCAATGTCTAAATCATTGTTTTCCAGTGGTGCAGATCACGTGGCACAGATTATTAATAGCCCTGGTCTGTACACCACTTGACACAGCGCTCCAGCTGTCATTCTGCTCTCTGGCTCATATGATTCTTACACTGGTGGAGTGCCAGGCTCAGGCCTGTTCCATCAGTCAATGTCACCCACAAACCAGTGATGAATAGCTCGCCTGTCGCTGTGGCAAGGTCTGGGCGCTCATTCACACACGCCTGACTTTTACCAACTTCTACACACAGCAGCTGAGACCTGCCCCAGCTGATACAGACCGGGCTGACCTGAAAACAATCCGCCCCCCTTCTGGATTAGTTAAAAATGAAACAAATCCTAATGTGATCATGTCACTAATTATGCATTTAATTCAGTTATAAGGAGCTAATGGCTCCCTCAGTGACAGCTTTTACTGCTAAAAGGCAATTCATTCCTGAAACTGAGAAATCTAATTACACAAAATGCTTTGTCCTAATCTTTTCAGAGAATAATCTTATTTGTAGACATTAACATCCCAGATGCTGCTGCTGTTTGTCCATTATGACAGTGTTTGTCCTGAATAATGTATAAATAGCTCTTTCTGGACAGTTGCATGTCACTAAATCAATACAATTTGCTGCCTTCTGTTACATTAAGTCGGCATCGGCAAGCTGGAGAAAATTAACCTTTTTTTTGTTTTTCCGCTCACAAGCCTTCAGAATGAGAAATGAGGCGCATGCCAAAAGATGACTGTCATTCACTCTGACACAAGTTGGTTAAAAGTTAATAAAAAGAATGCAATAAATTAGTATGGTATTCCCTTATGGAGAAGGAAGCTCAGTGCAGAACAGGATGCTGCCTTTCAAATACCAATACTTAACCCCTTGGTGAATGGTATGCCGTGTTCATAACATCAAGAATTATTTTAGCCTTAAAGAACAAACATTATGTTGTCACATTGATCCCTATCTTTTTAATCTGTAGAGAAATGTATTCGTGAGAAATATTCTTTTTTTTCCTTTTGCAATTTGAGATGTATTTCCTAATATAGTGCTTTATATGTTTTTAATTGCTTTAAGCAACATAATATTTTTAATTGAAAAAGTTAATTTTTTATGTTAAACTTTATTAAATTATTATTATTCAGCTCTTTCTTTTCCCCTCAAATCACAACAAAGGACTTAAAGCTATAATCATTTTATATAATATATGGCTGCAGTATTCTAATTTATCATTTAATATGCTGATACTCTGCAGAGGTAAAATGCCATTAAGAAAACTTTGTTGATTTGCTGCAGATTTCAACCTTTGGACTGCATCATTTCAAATTCATAATACAGGTCAATTTCTCCTGCAGATTTTCTTCCCAGTATGTGGATTTGTTTTCTAAAATACTTAAAAAATATAATTATATAGTAATTGATTTGTTGCATGCAGATGATCAAACCACACTGTTAGTCCTGTTGCTGTATTCATGTAATCTTGATGATTCTCATCATATTTTAATGTATTGAGCTTGGTTCTGGTGCTCCATTCATGTACTGAAGATGCTTTGGTGATATATTCCTGTGCTGTTGTTGGTTTGCTGCTGTATTAATGTACCAATGGATGGTTCAGGTGGTAATAATAATATTAAAAAGCTTAATACAGCACCAATATATTCTGCAGCAATTTACAATTCAGAAGTTCATATACAAACAGTCATAAGTAACATACTTATTAAAAAAATACAATAATTAACACAAAAATAATGGAGACCCTGCTCATAAGAGCATATAATCTACAACGAAGTCATCAGCCAATCTCTGCTGTGTTATTGCATGCGGCTGAGTTTGACAGAGAATTATGTGAATGAATGGGCTTGAATGAATGTAAACTTTTGAGAACAACTGTATTATATATCTACTATATAATTGTCTTAGGGGTCTGTCAGTCACAGAAATCGCGCGCCAGACAGAGGCCGCACCAATTGCAGACTATGCAAATAGGCACGACAATCCAAAGTTCGAATTTCATGCCAATTTGCAGCCCAGCTATAGTGGCGCTAACAGCTGATTGGTTTACCAGGCAACGACAGGTCCTGTCCTGGGAGCTACAAGACAGAGGTTGAGCGAGCCGGCGGATGGGTGAGTATCCTCACTGAGGATGTTTTTATTTTTATCATCACCGTGGAGGAGCGGGAGGGAGCGGGGGGCTGCGAGGAGTGGAGTAGGGGCAGGAGCAGCAGAGGGGGCAGGAGGAGTGCCTCCATCCTACCCCCTTGTATCCATCCTGCCCACTCCTGGCTCCATCCTGCCGTGCTCGCTCCATCCTGCCCCGCTTGCTCCATCCTACCCCCCCCACTTGCTCAATCCTGCCCCCCCGACACCATCCTGCCCCGCCAGCTCCATCCTGCCCTGCCAGCTCCATCCTGCCTCCCACCACCATCTTGATCCCCCCTAGCCACCATCCTGCCCCGCCGACTCCATCCTGCCCCACCGGCTCCGTCCTGCACCCCCACCACCACCCTGCCCCCCCTGCCACAATCCCGCTCTGCTGGCTCCATCCTGCCCCCCCACCACCATCCTGCCCCCCCACCACCATCCTGCCCCGCCGGCTCCATCCTGCCCTGCCGGCTCCATCCTGCCCCGCTCGCTCCATCCTGCCCCGCCGACTCCATCCTGCCCCGCCTGCTCCATCCTGCCTTGCTCGCCCCATTCTGCCCCCCGCCATCATCCTGCCCCCCGCCACCATCCTGCCCCCCCCATTCTGCCTCCCATCCTACCCCCCCATCCTACCCCCCCATCCTGCCCCCCGCCACCATCCTGCTTCCCCGGCTCCATCCTGCTTCTCCGGCTCCATCCTGCTCCTCCTGCTCCATCCTGCTCCTCAGGCTCCATCCTGCCCCACCGGCTTCGTCCTGCACCACCATCCTGCCCCCCCACCAGCATCCCGCCCTGCCGGCTTTATCACCCCCCCCACCACCATCCTGCCCTCCCACCACCATCCTGCCCCTCTGGCTCCATCCTGCCCCGCTCGCTCCATCCTGCCCCGCTCACCACCATCCTGGGCCCCTCCCGCCACCATCCTGCCCGCCGGCTCCATGCTGCCCCGCCGGCTCCATCCTGCCCCGCCCGCTCCATCCTGCCCCGCTCTCTCCATTCTGCCACCATCCTGCCCCCCGCCACCATCCTGCCCTCACCATCCTGCCCCCCATCCTGCCCCTCCCCGCCACCATCCTGCTGCTCCGGCTCCGCTCGCTCCACCCTACCCCGCTCAATCCATCCTGCCCTGCTCGCTCCATCCTGCCCCCTGCCACCATCCTGCCCCGCTTGCTTCATCCTGCCCCACCCGCTCCATCCTGCCCCGCACACCACCATCCTGCCCCCCCATCCTGCCCCCCTGCCACCATCATGCTTCCCCAGCTCTATCCGGCTCCATCCTGCTCCTCCGGCTCCATCCTGTCCCACTTGCTCCATCTTGCCCCGCTCGCTCCATCCTGCCCCGCTCGCTCCATCCTGCCCCGCTCGCCACCATCCTGCCCCGCTCACTCCATCCTGCCCCGCTCGCTCCATCCTGCCCCCCGCCACCATCCTGCCCCGCTCGCCATCATCCTGTCCCCCCCATCTTGCTCCTCCGGCTCCATCCTGCTCCTCCGGCTCCATCCTGCCCCGCTTGCTCCATCATGCCCCGCTCGCTCCATCCTGCCTCACTCGCTCCATCCTGCCTCGCTGACTCCATCCTGCCCCGCTCCCACTATCCTGTCCTGCCGGCTCCATCCTGCCCTGCCGGCTGCACATCCTGCCCCCCGCTCGCTCCATCCTGCTCCCCGCCACCATCCTGCCCCGCCCCCCCCACCATCCCGCTCCCCCCGCCACCATCCTGCTCCTCCGGCTCCATCCTGCCCCGCTCGCTCCATCCTGCCCCACTCGCTCCATCCTGCTCCTCCGGCTCCATCCTGCTCCTCCAGCTCTATCCTGCCCTTTGGCTCCATCCTGCACCACTCACTCTATCCTGCCCCGCTCACTCCATCCTGCCCCACTCCCTCCATCCAGCCCCGCTCCCACCATGCTTCCCCGCCGGCTCTATCCTGCCCCGCCGGCTCCATCCTGCACTGCTCGCTCCATCCAGCCCCCTCGCCACCACACTGCCCCGCCCCCCCCACCCTCATGCCCACCCCGCCACCATCCTTCTCCTCCAGCTCCATCCTGCCCCGCTCGCTCCATCCTGCCCTGTGACTGATCAGCTGATCGGTTTCCCAGGCATAGACAGGTCCTAAAGGCCTCTAGGACCTAGAAGACGGAGGTGGAGTGAGCCGGCAGAGAGGTGAGTATCCTCACTGAGGATTTTTTTATTTTTACTTTTACTGTGGAGGAGTGGGGGCCAGGAGGAGCGGGGGGCCGCGGGGAGCGAAGTATCGCCATATACCATAGTGCTGCTATACATGTACTATAATGTAACACCATATACTATAGTGCTGCTATACATGTACTGTAATGTACGGCCATATACTATAGTGCTGCTATACATGTACTGTAATGTACCACCATATACCATAGCGCTGATATACATGTACTGTAATGTACCACCATATACCATAGCGCTGCTATACATGTACTGTAATGTACCGCCATATACTATAGTGCTGCTGTACATGTACTGTAATGTACCGCCATATACCATAGCGCTGCTATACATGTTGTGAGGCACCGCCGGCATGGTCCTCATGGCCGGGGCGCATCACATGCAGGATCAAGGTATGATCCTGTGCACACTGGCCGGTTTTACTGTGATGATGCTGTGTGAACTCAACCGGAACACAAGGGGTTAATTGTGAGAGACTGCTATAGATGTGATACAATCATGAGCCTAATGAGCGGCAGTGAGAGTGGGATGAGATCGAGGAGGCCCTAAGGAATGAGGGCTGAGTGCTGACAACCCGGAACACAGGGAGTTAACCTGAGCTGTGTGAAAGCTGATTACCAGCAGCTAAGGGGGTGTGTCCATGTAGGAGTGGCTGGCACGATAAGAGGCAGCCAGCTGAGTGATTGAGAGACTCGTGCTGAGAGATTCATTCAGAGACTGGAGATTGTGCTGAGACCAGCCAAGTGCAGAGCAGTCCAGAGGCTCTGTGTGAATGAAGGGAGCATGCTAGCTCCATGCCGGTGCCGAGGTCCGAGGTTGTGATAGCACCTGGTGGGGAAGTCGTGGCTGAACCCGGTGGAGACTGGTCCGGGCGTGGGGTGAACCACGTCCGGGAAAGGAGCCTTGGGGGATGCTTAGTGGACCCGTTACACAGGTAGCAGACCCGGATCCGTGCCCGGTAAGAAAGCAGTTCCTGAAAGTTTGTGTGAACTGTGTACCCGGTGCGTGAAAGGTGCCCGGCGGGTATAGCTGCCCGAGGTCCGACTAGATAGTCCGTGAGGGACCTGTTGTAAACAATATGTATATGATGGCTTAGATAGAAAGGCCATGTGCGGAGTCTGTGGGAGAGCCCCAGCTGGAGTGGATGATGTTGGAGGCGTTCCGTCCCTGTGCAACGAGAGGGAGGCTTGGCCTGCTGCTTGCAGTGGGTACCTGTCCCTCAACCACGACCTCTAATGGCGTGGGTGTGCCTGTGGCCAGAGACAGGGGTCATGAAGGCTCCTAGTAGGGTAACGGATGGTTAGCCCGGATACTAAGGTTGACCAGGTCCCTGTTATGGTCATGGAGGAGCCACAGTCCATGGATGTAGTATGATGGGCTGTGAGCAGATGTGAGAATGTATGTGATCCATGGACGTTTGAATGATGGATCACATACGGTATGTAAGGACCCGGTCAGGCAGGAATCCTGACTATGGGATATATATATATGGAGTCATCAGGCTGGGTGACTAAAGCCAGGCGGCAGGAACCGCCATTGGGACCCACAGGGCCCGTTGAAGGGGATATAGCGACGGTCAGAAACAGGGGTTAGAAGGGCTCCTAGAGTGGGGAAACTGTGGTTGAACCAGGTGGGCGCTGACCTGGACGTGGGGTGAAACACGTCCAGGAAGGAGGCCCTTGGCGAGGCATGGCGTACCCGTGACTCAGGTTGCTCAATCCCTGTTCTGAACCCAGAGGAATCATCGTGGATAAATATACATATGGTGAACTAAGAAATGTATGGGTAAAGTGTATATAGGCCGGAGGCCGTAGCCACCACGGGAGTTGTTAGTAGAGCTCCAATGGGGACAGAAAGATGGTTACAGGTCCAGGGTTACTATAAGCATTATGTGCAATATATGTATTATGTAATGTTATATGTAAATGTATGGTGTATTTATGTGAAGTGTTTGTAATCAATGTGCAATGTGGCAAACATGCTACCCGGGTTATGCTATCAAAATGTGAAAATAAATGGGTAGACATTGGTTACCTTATAAACACGTGTTTGTTGTCGTTTTGCAAGCGGGTTCCCCGGTTGCTACCTCACAATGTACTGTAATGTACCGTCATATACTATAGTGCTGCTATACATGTACTGTAATGTATCGCCATATACCATAGCGCTGCTATACATGTACTGTCATATACTATAGTGCTACTATACATGTGCTGTAATGTACCGCCATATACTATAGTGCTGCTATACATGTACTGTAATGTATCGCCATATACCATAGCACTGCTATACATGTACTGTAATGTACCGCCATATACTATAGTGCTGCTATACATGTGCTGTAATATACCGCCATATACCATAGTGCTGCTATACATGTACTGTAATGTACCGTCATATACCATAGCGCTGCTATACATGTGCTGTAATGTACCGCCATAAACCATAGCTCTGCTATACATGTAATATAATGTACCGCCATATACTATAATGCTGCTATACATGTGCTGTAATGTACCACCATATACCATAGCGCTGCTATATATATATATATATATATATATAGTTTACTCACGTTGACTGAACAAGTTCTGTCAGTCATAGTATGTCAACTACATTCATATTCAAGAATACCCGATGCATTAGAATCGGGCCACCATCTAGTATATATATATATATATATATATATATATATATATATATATATATACACACACACACACTATGTGAAGAATTATTAGGCAAGTTGTATTTTAGAGGATTATTTTTATTATTGATCAACAACTATGTTCTCAATCAACCCAAAAGACTCATAAATATCAAAGCTTAATATTTTTGGACGTTGGAGTGGGTTTTTTTTTTGATTTGGCTATCTTAGGAGGATATGTGTTTGTGCAGGTAACTATTACTGTGCATAATTATTAGGCAACTTAATAAAAAACAAATATACTACCATCTCACTTGTTTATTTTCACCAGGTAAACTAATATGACTGCAGAAAATTTAGAAAAAAACATTTCTGACATGCAAAAACAAAACCCCAAAAAATTTGTGACCAATATAGCCACCCTTCTTTATGATGACACTCGATAGCCTTACATCCATAGATTCTGTCAGTTGCTTAATCTGTTTACGATCAACAATGCGTGCAGCAGCTACCACAGCCTCCCAGACACTGTTCCGAGAGGTGTACTGTTTTCCCTCCCTGAAGATCTCACATTTTAGGAGAGACCACAGGTTCTCTATGGGGTTCAGATCAGGTGAACAAGGGGGCCATGCCATTATTTTTTCTTCTTTTAGACCTTTACTGGCCACCACGCTGTGGAGTAGTTGGATGCATGTGATGGAGCATTGTCCTGCATGAAAATCATGTTTTTCTTGAACGATACTGACTTCTTCCTGTACCACTGCTTGTTGTCTTCCAGAAACTGGCAGTAGGTTGAGCTTCACTCCATCCTCAACCCGAAAAGGTCCCACAAGTTCATCTTTGAAGATACCAGCCCATACCAGTACCTCACCTCCACCTTGCTGGTGTCTGAGTCAGAGTGGAGCTCTCTGCCCTCTACTGATCCAGCCTCTGGCCCATCAAGAGTCACTCTCATTTCATCAGTCCATAAAACCTTTAAAAAATCAGTCTTAAGATATTTCTTGGCCCAGTCTTGATGTTTTACCTTATGTTTCTTGTTCAAAGGTGGTCATTTTTCAGCTTGGCTATGTCCCTGAGTATAGCACACCTTCTCCTTTTTGATAGTCCAGTAACGTTGCAGCTCTGAAATATGGCAAAACTGGTGGCTAATGGCATCTTGGCAGCTTCACGCTTGATTTTCCTTAATTCATGGGCAGTTATTTTGCGCCTTTTTTGCCCAACACGATCCTTGCGACCCTGTTGGCTATTTGCCATGAAACGATTGATTGTTCAGTGATCACGCTTCAAAAGTTTGACAATTTCAAGACTGCTGCATCCCTCTGCAATTTTGGACTTTTCAGAGCCCATCAAATCTCTCTTCTGACCCATTTTGCCTACGGAAAGGCATTTGCCTAATAATTAAGCACACCTTATGAAGGGTGTTGATGTCATTACACCACACCCCTCCTTTTTTCAGAGAATATGAATAATAACACAAAAACATTTTTTCCACTCATGGTTAGTGGTTGGGTGAAGCCATTTATTGTCAAACTACTATGTTTTCCCTTTTAAAATCATAATGAGAACCAAAAACATCCAAATGACCCTAACTAAAAGTTCACATACGCCAGCTCTTAATACCGTGTATTGCCCCCTCTAACATCAATGACAGCTTGAAGTCTTTTGTGGTAGTTTTGGATGAGGCTTTTTATTTTCGCATATGGTAAAGCTGCCCATTCGACTTGGCAACAAGCCTCCAGTTTCTGGTAAATCCTGGGCTTTCATGCATGAACTGCGCGCTTGCGTTCTCCCCAGAGTGGTTCAATGTTATTGAGATCAGGAAACTGAGATGGCCACTCCAGAACCTTCACTTTTTTCTGCTGTATTCAATATCAGGTCAACTTGGTCTTGTGTTTTTGATTATTATTATGCTGTAGTGTCCAAGTGCTTCCAGGCTAATGAGCACAAATTTGCCTCCACTATTTGCTGATGATGTGCTGCATTCATCTTTCCTTCAACTTTGACAAACTTTCTTGTGCCTTTGTAGCTCACACGTACCCAAATCATCAGCGTTCCACCTCCATGCTTTACAGTAGGCCTTGTTGACACCTCTCCAAATGTAATGTTTATGATTGTGGCCAAAAAGTTTGATTTTGGTCTTATCACTCCAAATTACCTTGTTCCAGAAGTTTGGAGGCTTGTCTTTGTGCTGTTTGGTGTATTGTAGGTGAGATACTTTGTGGCATTTGTGTAACAATGGCTTTCTTCTGGCGACTTAACCATGGAGCCAATTTTTCTTCAAGTGCATCCTTGAGCATATTGAAACAGCCACATCGCTAGTTTTCAGTGAGTCCTGTATTTTAGCTGATGTTATTTCTGGGTTTTTCTTTGCATCCTGAACAATTTTCCTGGCAGTTTTGGCCGAAATTTTTGTTGGTCTACCTGTTCGTGATTTGGCACCTTTCATTTGTTAATCACAGTTTGAACACTGCTGACTGGCATCATCAGTTCCTTGGATATCTCCTTGTATCCTTTTCCTATTTTATACAGTTCAGCTTTTCCTGTAGATCCATTGATAATCCTTTTGCTTTCCCCAAGACTCGCAATCCAGAAATGTAAGTGGATGGAAGAAAGATGCATGTGTCTGTCTGGATCCCAGAAACTCATTCATCTTTTATGAACACACACTGATTACAAGCAATCAAGTCACAGGTGAGGATGTTACCTTTATTAACCATTTACACCTATTCAACTTCTGGCCAAAATCACCAGGGTATGTAAACTTTTGATCAGGGTAATTTTGGTTGTTATTATGATTTCAGAAGAGAAAACATAGTAGTTTGACAATAAATGGCTTCACCCTACCACTAACCATGAGTGGAAAAAAAGCTTTTGTATTACTATTCATATTCTTTGGAAAAAGGCCAAGAAAAGAAAAAGTCTGCCGGGGTATGTAAACTTTTTAGCACAGATTATATATATGATATATATACATAGGTGCTGTATTTGTGCATTGATATTGGCTCTGGTGTTTTATTTATGTACTGATTGTGGTTTTGGTTTTGTATTCCTGTGTTGATAGTGATTCTGGTGCTGCATTTATGTACAGATGGTGGTTCTAGTGCTTTATTTATTTATTGATGATGGTTCTGGTGCTTTATTCATGTAGTCATATTGGCACTGGTGATTATTTATGGATTGATGATGGTTCTGGTGTTGCATGCTGCAATGTACCGAAAGTGGTTCTGGTGATGTATTACTTTGCTGATAGTGATTCTAGTGCTTTATCCATGTACTGATAGTAGCTTGGCTGATGTATTTATGTAAAGCTAGTGTTCATTCACTGATGATGGTTCTAGTTCTATATAGCTTTCCTGTTATTTGTTCTGATTCTGTACACTTGTTGCAATTTGACAAGTCAAGGATTACTATAATTTATGAGCATTAAACCTTTATACTTTATTTATATCTTAAGATCTCCAATGCTAACATTTAGTCTCCCCTGTGAAACTCTGTTTTGTCCTATAATCGCAATATTGTGGTAGCAAAGTATTTAGTGTAAATGTTTAAGTGATTAGATTCTCACACGTTCAAGTCCCTGAGAAGACTAAAACAATTATTTTATAACTGTAAAAGAAATGTCAAAAATTTTATTCACCCCTATTGTCCCTTGTTAAAAATACAATTTGAAACAAATATATTTGTTATTGTCACATTAGTAAAAATCCAGCCAATCAAAATGTTTAAAATATAAAGTTACTTCTTGGTGAGCAAAAGACTTTAACCACTTGCTTTTCTTTCAGGAAGTACCGTATATACTCGCGTATAAGCCGAGTTTTTCAGCCCAAAAATTGGGCTGAAAAGTCTCCCCTCGGCTTATACGCGAGTATATACGGTATATAAAAAAAAAAAAAATCTCAAGGGGTAGTACACAGCAGCCCTAGGTCCCCTCACTGTTTGGCGCCCCCACCGCTGCGCTCATACATTACCGGTCTAGCAGCTGTCATCCTCCGGTGGCGGATCGCGGCTCCCGGCTCCGGCTTCCATCTTCTTCTGTGTCTTCCTGCATGTCACATGATCGGCCGGCGTCGCGATGACGTCATCGCGATGCACCCCGGTCACAATGCAGGAAGACACAGAAGAAGATGGAAGCCGGAGCCGGGAGCCGCGATCCGCCACCGGAGGATGACAGCTGCTAGACCGGTAATGTATGAGTGCAGCGGTGGGGGCGCCAAACAGTGAGGGGGACCTGGGGCTGCTGTGTACTACCCCTGGGGCTGCTGTGTACTACCCCTGGGGCTGCTGTGTACTACCCCTGGGGCTGCTGTGTACTACCCCTGGGGCTGCTGTGTACTACCCCTGGGGCTGCTGTGTACTACCCCTGGGGCTGCTGTGTATTACCCCTGGGGCTGCTGTGTACTACCCCTGGGCTGCTGTGTATTACCCTGGGGCTGCTGTGTATTACCCCTGGGGCTGCTGTGTATTACCCCTGGGGCTGCTGTGTATTACCCCTGGGGCTGCTGTGTATTACCCCTGGGGCTGCTGTGTACTACCCCTGGGGCTGCTGTGTATTACCCCTGGGGCTGCTGTATATACCCCTGGGGCTGCTGTGTACTACCCCTGGGGCTGCTGTGTACTACCCCTGGGGCTGCTGTGTACTACCCCTGGGGCTGCTGTGTATTACCCCTGGGGCTGCTGTGTATTACCCCTGGGGCTGCTGTGTATTACCCCTGGGGCTGCTGTGTATTACCCCTGGGGCTGCTGTATATACCCCTGGGGCTGCTGTGTACTACCCCTGGGGCTGCTGTGTACTACCCCTGGGGCTGCTGTAAATACCCCTGGGACTGCTGTGTACTACCCCTGGGGCTGCTGTATACACCCCTGGGGCTGCTGTATATACCCCTGGGGCTGCTGTGTACTACCCCTGGGGCTGCTGTGTACTACCCCTGGGGCTGCTGTGTATTACCCCTGGGGCTGCTGTGTACTACCCCTGGGGCTGCTGTGTATTACCCCTGGGGCTGCTGTGTATTACCCCTGGGGCTGCTGTGTATTACCCCTGGGGCTGCTGTGTATTACCCCTGGGGCTGCTGTGTATTACCCCTGGGGCTGCTGTGTACTACCCCTGGGGCTGCTGTGTACTACCCCTGGGGCTGCTGTGTATTACCCCTGGGGCTGCTGTGTACTACCCCTGGGGCTGCTGTGTACTACCCCTGGGGCTGCTGTGTATTACCCCTGGGGCTGCTGTGTACTACCCCTGGGGCTGCTGTGTACTACCCCTGGGGCTGCTGTGTACTACCCTGGGGCTGCTGTGTACTACCCCTGGGGCTGCTGTGTACTACCCTGGGGCTGCTGTGTGCTACCCCTGGGGCTGCTGTGTACACCCCTGGGGCTGCTGTGTACACCCCTGGGGCTGCTGTGTATACCCCTGGGGCTGCTGTGTACACCCCTGGGGCTGATGTGTATACCCCTGGGGCTGATGTGTATACCCCTGGGGCTGCTGTGTACTACCTAAGGGCTGCTGTATACCACTGGGGCTGCTGTATATACTGCTGGGGCCTGCATACCACTGGGGAGGCTGCTGTATACTACCACTGTGGAGGCCTGTATACCACACTGCTGGGGGCTGTATACCTGTGCTGGGGTCCACCCTCGGCTTATACACAAGTCAATAGGTTTTCCCAGGTTTTGGGGGCAAAAGTAGGGGGGTCGGCTTATACACGGGTCGGCTTATACACGAGTATATATGGTAATACACATATATTAGTCACAATGAATAGACTGTGACCTTATCGTTTGTATTGAAGCATATAATGATCATGTACAATGGTCATTGTGAAGTGAAAGGGAGCAGGATCAGTTACAACATTGCCTATTCTGATAAATATTTTATTTAAAGGGAAACTCCAGGAGAGAAAACTTTAGTACAGTCCCTGCCCTGCTACATGATGAAGCAGACCTGTGCACTGCAGTTCTAGGATCTATAGATCGCTTACAATTCAATAAAATCATGCCTGCTCCTCTGCTCTGAACCCCCCTCAGGGGGACATTTCAGCATGTCAGATTCATGCAGGAGAAGAAAAGAGGAGGTGTGTCAGGGACGTGGAAGCTGGGAGCTGCAGGATCATCCTACATTCTAGCCCCCTCACACGTTTGTATGGGGAGGGAGCATGGTAGGGGCATATCCGCCAGCACCATGCTCATACTACAATTCAGCCCCTGATAAACCATCCTATGTGATGGTAGTAGTAGTAAGAATTTGTGCTGTATTCCTTCTGCACAGTTTGAACACGTGTCATATTACCACAGAGGTTTTGGGTGGAGATGGAGGCCCTTGAAAAGGTAGAGGAGGTAGAAGCAGTGGAGGAAGTGCTATGTACAGAGCTTTTACTCACAGACCATGTGGATGGCAAGACTTGTACAGCAGCCCCATCCCCCGCAGCCACCAAAGTGGTGGGGAAATGTACCCTCTCACACACAGAGTTTCTGCAGGAAACAGTGATGTTGTCTGTGACATGATGGTGGTGCATAGGCACAGAATTCCTTGAGAAGTAGTGATGACTTGGCATCTGGTACTGAGGGACTGCAATGGCCATGAGCTTCTGAATACACTCTGTATCCACCAGGCAGAAAGACACTATTTTTGGGCGGTCAAAAGCTTGGAGATGGTGCAATTTAAGATCTTAGCTTTAGCATAGGTTGGAGAAAACGGTATTTTACTTGACCATATCTGCCGGACCGAGGGCTGGCTGCTGGGCCAAGACAGGGTGGAGTACAGTGTACCAGACAAGCTGCTGGACTCTGAGAAAGGTGCAGGTGGAGAGGTTATGTTGCCTTCATGAAGAGGTGGTGCTCCAGATGTCTGAATGTGCTCAACACTAGCAGGCGTATTCACTTCCAAAACAGCTGACGGCCTGACAATAACACTAACTATTGTGGGTAATGAGGTGGACGTTATGCTGTCTGTTTGACAACATTCCCAGGAGTTATGGAGGATGAAGAAGCCACAGATGCTCTTGATGGGGTGCTTGGTGGTTGTCCAGGCCCGTTAAGCCGCATTTTAGCATGGTGAGCTTCCCACTGTATCTTATGTTGCATGCCCATGTAATGATTCATGGTACTCAGATTTTACTTACATATTTTGCAGATAACATGAAATAAGTCATCCTTTGCAAGCTAAAAAAAGGCCCAGACTAGGTAAAGCTTACTGCCCATTATTATTATTATTATTGTTATTATTATTATTATTATTTATTTATGCCCATGCAAACTGCAGAGCCACCATTGCTTCTGCACAGAAGCAGAGTTGTAGCTGAGGATCGAGTTGTTGATGTGCTTGCAGCACTACTTCTCTGTCCAGGTAGCTACAACCTAACCTCGTCAGCTTCATCATCCTCCTTTTCCACCTCCACTGCTGAGATCATCAACTGCATGCCTGTGGGTTGACAGTAAGATGAATCCAGAACCTCATCATTAACCTCTGTGTTTTCACACTACTCACCTTCAGAGCCACCCTCTTTCTGCCCTGACTGCAAAGTTATGTAAGTGTCTGTTTCAGGTGTCTGAGTGTCATCATCATCAGCCTCATTGTCACCACCAACAGGCATTAAAGTTTGATAATGAGGGTCTACATTATGCTCGGACCCTTCTTTGTCCGGCCCTGGATCTGACAACACAAATATTTTGTGCATCAGTGCAGATCACTTTCTCCTCTTGACTCAGGGAAGTTTTGGAGCAGATGTCTGATTCCCAGGATTTTGTATGTATGAACAGCTTTGCAGACCCAGCCATCTATGTTGACCCACAGTCAGTAGGGCGGATGGAGACTTGTGACACATGAGGAAACACATGTGATTGGGCTGACACCTGTGAGTACCGCAGTGTGTGCAATTGAATTTAAGGTGGGAAAGAGGCCACTTGATGGAGCGCTTGATAGCCAATGAAGCACCTGCTGTTTCTGGGCCTCATCAAGTCACAGCGATGTGATGCTGCCTAAAGAAAGGGTTGATACAAGACTAACCACTAAAAAAGTTGACATTTTTGTTTGCCTAGAAGCTGATGTTTGTTGAGCAGAACTTTTGGCTGCTTTACTAAGTGGAAAAAGTAGGAATGGGGCACCAGTGTATACAACAGCCTCCAGCAATCCCCGCGGATGCAGCTGGTCACAATAAACCGTGACGACAGTCCAAAGACGTAGACAGCACAATCCAAATAGAAAAGACGGCACTCACCAGTAAACGTTGCACTTTTATTCAAGTTTGCTGGTTACATGTTGCAGGGAGGGAGCTAATGACCCGTGTAAGCACAAGGAGCGCAAAACAGTGCCATCGTCACCTCTGCCTCTCCCCCCTCCCAGCAACATGTAACCAGCAAACTTGAATAAAAGTGCAACGTTTACCGGTGAGTGCCGTCTTTTCTATTTGGCTACTTTACTACCTACCCAATAGACACCAAGCATTTTCCCCTTACCACCACGCGAGTTACCCTTTCCACCACAACTACGGCTTTTACTACTCATATTTGATAGTAACAGATTTGCAAGTAAGTTGTCGGCCGAAAAAATCTGGTAATGTTAATCCAGTAGACCAAATTTGCCAAAAACTGGTACTAGGCAAAAACTGTGGTTGCTGCCTGGATGTGACACTTGCCAGATATGGCACTAAATGTTTTTTTGCACAGATTTGGTGCAGATGTTGATACAAGCAGCACTGTACCACAGGGGGTTTGCCAAAAACTGGTACTAAGAAAAAACAGTGGTTGCTGCCTGTATATGACACTTGCCAGGTGTGGCACTAAATGTTTTTTTGCACAGATTTGTTGCAGATGGTCCTAGGTGAAAACTATGATTTCTGCCTGGATGTGGCACTTGCCAGGTGTGGCACTAAATGGTTTTCAGCACAGGATTGGTGCAGTTCACACAAGCACCACTGTACCACAGGGGATTTACCCAAACCACTGATACTTAGCCCTAAAAAAGGCTGTTTTAGAAAGGAGTTATTAAACCTACTATCTAGAAAGACATAAAATAGCTAGCTAGCTATCTACATAGCTCACACAGGATCAGCAACATCAGCACTGCAGCAGCAAGACTGTCATTGAGCTCCAATACTGAGGAAATTGCAAGAAGGGGAAATGGCCGGTTCTTATATGGCAAGTAAATGTGACAAAAAGTGCAATTTGTTTTATGGGCGCTGATTGGCTGCCAGACCGGACCACCCAGAGTAAGTGCAGAGAAGGAAAAGAATGGAGAATTGCAGTTATCTAATCTGAGATCCTGGACCTCTCACCACCTCCCCTCCCGCCTGCTATGCTAGACACTTATGTCGCACCCCTGCAGGGAATTGCCACAGGATCCACCGTTGCAAGGAGGGATTTGCACCTTGGTAAACACAGCACACATCACCTTCCACTCCAGACCTGAAGGGAGAGCTCTACTGGCTGCCTTAAGCCAGTTCCCCTTTAAAAGATCCAGGCCTGAGGGGAGGAGTCAGTTAGTTCCAGTCTGCGAAGAGAGCAGGAGTGAGGAGCTGGTCGCTGGGAAAGATCCAGGCCCAGGACTAGGGAACAATGACCCAGCTGTGCTGCACTCTTGGGAGAGGGTCAGAGGCCAGTGGAGGAGTAGGAGAATTAAAGAAGGGAACCTACCAGGTGTCCATTTAGAACACCTGGACACCGGAGTCCAACGCTGCCAGCATCCATTGCAGCAGTAAATGCCTGGGAAAACCAGGAGGACCAAAACCCCCTGAGAAGTACAAGTAAGAGACACTCAAACTGACCAAACACAGACCAGGGGCCAAAGAAGGACTTGGGACCCCGCAGAAGGACCTCATTGTCAGTGATAGAGTAAAGCCCTGAGAGGGAGAAGGTGCGGCGATTTCAGTTACACGCAGGACTTACCCCAACTCACAGTACATAGAGATAGAGGAGGCCTCACAACTCTTCAATGTGAAGGTCCCGAATTGTATTGGGGACCTGGTTACTTCTCTGGACTGTACCTATTACCCTGTCACCAGTAAAAGGTACCAAAACAAAGACTACTGTGTGTGCACGTGCCTGTTTAACCGCCACCTTCCACAGCGTTAACTGCAGAGACACTACTACAACGTCCCTCATCCAACCCCGCTGCCCTAAGGTAAAGCTCCACTTGTGGGGAGCTGTACTACACAGAGCTACACCTCCAACACCTCAGCGGTATACTGGTATACATGTTACCAGGTACCGCAGGTGGCGTCACGTAACCTATTCCCGTCATCACCATCATCCCCCACCATCCCCGCCATTGAGGGTCCAGGGCATGGGACCGGGGACCGACCAGCTGTGATCCCCCATCCAAGTCATCATCAGCCCGGTACCCGAGTACCCCCTACCCTGTCGATCGCCTCACTGACACTATGAAAATGTAGAACAGAAACATTAGTGCAAATGTACTAATGCTTTCTGTCATTCAAACAATTACCTAAGAAATCACAAATTTCTGACTTTTCAGCAAAACGAGTTCAAGGTGCCGAACGAACATTGCCAAATTTGGCCCTGATTTGAAATTGGCGAACATGTTCAAGCAAAGTTCACTCATCTCTAATCATGAGCCTGCATAAAAAGAAAATGTAAAACTATTATTTTAGTGATACAACTTGTGCAGGTATGTCAATAGTCACCATTATTATGACTTAATATTTCATGCATATTTCTTGAAAATGTTACCAAGATCAATTAGGTAGTTTCAGACATTAATCAGTTTGTTTTCTTTAATTAAATCTCCAGGCTCAGTTTCTTTTTATAAAAAAATAAGCAAACTTTTCTCTGCTCACCATCCCTTGGTCCACCACTAGGGATGAGCGAGTATACTCGCTACTATTCGGAACTCGCCGAATAGTAGCGGTATTCGACTACTCGCTACTCTCCGTGTATCTTATGTGTACTCGGGAGTAGCGAGTAGTCCTAATACTTTCTATAGATACACTACGAAAGTAGCCTAAAAGTGAATAAAAGTTGTTGAAAATAATAAAATTACATACTCCCCTGTCCGACGCCTGCACCGGGACCGTCCCAGAAGACCTGCGATCCCTGGACAAGGACCTGTGACTACCAGCCAATCAGATGGCCGGTAGCGATCTGGCCAATCAGATGGTGACACGTCACAACCACGTGATCGCTAGCGGCCACCTGATTGGCCAGATTTGCTAGGTCCTGGCAGTACACCTAGGATCTTACAATCTGGCCATTCAGGTGGCCGCTGGCGATCACGTGGTTGTAACATGTCGCCATCTGATTGGCCAGATCGCTACCAGCCATCTGATTGGCTGGTAGTCACAGGTCCTTGTCCGGGAATCGCAGGTTTTCTGGGACGGTCCCGGTGCAGGCATCGGAAAGGTGAGTATGTAATTTTATTATTTTGAATAACTTTTATTCACTTTTAGGTTACTTTCGCAGTGTATCTACAGACACACTGCGAAAGTATTCAGACTCGCTATACTTGCAATGAGTACCGAGTACTGGTACCTACTTGTTGCGAGTATTGCGAGTCCGAATATTACGGTACTCACTCATCCCTATCCACCACTGATTTTCAACCGCTACTCCTGGTGTCTAGTATTGATTGCAATGCTAAAGCTGCAATTACAGCAGCTATGAACAATGCATTCCATGTACATGAGCAGAGCTGCTGAGCTTAGTGTTTGGCAACAGTACTGTCAACATTATATTAGCATAACAGCCAATTTCAGACATTGCGAGCAGTGGGGGAACCAGAGACATTGAGAAAACAATGATATTCTTTTTTCATAAAAACCTATGCCTGGGATTGGAATTTTCTGAAAGAGAACAACCCTTTTAATGTTTTATTGTAGGTCTTTGAATTAATCTCAGAAGTTTGTCGCATTCATTAGAATTGGACTGGCAAAAACCACTGCAAAAGCATCCATATTAAATTAAATTGATACAAGCATGTAAAGAACCATTTGTTTTTCATCCAGAAAACATGGTCAATTTTAATCCATGCATAAAAACTTAAACTAAATAAATGCAATGCATTAGCGCCATCATACACAGAATAAAAGGTGGGATTGCAGCAAACGAAGCAGAAGCACCCCAGCTCTATGGTGTCCACCAATGGTAATAAATATATGTATATAATATATATACTATATATACTAATATATATATATATATATATATATATATTTTTTTTTTTTTTTTTTTTTGCCCTTATTCCTAATATCAGAGTGTAATTATTACAAATGTTAAAAACTGATGCATAGTACAGATATATACCAGAAGAGGAACCAGTTGAGTTTACAGACTATGTTGTGTGCAGTAACACTGAACTCAGTTATCACTCGATACAAATTAAATGATCCCTAGGGAGTATACACCCCTCTTCATATATGAGCAAAATAAAGGGTTTTACATATACGCACGGAATTCCTCTGAAACCACAGTTCTTATTAACTGTAAGGTGCCAAGGTATTTTGAATAAAATCTGAGTCTAAATGACTTCACTGATTACTGAAAAGTAAGCAACAAAAAATTATATTCCGAAAATAAACTTTATATTTACTACATTAAATAGTCATATAATGGCACCTAATGATAATATTAATATAGGAACTGCAGGTTTTACAGGAGATGTGATTATTAAAATGCAGAAAGATGCAGAGTACAAGAGCTAGATAGCCTAAAACATTCAACATGTTCAAAGCTACATGGACTTCTTCATCAGGGACAACATGTAGAAGCCCGTGTATCTTTGAAACATACAGTAAGGACAGAATTGATTGCATATAAAAATGTAAATTTTATTGAGTCAAAAGTCAAAATCAACATTACAAAGACATACAATGTGTTCAAGGTTACATATCACAGAGGTTTCTGTTTGGAGTTGAACATTTATATGGCATTCAGGACGCCTATGAATGGAAAGTGGTTACCCACTTGTTGTTTTTTTTCCCATAAACACTTAGTATTAAACTTGCCTTTTCCTTATTTACGGTACATGGAAGCACTATCAGGCAAGCTTAGCACAATTTTACATCTTACAAAGGGGTATGTGCTCAATTTCACTGCCACTTAGTGACCAGTCAGAGGTGCAAATAGCTAACACAGGTGTAACCTATACAGAAAAATCCTGTCTCTCTTTTACACATCTATATATTACTGGTTATGACCAATGTAAACATTGCACATACTGTATTCCCATAACGTAGATAAAGTGCTCATGCTACAGTACAATATAAGTTTTTCTGTATTCATGTAACAAGCGTCCATAAAGTGCTACATAGTGATGCTAATACATCATACTGATGTCAAAGGTTCCCAACAAGTCTGGGTTATATTCACCAAAAGAGCTCACGATGCCACGTCAGCCCCTACATACGTTTCATGTAGACTTCCTTGGGGGGCATGGCTTTAGAGACACATTCTATCTATAGAAAAGGGGCACTGCCGTGGGCGCGGCCTGTGCATCTTCATTTGCGAACTTGTTCCTAGGCCTATGGTAGAGGAACCTGTTCAGTGGGGAAGATGTGCAGGAAGCATCCCATATATGGCTGTGGCTCTGATTTATTGATGATTTTTTCTTTATTTGGAAAGGAGGTGAGGATGAACGTCGGGCATTCATGGGCCAGCTCAACACTATTGACCTGAAATCAAAGTTAACATACAAGTTCAGCAGAGAGGCGTTGGACTTCTTGGATATAAAGATCAAATATGATGCATTGAGGCATCTGGAGAAAGATGTATTCAGAAAGAAGACGCCCACGAACTCTCTGCTGCACGCATCATCAAGTCATATAAGGAGTACAATCAATGCCATCCCAGTGGGCCAATTTTTGAAGATGAAGTAGATATGCTCTACTGAAGTGAAATTTGAGTTGCAGGCAGGGGAACGCAAAGCTCAAAGACCGTTTCTGGTCCAGGGGCTATAGCAACAAATCCATTAAGAGAGGTTATTTACGTGCTAAAAACACAACCCACAATAAACTCCTTTTACTGTCTTAGAAAACTAGGGAAAATGAGACAGTGAGATTCATATCTATGTTTAACGGATGATGGGATGACATTAGGGAAATCTAAAGGTACCGTCACACGCGGCAATTTCACTGGCGATTTGCTGGTTGCAGTGAAATCATGGACACATTGTTCCATTTGTACATGGCAACAAAATAGAACAATGTGTCCACTGCAACCAGCAAATTGCCAGTGAAATTGCCTAGCAATATTGCCGCGTGTGACGGTACCTTTGCACAGACACTGGGCCATCTTAAAAAACAACCGACCCTGTCTAAATACCTGGTAAATTTTCCCCTAATGAAACTGAGGCGCAGCATGAATCTCAAAGAAATGCTGGTAAATAGTCATTACCTGCCAGAGAAAACATACTCCTTTGGTAAAAGGCCCCAAGTAAAGGGATCATTTTCCTGTTGTCAAAATGTCGGGAGGGCAAAAAAATTCAGCATGACTGATAGTATCAGGGAATATGAAATCAGGTCATACATTTTGTGTAAGATAAGTGACGTTATCTATTATGCAATTTGTGACTGTCCTAAAGTATATATAGGCATAATGACCAAGCAATTAAAAACAAAGTCCACGGAACACATCCGAGATATAGTGGGAGCAAAGGAAGTGTCTGACCTGAATGATTTAAAAACCATCCCTCATCACTATAGACTACATCAATGCGATCCAACCTCATTTAAGGTTTGTGGGATCAAGAGAATTAATTTGGGAATCAGAGGTGGGGATATAAAAAGGCAGCTCCTACAACAGGAGTGTCATTGGGTAACAGCATTGGGGACCTTAAAACCAATGGGCCTTAATAAAACAAATAGTTTTGCATCATGTCTGTAACCATGCTTACGTTCGCCATAAAATAGTGTTCTTTGAGCTAAAAATATATGGAGGAGTAATGCTTCCATTGGTAACCCTGTTAATGTCTCCTTGTTGTTTCATTTAATCTGTATATACTGATTTTAATTGTTGTTTTTTTACATACCGGATAGATCTATGGCTACAACGAATCCCCCTTAACATCAGCTCCAATACCTTGTTTGATCTGACCACTGGGACATAATTAAAGACCACCCAGACTTGGAGGTGTTTTGATTGGTTTCTGGGATAGGATTTTGTATGTAACAGTGATTGTAGTGTGTGATTTGTGATATGTATGTCCCAATATGGTTGCTGCAGCACACTGTATATAAGAGTGCTGACAGCTCATTCTCTTTGCTGAGCAAGATGCCGCTGCTGTGGCCATGCGTGCCTCTTGGTTGCCTCCGCCCCATCGGGTATGGACCTATCTCTATGGGAACAACAACAAACAGTAAGAGGTCACATGACCGCTTCCCATGATGGGTTCCGGTGATGCGAGTGGGTGGAGCAATGCAGGAGCGCATGCGCCGACTAGGCGATGGCGTTTTGCTGGGAAGAGGCATCTGTTCCATGAGTGGAGAGATAAAAACCGCCCACGTCCCCCAAGGAAGCCCTACGTGAAACATATGTAAAGGCTGTCATGGCATCGGGAGCTCTTTGGTAAATATAACCCAAACCTGTCAGGAACCTTTGACATCAGTATGGATGTTTGTTACATGAATACAGCAAAACTGTTATATTGTACTGTAGCATGATCAGTTTATCTATGTTATGAGAATATGTGCAATATTTACATTGGTCATAACCAGTAATAAAAGATGTGAAAACAGAGACAGGATTTTTCTATATAGATTACACCTGTGTTAGCTATTTGCACCTCTAACTGGTCACTAAGTGGCAGTGAAATTGAGCACATACCCCTTTGTGAGATGTAAAATTGTGCTAAGCTTGCCTGGTAGTGCTTCCATGTAAATAAGGAAAAAACAAGTGTAATATAAAGTGTTTATGGAAAAAAAAACAAGTGGGTAACCACTTTGTAATTATAGGGCTCCTGAATGCCATGTAACGTTCAACTCGAAACAGACACCTTTGTGATATGTAACCTTGAAACTATTGTATGTCCTTGTAATGTTGTTTTTGACTTTTGACTCAACAAAATGTAAATTATTATATGCAATCAACTCTGTCCTCCTTGAATATATCTGCTAAGTTGAGTATATAGCAAAATGATTGCCTGCTGGTACCTTAATAATTGTATCTATGAAACATGTTGGATGTTTTATTATTATTTATTATTATTATTTATTATTTATATAGCGCCATTGGTCCATGGCGCTTTACATGTGTAAGGGCAGTGTGAAGTAGCAACCAGGGAACCCGATTGCTTAACGACAAAACACGTGTTTATAAGTTTAACCAATGTCTACCCGTTTATTTTTCACATATAATAACATAACCCGGGTAGCATGTTGGACACATATCACATTGATTATAAACACTTTACATAAATACATCATACATTACATAGAACATGGCACATATACATTCACAATAACCCGGGACCTGTAACCACGACTCTCTCCCCATTGGAGCTCTAACACCTGCTCCCGGGGTAGCTACGGCCTCCGGCCTACTTACACATCTTACAGTACATTTATAATAAATACATGTGTTATATTTCGACGATGACCCCTCCGGGTTCATAACAGGGATCGAGCAACCTGAGTACCGGGTATGTCATGTATCCCCAAGGGGCTCCTTCCTGGACGTATCTCCGCCTACGTCCCGGTCAGAGTCCACCTGGTTCAACCATGGTGTCCCCACTCTAGGAGCCCTTTCAACCCCTGCTTCTGACCTTCGTTACATACGCCTCAACGGACCCTGTGGGTCCCAATGGTGGTACCTGCCGCCCGGCTTTAGTCACCCAGCTTGATGACATAACATTACCCCGTAGTCAGGATTCCTGCCTGACCGGGCTTTACATACCATGTGTGATCCATCATTCAAACGTCCATGGATCACATACATTTCTTCCACACGCTCACAGCCCATCATCCATGGACTGTGGCTCCTCCATGGCCCATTACAGGGACTGGCAAACCATAGTACACGGGAACCTCATTCGTTACCTACTAGGAGCCCTATTACCCCTGTGTCTGGCACCACAGGCACACCCACACCATTAGAGGCCGTGGTTGAGGGACGGGTACCCTCTGCAAGCAGCAGGGCAAGCCTCCCTCTCGTCCCCACGGGACGGAACGCACCCAACATGATCCATACTGGCTGGGTCACTTTCTCCCCACATTATTATACAATGCTCTTACATAGGTCATCATCTTACATTCAGGGCAATTGCCTAAGCCCCTACATACATCAACGGGTCCTTTACCGACTGCCTAGTCGGACCCAATAGCGGTTATGCCCACCTGGCATCACTCACACACAGCTCACTCTGTTACACGGGAACCGCTGTCTTACCGGGCACGGATCCGGGTCTCGCTACCTATGTAACGGGTCCACCAAGCGTCCCCCAAGGGCTCCTTTCCCGGACGTGGTTCACCCCACGCCCGGACCAGTCTCCACCGGGTTCAGCCACGGCTTCCCCACCAGGTGCTATCACAACCGCGGACCTTGGCACCGGCATGGAGCTAGCATGCTCCCTTCACCATCTCAACATGGCGGCCTGGACTTGCACTCCCAGTCCCTCATACAGACTGGCTCTGCTCAGCTCTCAGGCTGGTAATCAGCCCACATCCTCTCAGGCTGATGTCTGGCTGAGAATGGATCTCTCAATCACTCAGCTGGCTGCCTCTTATCGTGCCAGCCACTCCCACATGGACACACACCCTTAGCTGCCGGTAATCAGCCTTTCACACAGCTCAGGTTAACTCCCTGTGTTCCGGGTTGTCAGCCCTCAGCCCTTATTCCTTAGGGACTCCTCGATCTCATCCCACTCTCACTGCCGCTCATTAGTAACATGAAACCTTGTGTTCAAAGTTGGTTCACACAGCATTATCACCCATTATCAACCCGGCCAGTGTGCACAGGATCCTCTTGATCCTGCATGTGATGCGCCCCGGCCATGAGGATCATGCCGGCGGTGCCTCACAGCAGACAAGGACGAGTACATAAATAACGACGAATAAATCATATAGGTACATTAGGGCAGAGATCCTGTCCACAAGGGCTCACAGTCTATAGGGGATGGGTTTGAGACAGTAGGAGGGGGAAAGGTGAGATGGTGCAGCGGATTAGGTCTCAGTGTGGGTTATAGGATTGAAGGAAGAGGTGGATCTTCAGGTTTTTCTTGAAGGTTCCCAGGGTAGGGGAGTGTCTGATGTGGTGGGGGAGAGAGTTCCAGAGTATGGTGGATGCGCGAGAGAAGTCTTGTATGTGGTTGTGGGAGGTGGAGATTCAGGGGGAGAAGAGAAGGGGTTCTTGAGAGGAGCGCAGATTGCGTGAGGGCTGGTATCGGGAGACCAAGTCGGAGATGTATGGAGGGACAGGTTGTGTATGGCTTTGTATGTCAGGGTTAGGGTTTAGAACTTAGATCTCTGGGAAGTAGGGAGTCAGTGGAGGGATTGGCAGAGGGGTGAGACGGGTGAGTAACGGGGCGACAGGTGGATGAGTCGGGCAGCGGAATTGAGGATTGTTCGGAGGGGTGGAAGGGATGAAGCGGGGAGGCTGGTGAACAGGAGGTGAGGTTGCAGTAGTCGAGGCGGGAGATAATGAGGAGCGGATCCGTGAGATGTTTTTAAGCTGGAGGTGGCAGGAGGTGGCGAGGGCCTGAATGTGTGGCTTGAAGGAGAGGGCATAGTCGAGGATTACACCGAGGCACTTGGCGTGGGGAACAGGTGAGAGTGTGCAGTTGTTGACCATGATGATTAGGTCGGGTAGGGGGGAAGAGCGACTTGGGGGGAAGACGATGAACTTGGTTTTATCCATGTTGAGTTTGAGTGGAGAAGAAGGATGAGATGGCGGACAGGCAGGGTGGGATTTTGGATAGCACGGAGGTGATGTCAGGGTGGAGAGGTAGAGCTTGGTGTCGTCGGTGTAGAGGTGGTATTGGAGGCCGTGGGACTCGATGAGTTGGCCTAGGCCAAGGGTGTAGATGGAGAAGAGTAAGAGTCTAAGGACTGAGCCTTGGGGAACTCCAACAGATAGGGTGTGGGGCAAGGAGGATGTGTGGGGGTGGGTGACGTTGAAGCTCCGGTCTGTTAGGTACGAGGAGATCCAGGAGAGGGCCAGGTCAGTGATGCCAAGGGATTCTAAAATTTGAAGCAGGAGGGAGTGGTCAACTGTGTCGAAGGCAGCAGAGAGGTCAAGGAGGAGAAGGATGGAGTAGTGTTGCTTGCTATTGGCGGTCAGTAGGTCATTGGTGACTTTGGTTAGGGCTGTTTCGATGGAGTGGTGGGTTCGGAAACCAGATTGCAGGCGATCAAAGAGGGAGCACGAGGAGAGATGGGAGGACAGTTCGGAGTAGACATGTTGCTCAAGCAATTTTGAAGCAAAGGGGAGGAGAGATATGGGACAATAGTTGGAGACTGTTGCGGGGTCAAGGGAGGGTTTTTTGAGGATGGTTGTGATGAGGGCATGTTTGAAGGATGAGGGGAAGACACCGGTGGTAAGTGATATGTTGAAGAGATGGGTTAGGGCGGGGATAAGGACAGTGGTGAGGTTAGGGATGAGATGGGAGGGGAGAGGGTCGAGGGCACAAGTGGTGTGGTGTGATCATGCTAGAAGGGAGGAGAGGCACACTTCAGTCATGGAGGAGAAGTTACTTTTCCTCGAGGGGGGTTGGGTGAAAGAGAGGGAGAGCTGAGGGGATTAGGAATCAAAGCTTTCTCTGATCTTGTCGATCTTCTATGTAAAGAAGCTGGTAAAGTCATCAGCGGTGATGAGGGGAGAGGGAGTGGGTGTGGGAGGACGGAGTAGGGCATAAAAGGTTATGAAAAGTTGCTTCGGATTATGGGAGAGGGAGCTAATGAGAGACGAGAAGAAAGCTTGTTTTGCGGTGGTCAGTGCTGTCTTGAAGTCAATGAGGGACTGTTTGTTGAAGGCGAGGTGCCTTGCTGAGTTGGATTTAGTTTTAGCCTTTCTGTCTCTTGTTCTCTGAGTGACGTCACTCCCAGCAATCTTTCATGTGCTGTATGGCGATATGCTTCAGTAAGGCTGCTATCATATTGGCGGTGTTGAAAAAATGTGTCAGATCTGGTCAAAAAAACGCATCTGCCTGACGGCGGCACTTGCGGCACACTTGCAGCAAGCCCCATGCATTGTCTATGGGCTTGCAGTAAGTGTGCGGCAGACGCGGCAAGTGCGGCCTTGGCAGTTGCGGCAGCAAATAAAACCTGCAGCTGACCGCGATTTTTTTCGTGGCCGCATCTGCTGCAACTGCCGAAACCGCAAATGCGGCATCTGCCGCACACTTACTGCAAGCCCCATAGACAATGCATGAGGCTTGCCGCAAGTGTGCCTCAAGTGCCGCCGTCAGGCAAAAAATGCGGCAGATGCGGTTTTTTTACCAGATCTGATGCATTTTTTCAACACCGCCAATGTGAAAGCACCCTAAGGTGTATTCTGCATTTTATATATTTTTATGTGTTAAATAACAGTTTCTCTGTTTGCATATACAGTTGTGGCCAAAAGTATTGACACCCCTGGAATTCTGTCAGATAATTCTCAGTTTCTTCTTGAAAATGATTGCAATCACAAATTCTTTGGTATTATTATCTTCATTTAATTTGTCTTCAATGAAAAAACACAAAAGAGAATGAAGCAAAAAGCAAAACCTTGATAATTTCACACAAAACTCCAAAGATGGGCCAGACAAAAGTATTGGCACCCTCAGTCTAATACTTCGTTGCACAACCTTTAGCCAAAATAACTGCAATCAACCACTTCCGGTAACCATCAATGAGTTTCTTACAATGCTCTGCTGGAATTTTAGACCATTCTTCTTTGGCAAACTGCTCCAGGTCCTTGATATTTGAAGGGTGCCTTCTCCAAACTGCCATTTTTAGATCTCTCCACAGGTGTTCTATGGGATTCAGGTCTGGACTCATTGCTGGCCACCTTAGAAGTCTCCAGTGCTTTCTCTCAAACCATTTTCTAGTGCTTTTTGAAGTGTGTTTTGGGTCATTGTCCTGCTGGAAGACCCATGACCTCTGAAGGAGACCCATCTTTCTCACACTGGGCCCTACATTATGCTGCAAAATTTGTTGGTAGTCTTCAGACTTGATAATGCCATGCACCCGGTCAAGCAGTCCAGTGCCAGAGGCAGCAAAGCAACCCCAAAACATCAGGGAACCTCCACCATGTTTGACTGTAGGGACCGTGTACTTTTCTTTGAATGCCTCTTTTTTTGTCCTGTAAACTCTATGTTGATGCCTTTGCCCAAAAAGCTCTACTTTTGTCTCATCTGACCAGAGAGCATCGTTCCAAAACATTGTAGGCTTTCTCAGGTAAGTTTTGGCAAACTCCAGCCTGGCTTTTTTATGTCTCGGGGTAAGAAGTGGGGTCTTCCTGGGTATCCTACCATACAGTCCCTTTTCATTCAGACGCCGACGGATAGTACAGGTTGACACTGTTGTACCCTTGGACTGCAGGGCAGCTCGAACTTGTTTGGCTGTTAGTCGAGGTTCTTTATCCACCATCCGCACAATCTTGTGCTGAAATCTCTCGTCAATTTTTCTTTTCCGTCCACATCTAGGGAGGTTAGCCACAGTTCCATGGGCTTTAAACTTCTTGATGACGACACTGAGCATGGTAGACACAGGAACATTCAGGTCTTTGGAGGTGGACTTTGTAGCCGTGAGATTGCTCATGCTTCCTCACATTTTGGTTTCTCAAGTCCTCAGACAGTTCTTTGGTCTTCTTTCTTTTCTCCATGCTCAATGTGGTACACACAAGGACATAGGACAGAGGTTGAGTCAACTTTAATCCATGTCAACTGGCTGCAAGTGTGATTTAGTTATTGCCAACACCTGTTAGGTGCCACAGGTAAGTTACAGGTGCTGTTAATTACACAAATTAGAGAAGCATCACATGATTTTTCTAACAGTCCCAATACTTTTGTCCACCCCCTTTTTATGTTTGGTGTGGAATTATAACCAATTTGGCTTTAGGACAATTCTTTTTGTGTTTTTTTCATTGAAGACAAATTAAATGAAGATAATAATACCAAAGAATTTGTGATTGCAATCATTTTCAGGAACAAACTGAGTATTATCTGACAGAATTGAAGGGGTGTCAATACTTTTGGCCACAACTGTATGCTCAGATTTATAGATATTTATACAATTTAATACATCTACTACTCAAACCACCTATACACTTTAATAATTTATGTTGTGCAGATATTTTCTCGTTTAATAGTATTTTATCAGTTTTAAAGCTAAAAACCTTCTGGTGGATATTTAAATACTCTGAGCTGATCTTTTTGCATTTTAATAATCACATCTCCTGTGAAAACTGCATCTCCTATATTATCACTAGATGCCATTACATGACTATTTAGGTAGTACATATAAAGTTTTTGATATATTATTTTGGGTGCTTACTTTTCAGTCATAAGCGGAGTTATTTAGGCTCAAATTTTATTCACCATACTTTAGCACCTTACAGTTAATGAGATCTGTGGATCCAGAGGGATTCCATCAGTATATCTCCTATATATAAAAACTTTTTTTGCTGCTCATATATGAATAGGGTTTACAGTGGGTAAGGAAAGTATTTAGACTCCTTTAAATTTTTCAGTCTTTTTCATAGCAGCCATTTGGTAAATTCAAAAAAGTTCATTTTTTTCTCATTAATGTACACTCTGCACCCCATCTTGCCTGAAAACAATCAGAAATGTAGAAATGTATGCAAACCTTTGACCCTTTTGACCCTTTGCTCAGTATTGAGTAGAAGCACCCTTTTAAGCTAGTACTGCCATGAGATTCTTGGGAATGATGTAACAAGTTTTTCATACATGGATTTGGGAATCCTCTTTGATTCTTCCTTGCAGATTTTCTCCAGTTCCGTCAGGTTGGATGGTGAATGTTGGTGGACAGCCATTTTCAGGTCTCTTCAGAGATGCTCAATTGGGTTTAGGTCAGGGCTGTGGCTGGGCCAGTCAAGAATGGTCACAGAGTTGTTCTGAAGCCACTTCTTTGTTCTTTTAGCTGGGTGCTTAGGGTCATTGACTTGTTGGAAGGTGAACTTTTGACCAAATCTGAGGTCCAGAGCACTCGGGATGAGGTTTTCATCAAGGATATCTCTGTACTTGGCCGCATTCAAGTTTCTTTCAATTTTAACCAGTCGTCCTGTCCCTGCAGCTGAGAAAGATCCCCATAACATAATGCTGCCACCACCTTGTTTCACTGTTGAGATTGTATTGGGCAGGTGATGAGCAGTACCTGGTTTTCTCCACACATATCACTTAGAATTATCACCAAAAAGTTCTATCTTCATTTCATCAGACCAGAGAATCTTATTTATCATAGTCTGGGAGTCCTTCTTGTGTTTTTTTGCAAACTCTATGCGGGCTTTCATATGCCTTACACTGAGGAAAGGCTTCCATTTGGCCACTCTGCTATAAAGGCCCAACTGGTGGATGGCTGCAGTAACAGTTGACTTTGTGGAACTTTCTCCTATCTCCGTACTACATCTCTAGAGCTCAGCCACAGAGGATATTGGGGTTCTTCTTTACTTCTCTCACCAAGGCTTTTCTCTCACAATTGCTCAGTTTGGCTGGATGGCTAGGCCTAGGAAGACTTCTGGTGGTCCCAAACTTCTTCCATTGAAGGATTATGGAGGCCACTGTGCTCTTAGGAACCTTGAGTACTGCAGAAATTCTTTTGTAAGCTTGGGGTGCAGAATGAACATCAATGAGAAAAAAATGAACTTTTTTGAATTTACCAAATGGCTGCAATGAAACAAAGAGTGAAAAGTTTAAAGGGGTCTGAATACTTTCCATTCCCACTGTATATACTCCCTAGGGATCATTTGATTTGTATTAAGTGATAACTGAATTTAGTGTTACTGCACACTCCTTAATCTGTAAACTCAACTGATTCCTCTTCTGGTGTATACCTATGCCATGCATTATTATTTAACATTTGTAATTATTATAACGTGTTATTAGGGATAAGGGCAGAAGCATATATCAGGTTTGATCAATGAAAAAATACATATTTGTACAGCCCAGTTGAATAATGTCAGACCATACACAATGGCGGTGGTTTCTTTGGCATATTTACAACAATCTTTCCAAAAAAATGTAAGGAATTAGAAAATTTTCATACATAATGCAACTGATACATTACAATTAAAAAAAGAAAGAAAAACTGGAAAAAAATGGTGCAAGGGAAGCCTAGATATGTTTATTTGTAGGCCAATTCTAAACCTATATTTCTAGCTTAGTTGAATTTTTTGTCAGTCTTGGATTCTTTCTGGATCACTAAGCCTTTGTTACCTTCTTTAACCATTGCTCAAACTTGTCTTTTGGTTTCTGAAGTAATTGATTGATGGTGTAAAATAGGTTATTTGACCGTTGCCTTCTGTACTTAAAATCTGCTACTGAATTTTAGGTAATGTTCTTTTGCCAGATTAGAATTTAGTTTACTATATCCTATAGTTTACCATAAATATCTTGTTTACATATGTTACTGTTTTAGTTAGAAATTACAATCAGTGATAATTTTACTAAATGAATACTAAAATATTTGGGTTCAGATTATTCATATCTAATATTTCACACTATTCTTGTATAATAAATCTAATGGAAGTCAATGAAAAATCTGAATACTTTTCCAGCACACCTTCCCAGGAGGTTTGACAGGGATGTAAAATGCTGAAATGAATGGAAAAGTGCTGAAATTGAATGTAACAGCATGAAGAAGATGTCTGGATGCATTTCTGACTCACAGCTAGATTCTGGCAATAATGTTCTCAGAGTATTTAGCCACTTTATTTAGGTCCCTGCCTATTTGTGATAACCAGCACAGGTACAGTACACAGTTGTGTGCTTTCTCTTGGCTGGTTATCAAAAATAGAGCCCCCCCACCCTTGCCATTTATTTTAAACTAGTAATGAGTACTTTGTTATACTTGTGTAGTCATTCGAAGAGTGAGTCCAATGTTAATCAATTGGAGATCCCAACACACTTCTGGCCATAAAATGAGTATTTCCAGACAGGGCAGGAGGGTGGGCTTTTTTGAGGTTTGAATTCATAAAACACCTTGCTGTGCCCCCAAGAGAGATCCTAATATTCAATCTGCTTTCACTGGGGTGCTGACAACCTTTGTGTACTGAAGGGAGCTGACAATTTGTGTGAGACCGTTCAAGATCGACACATCACTCATGAGCACCAGTGATATTCGCCAAGTAACAAGTATCGCGAATACTGTACTATCTGTGTGAGTAGCGAATAGTAATGATTACACTTCGCCGTCACTATCCTTATTCTTCACATAATCTATCTGCATGGGATTATCTTCCATCACTTTCCTTGTCATCCAAGATCTACATTGCACATAGGTTGCTATTTGACATTCGTTAGATGGCTTTCTACCTGAAATTTTTTTGGGGGGAAATATGTAAGTTTGCATGTTATTGTACAGTATATTGTCTAGTCATTGTTTTGATATTTTATCATCTCATCTGTACTTTTTTTTTTTTACTTTTTAGCAACTCTGTGATAAAACAATGATGGAGGAAATGTTGTACTTCACTTCTGTATTTCGCATCTACTTTTTATTTGGCAAAACTTCTGTATGCTTGCTTTATGTTTCTTAAACATTTTGGAGAACACAGGTTTTTCCTACTATGGAGGAAGTTTTCAGACATGGTGCTTAGGCCGGCTTCACATTGCGGGTTTGATCTGATCCGTGGCTGTCAGGATGAACTAATATGTCCGGTGTGCTGCCGCACGCAGCTGCCGCCGCTGATGAGCCAAGACCGCGGGGAGCTAGCCGCGGTCCTGAAACAACAGCGGCGTGCAGCTGCAGGTGTCCGGTTCCCGGATCCTCCCGCAATCCGGCGCTCCCTAACATGGGAGCCTATGGGGACGGATTGCTCCAGATCCGGGAGGATATGGGAGAATCCGTGAGTAAGCAATTAGGTGAGATTTTCTTCTCTCGGACACAAAAATGTTGCAAGCAACGTTTTTGTGTCCATGAGAGAAATCTGAATTCTCACGGATTGTCCCGGAGAGATGGAAACCAGATGGCAGAGAGCTGCAATCTGGCACCATCCAGCCCCGTAGGACACTATGGGGCCAAAATCCGGTCCGGGGCTGTCAGGTTCACCGTGACAGCCATGGATCGGATGAGACCCACAATGTGAAGCCGGCCTTAGAGGTACGCACCACAGCTTAAATAAGAGTACTGCAACTCTTCATGAATCAGAATGTCTAACTTCAACATGTTTTCATCAGTTAAATGATAAAACAATAATTTCCCAGAAGTAACTTATACAATGAATATCAACATTGGAGTTCAAGATTTTAGCTACTCATAATGGCCACTTTACACGCGGCTACATTTCTAGCTTATCCACAGGTAACTTACTGACTGCAGTGAAATCATGGAGACATTATTCCATTTGTACACAGCAACAAGATAGAACCATGTCTCCATGATTTCACTGCAACCAGTAAGTTACCTGTGGATAAGCTAGAAAAGCAGCCGCGTGTAAAGTGGCCATAATATTTACACAGGTATTCAGCTCTATAATAAGTCAACAGATTTCTCAAGATTACAAATTCCACTCAGACTTCTTTAACACAGTTTTTAGGCTTTTAATACACACGACATTTTTTTAACAAGCCTTTGTTTTTTGTTTTTATGGCCCAATTTTATTCCTTCATTTTTGTTGTGCACTTTTGCAATTTTTTAAAAAGAAAAACCTATGGGATGGAAAGGTACTATATCCAGAGTATGTGGTGTATGATTTTGTTTTGTTAAAAAAAAACCAAGGACTCAAAAAATATATCACAAGTGTGAAAATTTCAAGAAAACTAAATGTCTATAGTGTGTTTACTAGGTTTATAAATAACTTGTAACCAATATCCAGCCACAGTGCTTTTGCAGCAAGAAAATCAGCAAAACAGCCCGAAAAAAATACTGAAAAAAAATGAATTGTATTCAGATTTGTTGGACAGAATTCACACTCATTCCATGCCAAAATCAACTTGATAGTTGTCTATTAAAGCTGATTGAATCAATCTGATCAATTAATATTTAAGTCAAATGTTATGAAATTCACAAGTCCTGACGAATTTGAATACAACATGCAATTTGAGCAATGTGCCAAGAAAATACCTGCTACCATTTTATATACTGCAGAACATTGTGTCAGGCACAGAAGACAGACATGACTACAGACGCCACTATGCGAGCTTCACATCACACGGTATAGTGCAGCTAATCATGTGTATAAAAGCCTAGGCAGAGAATGCAGCAGCCATTTTTGTGGTGATTTAGGACAGTGAAAAAACATCAGAGCTCACATTTCAACAAAATGGGAAGAAAAAGTCCAAAAACATTGGACATCTACTCCAGACACTAATGTGTTGTTTTAATGCAGCCCTGAAAAAGATGAGAGTACTAACCTGAAAATAAGACTTGAATATAGATAGAAGAGAAATAGCCTCTAGCAGCAGTACCAGACTGTATTTGATCAGTAATGTAGTGTAGATGACATGTGCATTTGAATTACAATTTCACAGTTTTTTTCTTCATTCTTCTATTTCAACGTTTTGTTTATTGAAGGTAGCAAAAGCATACAAATCAAAAGTCAACATATTATAGCATTTAAATGAGAACAGTTTTCATTGAAAGTATGTATTAATAACTATCTCTACAAGAGAGAATGAGGTAACCTGAAAGAACATTCAGCTAGATTTAATTGTGTTGAAGACTCGCAATTTTGCTCTTAGTTAGAGTTATGAAGGTTGATTTTGCTTATAGGTAAAAATCTTTGTTGAGAAAAATAGAAGAGAAGAAAAATAGGGAAATAAAAGAAATTAATAAAGTGAGGAGAAGGGTGGGGTCAAGAAGGGGATGGTGGTCCCAAATATGCTTCCGGGTCCATTTTTAATTCGCCATTATTGAGTTATATTTTAGGCTAGAGCAGAATTGGATCCACTGCTGCCAGGTCTCTCTGAAAGTATGGAAAAAGTGGTTGACAGAGGTCATGAGTTCGGCTGTACGGTAGAGTTGGTCTATTTTACTGTAGAGCTGTAGGGCGGTAGGTATGGCGGTAGTGTGCTGCAGTGTGGAATTAGAGTTTTTCCTGCAGCTATCATATAACTAGCTAGTCTGGAAGTCACTCTATTATTGGGCCACAAAGGGAAATTGAGTAAGGTTGTTTCTTGTGATAGTGTGCATTTTGGGTTGTGTGTCTCCATTATCGTATTAGATATTAGATCCCAGAATTTCTGTATGATCTGGCAAGACCACCAAAAGTGTATATAGCTGCCTTCGCCGTTCCCACTTATCCTGCAGGCTATTGGTGTCTCAGACCGCCATCTATGTGACTGTGTTGGTGTTAGGTACCATCTGGCTATTATTTTAAAGGAACGGACTATGACAGTACTTATATATATGCTGTATTTGTGTGATGGTAAATGTGGTCCCTCTCTCAGTGGGCAATATATGCTCTCTTCAAGCAACAATTGATGCTAAGCAATGTCTGGTATATTGTTGGTAGGATTTTTGTGGTTCTGACTGTTTTGGCGCAGAGAGATTCAAATGTCGTAAGTGGTCGTGTGACGTCAGCATTTTGCAAACGATGTCGAAGCATGTCTTGTCCTATGGTGTAGAAAGCTTAAATTTGCAATTCCTGGTATTTTACGGATCTCCTGCAGCAGAGGAAGAGTGCCATCAATCAGTATCTGATCTATGGTCACCTCCCAAGTCGTGGCATATCCCATCTATGTTTATCGTTAGTAATTGCATGATGAGCTAAGATATCTGCAACTTTGAGTAAGAAGGCATCAGATCCTTAGATACTGTCATCCACACGCTAAGTGTAACTTGTGTGTGAAAGTTGGGGTGTTTCTCACTGAGATGTGTCGGCGCAGAAGACAGTAAAAGGTGCTGTGGCGGAAGAGGCGATAGGCCCTCCTCTATCTTGATAGAGAGTTTGTCTCGGTAGTTTCTGATCCAATCCACAATATGAGACAGAATTCTGCTGATAATATTTTTTGATGTCTGAGGCACTCATTCTACCCCTTTAGATAATGTTAACACTCTAGAAGCTATGCGAGGTTTATTATTCTGCCAAATATAGCTAAAGAACATGGCGTTAATCTTGGAAAGAAAGGTTGTAGAAACTGGAATGAGTAACATCTGGAAAAAGTATATAAATTTAGGTAGTATTAAGCTCTTTAATAAATTCTGCCTTCCCATCCAGGACATGTACGGATCTTTCTATGTGCAGATAATAGCTGCCGTGGATTCTAAGAGGGGGTGAATGTTTAGATGGAAGAGGTCTCTATCTGTTTTACCTATTTTAATACCGAGGTAGTTGATAAATCTTTGAGGCCATGTGAAAGGGTGCGTGGCTTTAAGTTTTAATATGGTGCACTTGGGTATGACTCAATGCCTCGGATTTCGATAGATTCACTTTAAAGTTGGAATGGCTGCCATATTCACTTAAGACGTTTATTAGTGCTGGGATGCCCCTAAGGGGTCAAGTCGCAACATCAGAAGATCCTCTGTGAAAGCTGCTATCTTATGATATGCATTACCAATTCGGACACCTTCTATCTCCTGGCACTGCTGAATTGCCTGCAGAAGGGACTCTATCACCAATTCAAATAGCAAGGGTGAAAGTGGGCAGCCCTGCTGTGTGCCATTTTTAGCAGAAAACAAATCCGTCAACAAGCCATTGACTCTAATACAGGTCGAAAGCTCCGTGCACATCTGCATTATGGCCTTTACTATTAGTGGTGGGGAGTTGAAACTAGAGAGCATTTCCTTCAAGAAGGTCCTGTCCACCCTATTGAAGGCTTTTTTGGCATCGGTCCCCAGCAAAACCAGTGGGAGCTTGCCCTTTTTAGCATGTTGTATTAAGTGCAGGATCTTATATGCATAATCCCTCCCCTTTCTACCCCTCACAAAGCCTGTTTGACTCAAGGATACCACTTTTGGCAAGACCTCTACCAATCTATGTGCCAACATGCCTGCATTTAGCTTATTGGTTGGGATTCAGTAGTGATATTGGCCTGTAGCTGTCTCATTGTTCCAGGTCTTTGCCCTCCTTATAATTAGTGATATCCTTGCTTCCAACATTTGTTTAGGAAGTGTCTTGCCATTTAATACAGCATTACACATATCAAGAAGAAGAGAGAGAAGAGTCGAGTAGAAGGATTTGTAGTAGGAAACCGGGAATCCATTCAGTCCAGGTGCTTTCCCTTTTGGGCACCTCGACATGGTGGGCTTGAGTTTGCTTAATGTGAAGAGTTTAGTCAAGTGGCTTTGTTGGGAGTCTGTCAGTTCTGGAAGGGGCAATTTCTCTAAGAAAGTGCTTATTTCCTGTTGTCTCTGTATTCTCCCTTGGTCTGACTCATCTGGTCTTAAATCTGTATAAGGCTGGGGTCACAGTAGCATTTTTCACATGCGTTTTTGGAGACCTGCGTTTTCAAAAATGCATGTAAAAAACGCACCCATAGGCCCCCATGTTAAAAAACGCATGCCCTAATAGCCAAAAAGCATGTGTGACAGTCCCTTGCGTTTTTGGAGCTTTTCCAAAAACGCATGCGTTTTTTAATATGGGGCCTTATGGGAAACGCATGCAAAAACGCATGTACAATTAGTGCCATTCAAAAACGCATGTGTTTCCCATAGGAGCCCATGTTAAAAAACGCATGCTTTTCAGAAAACGCATGTGTTTTTTTAACATGGGCTCCTATGGGAAACGCATGCGTTTTTGAATGGCACTAAAAGTTACTAATGTACCATGCGTTTTTGCATGCGTTTTCCATAGAGGCCCATGTTATAAAAACGCATGCGTTTTCCACAAAAACGCATGCGTTTTTCAAAACGCACAAAAAAATACTACAAGCACTATTTTTAGGTGCAGATTCAAAAACGCAGGGAGCAATCACACACCTTAAAAAACTCATGCTGACATGAAAAAAAGCATGAGTTTTGTTAAATCACTAAAAAAAACGCATGGCAACTGTGACCACAGCCTAATTCTTTGTAGAATCTGCTCTTGCTCTTCTGGCTTCCATGCAAGTTTACATTCCAGACGGGAATTTATCCAGGAACATAGTGGATGCATGAATCTTCCTTTGACTTGACACAATCAGTGCCTTCTTGTGTACCACTGACAACACCATGTCCACATCCACATCCATGCCCCTGTACCTTAACAACAGGCTTTTTTGTCACTTTGGGTTTTGATAACAGATTTTCAGATATGGATGGCACAAGCCAACCTAGCTGTCACAGGCACAGCCAAAATAGTGGGGAAAATAGTCTGTTGCGTGCCTTGTAGCAGGCAGACAGAAATGTTTAGACTACGGCCTGTTTCACACCTCTGCGCCTGGCCACATCACCTGCACCAGCCTTGTCGCGCTGGCGCAGGTGCAGGCGCAGAGGTGGTTGGGGGCACTGTGGGGCTGCGTTTACAGTTACTGTAAACGCATACCTAGTGCCCCTTTGTGCTCAGCTGCGCTCGGTGCCCCCATTCTGTCCTATGGCCGAGCACAGCTGAGCGCGCGCTCTGCCAGTGAGAAACGCAAGTGAAACTGGCAGAGCGCACGGCGCATGCGCCTGGTCTTGGCGCACCCGGAAACGCCTCGTGGCGCGTTTCCGGGTGCGCCAAGACCAGGCGCATGCGCCGTGCGCTCTGCCAGTTTCACTTGCCTTTCTCACTGGCAGAGCGCGCGCTCAGCTGTGCTCGGCCATAGGACAGAATGGGGGCACCGAGCGCAGCTGAGCGCAAAGGGGCACTAGGTATGCGTTTACAGTAACTGTAAACGCAGCCCCACAGTGCCCCCAACCACCTCTGCGCCTGCACCTGCGCCAGCGCGACAAGGCTGGTGCAGGTGATGTGGCCAGGCGCAGAGGTGTGAAACAGGCCTACTGCTTTGCGTCGGGCACTAATTGCCTTTTTAAGTGGACTAATGTGGACAGCAGAAGCCAGGCTTTGATCACCAAAACAGTGTGGAAAATACCCTGGTGCGTGCTTTGCAGCAGGCTACAGTAAGAAATGTTTGGACTACTGCATTGTGGGGGGCACAAAACACCTTTTTCAGTGTAGTAATGTAGACCGCAGAAGCCAGGCTCTGACCCCCAAAACAACGGGGTAAATGGGCTGGTGTGTGCTTTGTAGCAGGCAGTAGGAAATGTTTAGACTATTGCTTTGTGTTGAGCAATAACCGCCTTTTTAAGTGGAGTAATGTGGATAGCAGAATGTGACATGTCGACGCTGTAGTTTCTCTTTTGCAGTGTATCTACATATACTGCAAAAGCAAAATAATGGTACCTTTACACGCCGTTACCGAAGGTAGCAACAGGTAGGCACTGCACGTGCACGCGCGTATTTTCAAAGGTTCCTAATGGTACCTGATACCGCATTTACACGCAGCTACAAGGTGCTCCACAGAAGGTACTTTCGATCCCCGGAAGGGCCGACCGGTGCCGCGAGTTACCTTCTGTGGAGCACCTTCCCTGATTTACACGCCGCTACCACAAGGGAATATGGGCGTACATATTGTGCGCCGTAACTACATAGGCGTGACAGAGTTGTGTATTACGCGGCGCTCGTACAGTGATTGGACAATGCAATAACATCATGATTGGCAGCCAGCACAGCGAGGCTGGCTAATACATGACGCTATAGCAAATGTGTAGTGACTGGTCATCTCGTTAAATAGGCCGCCCTGTGCAGGGACAGCCAATGGGTACACAGTAGCCCCCACCAATGATCGCAGATGGGGCGTGGTATACATGGCGCTGTGGCATGCCCCAGGTAACTCAAAAACTGTACCTGTGCCCCGATTACATGCCGCTACCATAGGGTTTATACCTGCTTGTTTTTCAGCACGGCTGAAAAACAGATATCCAAAGAGACAGGTGGCAACAACCTGAATTACACGCCGCCACTTCGCGGTGTTTTGAAGGTACTAGGTACAATTGTCTCCGACACCTACCAGTTTCTACCTCTCGGTAGCGGCGTGTAAAGCTACCATTAAAGTTAACAAAGGTATTAAAAATAAAAAAACAAAATACTTACTTTCCGCCGGCTGTCCGATCGGTTTTGGCGGGCAGCTTAAACCGATCAGCTTATGATGTCACAACACGATCAGCTGATGATGTCATGTGACACATCAGCTGATCGCTAATGGTCAATCAAATGACTAAGGTCCTTTCAGCGATTGGACGTCTTCCCCTTGGGACCCAGGACAGCCGGTGGAAAGTAAGTATTTTATTTTTTTATTTTTAATACCTTTGATGATTAAGGACCACCAACACCCCACCCACACCGCCGTGTGTCATCAAATCCTGCTATTCCCCCTGCGCCCACAATTATAGATGCTGGAATAGGCATTGTCTGAATGACAATATGTATTCCAGCTTCTTATAATGGCACCTATGTGAGAAAGCGCATGCTATTAAGTGGAAAGAATTGACATGGTCATTCTTTTTACACGCGCACTTTCTCCCATAAAAGCACGTCAGAAAACAGTTCAGCGTCTGCATTCACTTTACAGGCAGATGCAGACGCAGATGTGCTTTTGTGGGAAAAGCGTGAGTAAAAAGACACAAAAATTACACGGCGTGTGAACGCAGCCTAAGGACCGTTCACTATGGAATGTCATACTGAGTCTACTCTTGGGTTGGGTGGCATAATGTGTGTTAGCACAATGTATTGTACTACATTTAATTTCAGGTGCATTCAAGTCAACATTACATTAATTTTATTATGGAATGAATGGTATAGTAATTTCATCAAGGTGTCCCTCGAGTTTTTTTTAACACGACAACACCAGACTGCTTATTGCCTATGCTATAGTAAATGCAACAGGAATTACCAGCAGTGGATCTTTGTGATTTGTGTGCTTAAATTCCGCAGAAAACCATGGTGATCATACGTGGGTACTGTATTTTCATAATTTACATATCATTATAATGCCTATTAATCCTGTGATTTTCATAATTCCATGACTTTTCCATATTGGGTATTAAAATAGACTCAAATAGGCATTTTACTGTTTTTGCAAAATAGGCAAAAATACTGTATGCTGAGTTTTTAAAATAGTCACTGATTTGCATAAATTCATATTATTAGCCCCATACATTAATATTAGATTTGTAGTTTGAACAGAAATAAACAGATGAAAATATGCCTGTGTAGGATTTATGTATATACAATCAGCGTTTTGTTTTTTTTAACTAAACATAAAAAGGTGTGAATAACAATAGTTATCTTTAATATCCCTTTATTCTTTTGGGTCTTCTTTTGGATTAGACTAAAAGAAGTAACTGTACCAAGGACATACTTTATGAATTCAAGCTTAAAAACAATAGCTCTAGATAGCATTTTTATGAGAACAATTGGGTTTGAAAACAAACTTGTTTTCTCCAAAAAATTCCATTCACCTGCAGAAAAATGTGGTACTTTGTTATTAAGTAACACTTACATCATGTCTAGCAATACGGGAGCAGTGGCAACAGGGAAAATAATTTAATATTTTCCCTGCAGCTACTTATTTCAAGTCATTGGTGAGGTGCAGAGAGGTATTACAGATATCACACACAATACAGTGAGAACACTGTATTCACTCCTCAGCACATTGATTGACAGTCTGCGCTGCATACATTTGTAGCAAAGAATGCTGTTAGTTAATGCATGGGAGCAATTACAGCATGCTTGGTGTATAGTGAGTGGTGACTATAAGGCTGGAAACACACTGTCCGTGTGATATACGAGTCACTCGGACGAGTGTCGGATCATTAACCCTGAACAACCTCTCCCTGTCAGCAACTCCACACTTCTGTCCTGACAGGGAGAGGTCATTCAGGGTTAATGATCCGACACTCATCCGAGTGACTCGTATATCACACGGACAGTGTGTTTACAGCCTAAGAGCACCTTTCATTGACCCAATTATTGGATGTAAGGGGCTTCAGGGATAATATAACATAATTTTTACCATGTAAACATGCATGCAGTATGCCTAGCAGCTGCCCCCCACTATATTTTAAGGTAAATAGCAATTTTGGAGGTCATAGGTGTTTCCATTGGGCACAATGACAATGCAATGAACAGCAGTTAGCTACACTGGACATACACAATTCCTGTAGGATGGGACACCAGCAGGGAGCTTGGTCAACAATATTGAGGAGTAACAGGTGATAAGTAGGTTAAGTCATACTTCACAATACATTGTTGAATGATTTGAATATTTATGCAAACTTAATTTTTTATGTTTCAATTTTAATCATTTACACAGTTTATTGCCCCATAGTGAAGTGTGTATTTGAAAAATAACTACTAGAGCATACTAATCTACTTATATAATCGGGAGTTTGGGATTCGGGCATTGTAGCCGAATCCCAAAATCCTTTGCGCCATGTGCCGCCCCGGAAGCCGCGCCATATTAGCACACCCAAGTAATAGGTATGCTAACATGGCGCAGGATGGTGGTGGCACAGAAAACACAAGCCCACGCTACACAAACGCCGCCTGCCGCTGACCCCGCAGACCGCCCACACACCCCCTGCAGTAGACCCCCTCCTCCGGTGGCTGCACACCCCCATACTACACTCTGGCGTCCACACACCCCCTCAGTACACCCTCGAACCCCCCCCTTCTGGTGCCCGCATCCTCCTCGCAATAGACCCCCACACCCCTCCCTCCGGCGCTCGCACACCCCTGCAGTACACCCCCGCACCCCCCTTCGGAGCCCGCAGACCCCCGACAACTTACTTACCTATTCGGATAGGACCTTTGGTGATGTCACAGTCATGTGATCATGCAGGCAATAGAATAAAGCGATGTTTGGGTGAGCGCTGGGATATGAAGACAGCTACACTTCAACAAGTATTTTACCTGTAAGTTTATTGTTCAATTCACACTAGGTCCTCTCCCACAACATGTTTCGACGCTCAGGGCGTCTTCCTCAAGTGGATATCAGACCTTACATTTGGTATCCTTATAAATCCTCCATTACATAGACATTTGGATAGGAAATAGTTAAAAAGTCTATTTTCAACCTAAAAGCTAGGCATTGGTTAATGGAGGATTTATAAGGATACCAAATGTAAGGTCTGATATCCACTTGAGGAAGACGCCCTGAGCGTCGAAACATGTTGTGGGAGAGGACCTAGTGTGAATTGAACAATAAACTTACAGGTAAAATACTTGTTGAAGTGTAGCTGTCTTCATATCCCAGCGCTCACCCAAACATCGCTTTATTCTATTGCCTGCATATCTATCTCCCTCGGGGAGAGCGGTGGAGCAGCTCCGGAGGAGAAGACAAACCTAACAGAGGAGAGGAAAACACGTGAGGGATCACGTGCAATTACACAGACGGACATCGAGGAAAAAGGGAAAGAAATCCACACGCACAGAGAGAGACCCCGTGCACTCACTACGTGAGCCCCCCTGTTGTGCGGACAGCACAACAGGTAAAGGTGAGTGTAACGGTGATTTAACAGAGGGTGGACATAAAACATAAAGCAGCGTGGCGCAACCAATTTCTATATTTCATTACAGTCATGTGATCAGTCACATGACCGTACATCACCATAGCTCCACCTCCTGCAGTCTACTCTTCACTGCTTCCCAGCTATGACAAGGAGCTGTCACAGCTGGGAAGGAGGGAAGGGGAGGCAGAGAGGCCAAAGGGGGGAGCTCAAAGACTAAAGAGGAAACAGACACATTACAGGGGACCAGAAAAACTGGAGAGAGAGAGGACTGGTGCAGAAAGAGGGGGAGCACAGACACATAAGGGAACACCAGAAAACCTGAAGAGAGGACAGAGAGAGGGAAGGGGAGTGCAGAAAGATGAAAGAGGGGGAGCAGAGAGGGATGTGAGACAGAGACACATAAAGGGGTCCAGAAACACTGAAGGGGAGGCAAAGACACATAAGGGGGGACCAGAATTACTGAAGGGGGGCAGAGAGGCATAAGGGGAGAACACAATGACTAAAGGGGAGCAGAGATAAGTAAGGGGGGACCAGAAAGACTCAAGGGGGGCAGAGAGACATAAGGGGTGACCACAATGACTGAAGGGCCGCAGAGAAGCATAGGGGGCAACCAGAAACACTGAAGGGGGCAGAGAGATAAAGGGGGGGCAGAGAGACATAAGGGGGACCAAAGGGTTAACAGAAAGTGCTGGGTTTCATAGATCCACCGCGCTGACCTCCAGTGAAGACAAACAGAGTGATGTATAAAACTCTGTTTAATGGGTAATTTGCCTACCGGTTTCGTGATTTCAGTTATCACTTCATCAGGGCAGATGCCCTGATGAAGTGATAACTGAAATCACGAAACCGGTAGGCAAATTACCCATTAAACAGAGTTTTATACATCACTCTGTTTGTCTTCACTGGAGGTCAGCGCGGTGGATCTATGAAACCCAGCACTTTCTGTTAACCCTTTGGATCCTTACTTTTGCTGGCACCTGCTGCGACCATAACAGAGAGCGGAGTTAGTTGGTTGTGACTTGCACAACCAAATCAGGTGAGTCCTTCCACTAAAGGGGGGCACTGAGGATAATTGTACAAAAGGAAATTACTCTATGTGCGCTCCATTTCCCTTTTTATATAAGGGGGACCAGAAAGACTGAAGGGGGCCAGAGAGATTAAGGGTGGGGGGACATAGAGATGGAAGGGGGGGCAGAGAGATTAAGGGGGGGAACAGAAATATTGAAGGGGACCAGAGAAGCATAAGGGGGAGCCTGAAATACTGAAGGGCAGGAGAGAGACATAAGGAGCACCAGAAACACTGAAGGGGGAGGCAAACAAACAAGGGCAATTACCTGAAAGATTGAAGGGGGGGGCAGAGAAATGAAGGGGGGGAACATAGAGACGAAAGGGCCGCAGCAAAGAGGGAAGGGGGCCCAGAAATACTGAAGGTCAGCTAACAGACATAAGGGGGACAATAAACGCTGAAGGGGGCCACAGAGATATGAAGGGGGACCATAGACACAAAAGGAGGGAAGCAGAGAGTAAAGGGGGCTGAAAGACATATGAAGGAAGCAGAAATACTGAGGAGGAGCAGAGAGACATAAAGGGGACCTGAAATACTGAAGGGTACCAGAGAAACATAAGGGGGACCATGAACACTGAAAGGGGGGACAGAGAAATAAGGAGGGAACAGAAACAATGAAGGGACACCAGAAACACTGAAGGGGGACCACAGAGACTGAAAGGGGAACAGACACAGGAAAGGGGGAGCAGAGAGAGAGAGAATGGGGACCAGAAACACTGAAGGGTTGCACAGAGATGAAGGGGAGCAGAGATAAAAAGGGGCAGAGAGATATAAGGGGGACCAGAAAGATTGAAGGGGGCAGAGACACCAGGGGAAACCATAAAGACTGAAGGAGTGCAGAGAGACTGAAGGGGGGGGCCAAGAGACATGGGGTGACCAGAATGACTGAAGGGAGCCAGAGACACTGAAGGGGGGGCAGAGAGAGGTAAGGGGAGACCAGAAAGAAGAAAGGGTGAAGCACAGAGTGGGAATAGGGGGCACAGAAACAGAAGAAGAGCAGAGAAAGGAAAGGGGGATAGAGAGACAAAAGGGCAGAGCAGAGTAAGGAATGGGGGGGCAGAGACACGAAAGGAGGAGCAGAGAAAGGGAAGGGGGCAGAGAGATGAAAGGAGGTAACAGAGAGAGGGAAGGGGGGGCTGAGACACGGGGAAGAAGAGAGATGGAAGAGAGGGCAAAGACATAGGGGACAAGAGAGAGGGAAGGGGGGGCAGAGACAAAAGACGGATCAGAGGGCCAAAGAGAACATAGGGTGATCAAAGGGAGCACAGGGGAGCCAAAAAGAGTGGCAGTGACGTCCTACCGATGCTCTCCTCACCCTTCCAGCCTCTGCTCTCCTCACCCCTCCAGCCTCCCGCCACATCACACTCTGCTACCCACACAGCCATTTCTATACTCTGCTACCCACACAGCCGCCTCTATACTCTGCAACCCACAGAGCCGCCTCTATACTCTGCTACCCTCAGAGCCGCCTGTATACTCTGCTACCCACAGACCCGCCTGTATACTCTGCTACCCACAGACCCACCTGTATACTCTGCTACCCACAGAGCCGCCTGTATACCTTGCTACCCACAGAGCCGCCTGTATAATCTGCTACCCTCAGAGCCGCCTGTATACTCTGCTACCCACAGACCCATCTGTATACTCTGCTACCCACAGACCCGCGCATCCCAAGATACTTGTGTACTCGGCCCGAGCACCGAGCCCAATGTTATCCAATGGGAGACCCGAGTATTTTTATGAAATGACTTCCGGCAGCATGTAGAAACCCTAAATATGTCCCAAAAGTCTCAGAAGAGTGCTCAAATGACATGGCAACACCATGGGGAAGACCCTTGGAAGCATTTCTCACTCAAAAGTCACAGCTGTGAACAATGTTGTCCGAGTTTCACGCCAATTTTACGGAGTCACCAGAAAACCTTCCAAAATGACACCAAAATGAATATTCAGGGTGGAAATGTTAAGGGCACATACCCAATAGTGAGATACAGCTGGTGTATCTTACTTTTTGTGATTACATGAAAGATTTTACGTGAAAACATTGTGCGGCACTCTGATGTCCCTGAGAAGAGACGTACATGAACGGTCTTGACATAATGTGCCCATTTTGAGGAAGTGGGTCTATTGTAGTATTTTCCTTTGCCAGGGCAGTCCAAAATTGGGAGGTTCACCAATGCCCCTGGATAGAGACGTGCATGAGGGCCTGTAAACCTGAAGTGAGTGTATTGGAGTATAGCCCTTTGGCAGGGCAGCCAAAAATTGGGAGGCTCCACATTGTCCCTGGATAGAGACATGCATGAGGGCCTGTAAACCTGAAGTGGGTGTATTGTAGTACAGCCCTTTGGCAGGGCAGCCAAAAATTGGGAGGCTCCACATTGTCCCTGGATAGAGACGTGCAGTAGGGCCTGTAAACCTCAAGTGGGTGTATTGGAGTATAGCCCTTTGACAGGGTAGCCAAAAATTGGGAGGCTCCACATTGTCCCTGGATAGAGACGTGCAGTAGGGCGTGAAAACCTGAAGTGGGTGTATTGGAGTATAGCCCTTTGGCAGGGCAGCCAAAAATTGGGAGGCTCCACATTGTCCCTGGATAGAGACATGCAGTAGGGCCTGTAAACCTGAAGTGGGTGTATTGGAGTATAGCCCTTTGGCAGGGCATACAAAAATTGGGAGGCTCCACATTGTCCCTGGATAGAGACGTGCAGTAGGGCCTGTAAAACTGAAGTGGGTGTATTGTAGTATAGCCCTTTGGCAGGGCAGCCAAAAATTGGGAGGCTCCACATTGTCCCTGGATAGAGACATGCATGAGGGCCTGTAAACCTGAAGTGGGTGTATCGTAGTATAGCCCTTTGGCAGGGCAGCCAAAAATTGGGAGGCTCCACATTGTCCCTGGATAGAGACGTGCAGTAGAGCCTGTAAACCTGAAGTGGGTGTATTGGAGTATAGCCCTTTGGCAGGGCAGCCAAAAATTGGGAGGCTCCTCACTGTCCCTGGATAGAGACGTGCAGTAGGGCCTGTAAAACTGAAGTGGGTGTATTGGAGTATAGCCCTTTGACAGGGCAGCCAAAAATTGGGAGGCTCCACATTGTCCCTGGATAGAGACATGCATGAGGGCCTCAAAACATTTTTCCCATTGAAAAGGAGCGGGTCTCCTGTCGTTGTAATGCCCATTCTAAAAGAATGGGCGAAGAAATTTACCACTGGGGGTATACCTGAAACAACAGCCTAACTATTGTAACGGTCATCATGGTGGCACATGAGGAGAAGGAGGAGCACTCCAGCGATTAGCCAAAGTCCAGGAGTGTTTACCCATGGGTGAGTGGAGGTACATGGCAAATTCCGCTGTCATTTGTTGGTGGTGTGGTGAAGTCTGGCATAATCCAACCCTTGTTCTTTTGATCAGAGTCAGCTTGTCAGCATTTTCAGTTGACAGGCGGGTGCGTTTATCAGTAATGATTCCACCTGCGACACTGAAAGTACGCTCTGACAAAACGCTAGCGGCAGGGCAGGCCAGGACTTCCAAGGCGTAGAGAGCCAATTCATGCCACGTGTCCAGGTTGGAGACCCAATAATTGTAAGGCACAGAGGAATGTCGCAGTACAGTTGTTCGATCTGCAAGGTACTCCTTCAGCATCTGGCCAAACTTAGCATTTCTTGTGGCACTACCCCGCACCTCAGGGGCTGAGGTACGTGAGGGGCTGAGAAAACTGTCCCACATCGTAAAGACTGTTCCCCTACCTCTGGCGGATTGGACTTGTGCCCCTCTCGGCCGTACGCCTTGGTTGTCCACCGATTCCCGACCTATGCCGCTTGCGTTTTGTGAGGGGAATGCTTTGCCTACTTCCGTGACTATGGCCTTCTGGAACTGCTGCATTTTGGCTGACCTCTCCGCCTCAGGAATGAGAGACATAAAGTTCTCCTTGTAGCGTGGGTCTAAGAGTGTTGCCAACCAGTACTGATTGTCGGCCAAGATGTTCTGAACGCGAGGGTCACGAGCCAGGCAGCTTACCATAAAGTCAGCCATGTGCGCCAGACTCTTAACAGCCATCACTTCAGTATCCAGACCAACACGATGACTGAACATGCTGTCCTCCTCCTCCTCCTCCTCATCTCCCCTGTCCTCTGGCCAGCCACGCTGAAGCGAGGGTATGACTGGTGTGCATGTCATATCCTCAATTTGGCCAGAGAGTTGCTCCATGTCTTCATCCTCCTCCTCCTCCTCGTCATAGTCCTCCACTGCACGTTGTGATGAGATGAGGCAGGGCTGTGTGTTATCACCCACACCCACTACTGTTTCTTGCTCAAACTCATCGCGCTCCGCCTGCAACGCATCCTCTTTGTTTTTCAGCAGAGACCGTTTTAGAAGGCAGAGTAGCGGTATGGTGACCCTAATAATGGCGTTATCGCTGCTCACCATCTTGGTGGAGTCCTCAAGGTTTTGGAGGACGGTACATAGGTCCGACATCCATCTCCACTCCTCAGGTGTTATGTGTGGAGTTTGACCCATTTCCCGACGGCTTAGGTGATGCAGGTACTCAACAAATGCCCTCTTCTGCTCACATATCCTGACCAACATGTGCAGAGTTGAATTCCAACGCGTGGGGACATCACACACCAGTCTGTGGGCCGGAAGACGCAAACAACGCTGAAAGCCGGCAAGGCCGGCTAAAGCAGCAGGTGACTTGCGAAAATGTGCAGACCGGCGGCGAACTTTTACCAACAGATCAGACAGCTCTGGGTATGACTTTATAAACCGCTGAACGACCTTTCCTTGCTTTAGGTTCAGAGGTGTGAGCCAGTGATCTGCCTGCTGTTTCAGAGCTGTCCACACCTCTTCTGCATTGTGGGGTTTGTCACCTATGCATATTAGCTTCAGCACAGCCTGTTGCCGCTTCGCAGAGGCAGTGCTGCAGTGCTTCCAGCTTGGGACTGGTGTGGAGGGTAAAGTGGATGAGGATGCGCAGGAGGAGGAGGAGGAGGAGGCTGAGGAGCATTACATTCCGGAGCTGTAGAGTCTGGGTGAAACCATGACTGAGGTAGGGCCTGCAATCCTTGGTGTGAGAAGGACGTGTTCCGTCCCTCGCTCAGACTGGGTCCCAGCTTCCACAATATTAACCCAGTGTGCCGTCAAGGAGATGTAGCGGCCTTGCTCACAAGCACTTGTCCATGTGTCTGTGGTTAGGTTGACTTTGGCTGAAACAGCGCTGTTCAGGGCACGTGTGATGCTTTGTGACACGTGGTTATGCAATGCAGGGACGGCACATCTGGAGAAATAGTGGCGGCTGGGGACCGAGTAACGTGGGACAGCAGCCACCATCAGGTCGCGGAATACTTCCGTCTCCACCAGCCGGAAAGGTAACATTTCTAGCGCAAGCAGTCGCGAAATGTGATAATTTAGGACTGTGGCATGTGGGGTGTTGGCAGCGTATTTGCGCCTGCGTTCAAAGGTTTGCTGAATGGATAATTGAACGCTGCGTTGGGACAAGGACGTGCTTGATGGTGGTGTTATTTGTGCATGGACAATGTCAGGTGCAGGGCCGGAGGCTTGTTCGCCGCCAGCTTGGACAGGGGATTGGCTCGCACGCACAGCACGCGAAGACGTAGCAGTGACATCAGCAATCACCCCTCCTCGACTCGGTTGTACTTCCCACAAAGTCGGGTACTTGGCTGACATGTGCCTGATCATGCTGGTGGTGGTCAGGCTGCTAGGTTTCGTACCCCTGCTGATGCTGGCATGGCAGGTGTTGCAAATGGCCTTTTACAGTAATCTGGAGCCAACTTAAAAAACTGCCAGACTCGGGAAGACCTAACATTTGCACAGGCACCTTGTGTCGTGTTGTTGTTCCGGGGAACGGTTGCCTGCCTTCTGCCTGTGGACACGCCCTAGCTTCTTACTGCCTGTTGGGATGCTATGCCTCCCTCCCCCTGTGCACTGCTGTCCTCGCTCTGCATATCCTCCTGCCAGGTTGGGTCAGCTACTGGATCATCCTTCACGTCGTCTTCCTCTTCCGCACCCTGATCCTCCTCCTGACTTCCTGGCAGTTGTGTCTCATCATCGTCCACCCCTTGTTGAGACACTTTGCCAAGGTTCCCTTCGTGAGAACGTGGCTGCTCAAATATTTGGGCATCTGTACATACCATCTCATCACCCACTTCAACAGGAGCTAGCGAGAGGCCAGATTCTGCGAATGGATACGTGAACAGCTCTTCCGAGTGTCCTAGTGTGGGATCAGTAATGTCCGTGGATGTGTACTCGGCCTGGTGGTAGGAAGGAGGATCAGGTTGGGAAATGTGCGGAGCAATATCACAGCTAGTGACACTTGACCGTGTGGAAGACAGGGTGTTTGTGGAGGTGCCCATCTGACTTAAAGCATTATCCGCTATCCAAGTAACAACCTGTTGACACTGGTCTTGGTTCAAGAGCGGTGCACTGCCGCGGGCCCCAAGAATTTGGGACAGGACGTGCGAGCGAGTAGATGTGCCACTTTGTTGTTGCGAAAATAGTGCTTGCACACGACCTCGGCCTCTGCCTGCACCACCATCACGTCCACTTCCTTGTCCCTTGCCAACACCCTTGCGCATTTTTCCTGTATACAGCTACAACAGTCTGGTGACTGTTCAGGTCACAGGAAAGCTGGATTTTAGACCCTGCCTGTATACAGCGAGTCAATTTTAACAGTCTGGTGACTGTTCTGGTCACAGGAAAGCTGGATTTTAGACCCTGCCTGTATACAGCTAGTCAGCTCCAACAGTCTCCTGAGGACTGTTCTGGTCACTGGAAAGCTTGGACTCCGATCTGGATCACCCTGCCTATATCCTCATAGATTAGTCCTGAGAAGGACTGTTGTGGTCAGCAGCAGTTTGCAGCCCTGCTCCGGATCTACCTATGAGGGCCGCAAATCTGTCCCTAAGCAGCAGCAGACACTCTCCCTACACTCACTGTCTGGATGGCTGTGTGCAGAGCACAGCGCGGCCGGGTCTTATAAAGGCTTGGTCACGCTGTGCAGGCTGGCCAATCACTGCAATGCCACAACTAACAGGGCTGTGGCATTGCAGTGGTCTGCCAGCCAATCCCTGCATGTGGGCTGGCTCTCTAAAGAGCGCCAACATGCAGGGATGAGGACCACGAGCACAGCACGAGTATCGCGAGATTACTCGGTGCTCGCCGAGTAGCCCGAGTACAGTGATACTCATGCAAGTACCGAGTAGCGCAGAGCATACTCGCTCATCACTACTTTTTACTAGTTTGTAATAAAAAGTACTTGGCTCAATGGTTAGAACTAAGGTATTGCAATGCTTGGAACCTGAATTCAAAACCACAAAGGACAACATCTACAAGGAGTTTGAATGTTCTCCCCTTGTTTTACACGGTTTTCCTTCAATACGCCAAGGACCAGGGGTGTAACTACAACAGGTGCAGGGGTTGCGATTGCACCCGGGCCCTGCAGCCTAGGGGGACCCCGAAAGTCCCTTTGGCCTATAGAAAAAGAATAATACTATTAAAGATTTGCAATAATTGGGGGCCCCGTTGCAGCTTTTGCATTGGGGCCCCTGGGCCTGAAGTTACGCCACTACCAAGGACATACTTATAAAGAATGTAGATTGCGAGCTCCAATGGGGACAATAATGATAATGTCTGTAATGTCACTTTATAAGCAAATAAAATATGTCACTAATCCAGACAAATCAGAAAACGTTTGCCAAGCATTGTCTATTCTATTCCCCATCAACATCTGTCCTCTTTGTATTAATCTTTCCATCCCTGTTTAAGCCTGTGTATGTAATAAATGGGTTAACATTTGTTTAAACATGGGTAGAGACAATCATGGATATTTTTGAAATGGCATTAAATGACAAAGAGCTGAGTTAAAAGGTTGCCTCCACACAGAATACCAGGCATCCATTAGGGTTACTTTGACAATACACTCTACATAAAGTCTTTCTTTGCTTGAGTGGGTCCATGTGGTCAGACAGAAAAGGCAGCCTAGCAGCAGGGGCCAAGGAACCACTCCTCCATCAATGTCAATAAGCAAAATGGAGAGACATATCATTTTCTTCACTGTTTCAACGATTCTTTAGCTCATTGCCTTCCCTTTGTTTCAGTAATAGATTTAATTAACTTACAATTAATCATAGAGAGTGATATTTAAAGCTCATCCCAGCAGAGTATAGAGTCACAGACCAAAGAATATATCTATGGAAGGCTTCAGTAATCAAGAGGTCACACAAGATAGATGTTTATCACAGAGGAACACAGGCGAAAGATACATTTATGTGTCTACTCTGCTCAGAATAACTGTTTTAAGATAATTGCTCTACTTCAAAATACAACTGTACAAAAGGCCTAGCCATGCAGAAAAGAAGATAAATAGAATATCCGAGGAAGATTGAAGAAGATAAATAATGGGGCTTTAGTGGAAAGACCTCACGTGACCAGTACTTCATGTGAAATCATTACTACATTTTCTTTGCAGCCTTTAAATGCCCTTTCTGGAAATAGGGGTTAAGTTGCTGCATAAGTCATGCAGAAAACTGGTTTCTGTTCTATTTTAGAAACATGCCTTTGAAAATGCTATGTACAGCAATAGCTAGCAGTCATAACACAGCATGGAGTCTCACTTTATTATTATGCCAAACTTCTGTTCCTCAAAGCCTTCCTAAATATTTCCCCAAACTATAAGATGCTGTTCACACTGGAGGATAGTTTAGCTTAACTACCGTATATAAAAAAAGGGATATATTTCATTGACATTTTTTGTGAGATGAGTGAATGAACATTTAATACAGCATACATTGACTTTATATTGCAGTTACCAATGCTATGATTTTCCCTTAACTGCTTAAGGACCAAGTCACTTTGTACCTTGATGACCGAGCTTCATTTTTCAAAAATCTAAAATTTGACTATGGCTAGGGTCACACTTTAAACATGAAATGCGTTCACCGCATCCAGATCCGAAAACGGTGAATGTAATTGTCTTCATACCTTCAGCAATCCAGTAACCGGATTGCTCATGATATGTAATCCTGAGCAATCCGGTTACCGGATAGTTTGCTCATCCCTGCTGCCGCAGGGATGAGCAAACTGTTCTGTGTATAGTAAAAGTATTTATTTAATAAATAAATGTTTGATTAATGTCTCTTGGGGGGTCCAGTCCCCCTAGAGACCTTACACCCACTCAGGTGGGCTTATACAGCTATAATCTGTTCTGTACAAAAGCGCCGGGCTCCTTAGAGCGGCGCGCATGACCCCACACACTGCTTCCCCCCGTATCTATATACCTGTCCCTGCACCCCCTCTTATGATTTATAGCCATTGAAAGTTGGAGAGATAAGAAGATACTGACGCACCCCAGGGCTCGGGTTCTCGGCTCTCAGGAGGTTTCGGGTCTGGGATGTCATGGGTGGCTTGTCCGAGGCCGTGGCCATGGTGGTCAACTAAAAATAGGAGGGGGGTTGTATTTACAGGGATTATGTACAAAGTTGTCGTCGTGACGTCACCTGCAGTGTCTGGTGATGCTTACCAGCGCTGCCTCAGTCCTCCGGTGGTGATGGTATTGCGGCTTAGATGGATTAGTCCCCCGCAGGCGGAACTGGACTGCCGGGGCAGCGATGCTGTAAGAAAAACAGTCTATAATGGAAAGGATGCAGCAGAGTCGGGACTTCACATCACAGGGTAACTCTACTGAAAACTTCTCCAAAGTCATACAGTTCCCACCTCATCCCCAACCTCACCACAGTCCTCATCCCTGTCCTAACACACCTCTTCAACATATCACTCAAATCCGGCACATTCCCCTCACCCTTCAAACACACCTTAATCATGCCCATCCTAAAGAAAACATCCCTTGACCCTACGACAGTCTCAAACTATCGCCCCATATCTCACCTCCCATTCGCCTCAAAACGTCTTGAACAACACGTCTATTCCGAACTATCCTCCCACCTCTCTTCCCATGCTCTTTTTGATCGCCTACAATCCGGCTTCCGACCTCACCACTCCACTGAAACAGCCCTAACCAAAGTCACCAATAACCTTCTCATCGCCAAGCGCAAATGACACTACTCCGTCCTCATCCTTCTCGACCTCTCTGCTGCCTTCGACACTGTTGATCACTCCCTCTTACTTCAAATCCTTGAATCCCTTGGCATTTCTGACCTTGCCCTCTCCTGGATCTCCTCCTACCTAACGGACAGGACCTTCAGCGTCACCAACTCCCACATCTCCTCCTCGCCCCACCCCCTCTCTGTAGGTGTTCCCCAAGGCTCGGTCCTGGGACCACTACTCTTCTCCATCTCAACCCTTGGCCTAGGCAACCTCATCAAGTCACACGGCCTCCAATACCACTTCTACGCCAACGACACCCAGCTGTATCTGTCTGGCACTGATATCTCTTCCCTTTTATCCAAAATTCCTCCCTGCCTATCCGCTATTGCATCCTTCTTTTCTACCCGCTTCCTCAAACTCAACATGGACAAGACCGAATTCATCGTCTTTCCCCCGAACAACCCTTCCCCTCTTCCTGACCTATCCATCACCGTCAATGACTGCACACTCTCACCCCTCCCCCACACCAAGTGCCTCAGGGCAATCCTCGACTCCTCCCTCTTCTTCAAGCCCCACATCCGAGCCCTCGCCACTGCCTGTCGATTCCAACTAAAAAACATTGCCTGTATCCGCTCCTTCCTTGACCACAACACAGCCAAGACACTTGTCCATGCCCTCATCATCTCCTGCCTGGACTACTGCAACCTCCTGTTCACCGGCCTCCCTGCCTCCTCCCTTGCACCTCTCCGCACCATGCTCAACTCCTCAACTGCCCGACTCATCCACCTCTCTCCCCGTTACTCCCCCACCTCCCCTCTCCGCCGAGCCCTCCACTGGCTCCCCACTCCCCAGTGATCCCGCTTCAAAACCCTAACCCTGACATATAAGGCCATACACAACCTGTCCCCTCCCTACATCTTCGACATGGTCTCTCGCTACCTCCCCTCGCGGAACTTGCAGTCCTCTCAAGAACTCCTTCTCTCAACCCCCCCGTATTTCCACCTCCCGCAACCGCATACAAGACTTCTCTCGTGCTTCTAGCATACTCTGGAACTCCCTCCCCCACCACATCAGACACTCGCCTACCCTGGGAACCTTCAAGAAATACCTGAAGACCCACCTCTTCCTACAAGCCTACAACACACACTGAGACCCAATCCACTGCACCGTCTCACCTCTCCCCCTCCTACTGTCTCCCTCCCAACCCCCTCTAGACTGTGAGCCCTCGCGGACAGGATCCTCGGCCCTATTGTACCAGTATGACTGATTTGTCGATTTATCATCGTTTTTACCACTTGTCTTTGTCTACCCTCTCACTTGTAAAAGTGCCATGTAACCTAATAGCGCTATATAAATACTTAATAATAATAATACAGTTCAGCAGTGCAGTAGATGCTGCAACTGGAATTTCTGGCTTTTAGATTGATCCCTCCTTGTGTACCTTTCTTGTTCCTTTCTTTCCTTTGCCTTCCAGTGGCGGTGAAGTCTGACTCTTAAAGATGATCTGACCTCCTGCTGCTTGTCTAGTCTCCTCTGTCTTATTCCCGTCAGGTGAACCTTTTACTTGTCCTTCGCAGGATCCAACTGCAGGACTGATTCCCCTCTTGTGGGCTCTTTGGGAGTCGGGGCCGTATGTATAATATCCCTGTTCTTCGGATTCTCTGTGAGCCGTGTAGGAACTCACAGTTGCGGGATCCGGTACCTTGTTACTTCCTTCGGGGCAAACCTTCAGGTTACTCGCTTTCCCTCTTAGAGTGAGTTTGCAATATAAGCTGCCTTTTCTCTCTTTCTTTCTCTCTTCTGGGATCTTTACTTTAGCTTGGTCTGGGCCCCTCAGCCAAGGAGGCCCTCCTTGCTCCCTCTCAGGCTGGCTGCCTGGCTCCTACTCCATCTCTACTCCTTCTCCCACTCTCACTAACTGAGCTCACTGGTTCCCCCTTGAGGTCACTATCTTCCCTCCCTGGGTCCCTCCCACCTACTAGTCTAGTGTGTGGGTGTTAACTGTAGGGTTCCATCTAGTGACCATTGTTCCAATTGCAGTGGGGTGACTACACCGCGTTTCTGGGTGCAGTACCCCTTTTGTGGCACCTACATGGTGGGGCGCCACACACCCCCTTGATGAAACATGCTCGTCCGCGAGCATCACATTTGCCCATCGGGAAGTGAAAAATTGTTTTTAGATTAATACTAACGGCTAACTATATACAAAGCATGAATATTTAAATATCTTCCCATTTCCGGGAGGCGCATATCTTCAAATGTTACACATATAAAACATTACACACAAACATTATTTTTCTGGCCCAACGGGACCCGGTACTAAGCATGCGGGCCCAGCGGTAATCTCTAGTCCTACACAGTCCAGTGTGCATTATCACCGCTGGGCCGCTCTTCTTCACACATTATCAAGGCAAGAAAAAGGGGAAAAGAGTTCAGTAAAAAGTCTCAGGATCTCCAGGGACACACTCTTCATTTAGGGAATGTTCTTTTCAAGCAAAAAGGTAATGCAAAAGTAGGGGCTATATACAGGGGAAGCAATGTCTGAACATGGGAGTCTATTGTATTAATACTGCAATCAGTCTATACGGGAAATGCGAATGGTGAACCATCCTAGTGGGGCAGGGTATCTCTCATAAGTGACCTGCTCACCCCTGTATAAGTCTCTCCGGGAATGTCCTTTCCTGAGGAAGGATTCCACATCCCGCCGGGAAAAGAATATGTCGTCTAGTAAGCCGGGTTCCCTCAAGAAACCTCAACCGTCTTTGTAGTATACAGATACTACCATCCTGGTCTTCCGCATCTCCTTTGGAAGTGGGGGCTGAGCGCGGGCCTCGTCTCACAGTCTCTTGGTGGTACGCTCCCGCTGGTACCAGTGTTCCCTCTGTCGGTGTACGGCTACCTGGCTTCGCTCATCCTGGGACGGCCGGGTGTTTTGCAGGGACTGATACGGGGGCGGTGAAATGCTGCTGCTGAAGGGTTTAGGCATAGCACGAGCATCTGCGGTGTTAAGGATGGCAGGGACTCCCTGACTGTGCTGTTGCCAGGCTGTCCACCAAGCCACCTCCGGGGTACTCCCTCCCGAAGCTCCGGCTGGCTCCTCGTAGTCGTCGTCATCATAGTCATCAGGCTCCTCATAAAGCTCCTCGATCTCCACGTCAGGTGTTGTGGGTGCAGGCGCTGTCTCCAGCCGGCGACAACTGCTGGCCTGGAACGGTGGTGGTGTCGGGGGCTCTCTCTGGGTCCCCGATTCCCGGGTCTGGGCAAGTGGTGGAAGGGAGGCACAGTACTGCTCCACGGCTCTGGCTGCAACTTCTGCTTCCCGTGCCTCGCGGGCCGTCCTTCTCGCCGACAACTCGCATGTCCTCTCTGCGCTCCACCGCCGGCACACCCACATGAGCTTCTGCTCCATGTCCTGCCAGAGGAATGCATCCCGCCAATACTCCGCATCCCCTTCAATGGTAAGCGAGGACGCTGCTGCTGGATCGTCTCTCTCAGCACGGGTCTGCTCCTCTAGCTCACGGACGACATCTCTCCATCGGGGTGCTGTCATGCTGCCGGGTACAAAGGAGTCTGATCGCGTCTGTCCTTCTCTTCCGGTTTGTATAGCCATGGGCGGGCACTCACTGGGAACTTCCTGTGGGCCGCGCCCCCTGATTGATGGCAATCAGGGCGGCCACACTTTTTTGCACCTCTGGCTAGGCCCTCCTTTTTTTAAGGGCTGAGGCACCTCCCCGGGCCTGCACATGTTGTTTACTTCATGGCGTCGGCGCCATCTTGGGTCCTTGTGCTATAATGGCGGGAACCCATCTTGGCACCGTGCAAGGCAGGCAAAGTCAATTTTAAGTCCAAATCCAAAGCACACAGTACCCGGTGGTACCGGGCACATTATGCTGTTCATGACACCAGAAGCTGATGCGCCCCAGGGCTCGGGTACTTGGCCCTTAGGCGGTTTCGGGTCTGGGATGTCACGGGTGGCTTGCCCGAGGCCGTGGCCCTTGTGGTCAACTAAAAATAGGAGGGTGGTTGTATTTACAGGGATTATGTACAAAGTTGTTGTTGTGACGCCACCTGCAGTGTCTGGTGATGCTCACCAGCGCCGCCACAGTCCTCCGGTGGTCGATGGTATTGCGGCCTAGATGGATTAGTCCCCCGCAGGCGGGACTGGACCGGCGGGGCAGCGCTGCTGTAAGAAAAACAGTCTATAATGAAAAGGATGCAGCAGAGTCGGGACTTCACTTCACCGGGTAACTTTACTGAAAACTTCTCCAAAGTCATACAGTTCAGCAGTGCAGTAGATAGTATAATGGCAAATGCTACAGATGCTGCAACTGGAATTTTTGGCTGTTAGATGGCTCTCTCCTTGTGTACCTTTCTTGTTCCTTTCTTTCCTTTGCCTCCCAGTGGCAATGAAGTCTGACTCTTATGGATGATCTGACCTCCTGCTGCTTGTCTAGTCTCTTCTGTCTTGTTCCCATCAGGTGAACCTTTTACTTGTCCTTCGCAGGATCCAACTGCAGGACTGATTCCCCTCTTGTAGGCTCTTTGGGAGTCGGGTCCGTATCTATAATATCCCCGTTCTTCAGATTCTCTGTGAGCCGTGTAGGAACTCACAGTTGCGGACTTTGGTACCAGGTTACTTCCTTCGGGGCAAACCTTCAGGTTACTCGCTTCCCTCTTAGAGTGAGCTTGCAATATAAGCTGCCTTTTCTCTCTTTCTTTCTCTCTTCTGGGATCTTTACTTTAGCTTGGTCTGGGCCCCTCAGCCGAGGACTAGTCTAGTGTGTGGGTGTTAACTCTAGGGTTCCATCTAGTGACCATTGTTCCAATTGCAGTGGGGTGACTACACTGCTTTTCTGGGTGCAGTACCCCTTTTGTGGCACCTACATGGTGGGGTGCTACAATACCATATTTCCATGGGGGAGGGGAGACCATGCAGAGCTGCATTGTTCAATGTAATAATTTGCCTAGGTCGTATTCTCACAATAACAGTACATATTATGTATCATCATACAGCAGAGGATCAGATCATGTATTTGTATCTGCTTGGTGACAGGATTGCTATTTGAAGCCTGGACCCCCCCATCACGTAGAATGGTATTTTAGGGGCTGGGTTGTATGTGTGAGCCCCATCCCTATACAGAAATGTGAGGGGGTGTGAATGTAGGCTGATCCTGCACCTCCCAGCATCCACGCCCCTGAACACCTCCTCTTTTCACCAGCAGCATGAAGCTGACATGCAGAGATTTAGGTTCCATGAAGTGGGGGGTCAGAGTAGAGGAGCAGGTGTGATTTTATTGATTTATAAGAGATCTACAGTATAGATCCTAGAACTGCAGTAAACAGCTCTGCTACACAATGTAGCAGGGCAGGGACTCCACTAAAAAGTTTTCTCTCACTCGAGTTCCCCTTTAAATCAATAATGGCATAGTGTGTTACTAACGGTTTCCTTGAGACTATTGTCCCAACTCTCTGTAGGTCATTGATAATGTCTTTCCGTGTAGTTCTGAGCTGATTCCTGACATTTCTCAGAATCTTTTTATTGCCCATGAGGTAAGATCTTGCATGGGTCCCAGACCGAGGAAGATTGACAGCTATCTTGTGATTCTTCCATTTTCTAATTGCATCAAAATTTGTTGCCTTCTCATGTAGCTGCTTGTATATTGTCCTGCAGGCCATCCTTGCTTTGTGTAAGTCTACAGTTTTGTCCCTGATGTCTTTAGACAGCTCTTTGGTCTTGGCCATGGGGGAGAAGTTGGAGCTTGATTGATTTTTTTTAAATCAAGTACTTTTTATTAGCAAATATCCAAACAAACATAACAGTACAAAATGCAGTAGATTTACAATTTAAAAAAAAAAAAATATCCCTACAGAGACAAAACAAGCCAGCCCACCATCCACCCTCCCCTCAGCCCTTCGCATCAACCCAGAAATATAAGGATTCTGGTTAATCAAATCATCTGCTTCCATGTAAAGATACAATCTTCCACTCATCCCCTCTGCATTACAGCCTGAATACTCTGCCTCTCTGAAGAGGTCAGAGGATGCCAGCCCTGGGTAGTCTAGCCAATCCCCCAGACAATTTCAAACTGATTCGGCTTAACCCCGTTTAGAATAGATGTTTCGTTCTATGAGGATTAGAAAGTTGACTTTATTTATAAATTCTTTCCTCATCGGGGGGGTTCTCATCAAGCTAGTCATTATCTTACACTCAATGTACAGCATCTTTGCATTTGCCAACTTTCCCACTCATCTGTCATCATGTCTCTCACATGCCCCAGGATACCCGACAGCTGATCACGGGACACATCCACTTCCATCACCCCTTGTATGAGATTCAAGACAACTATCCAATATTCTTGCTATCGAGGGCAGGACCAGAGCATATGAACAATATCTGCCTCCTCCATCTCACACCCAGGACAACCGGAGTCCCCGTCATCCCAGCTCTACGCAACCATACAGGGGTCCTATACTCTCTGTGCACGGTAAATATTGTGACGTTCATCGGAATTTCACTCATGGAGATCTTAGGGATATACTGCAGAATGTCGTCCCACTGTGTGTCTGATATGAGATCCTCAGACCATTTCGATTTAGCCATCAGTGGATGTCTTTCCAGAAAAGTCTCTAGCAGGCCCCGATAAACAAGGAGATAAGCCCCCTAGTGCCTCTCTGTGACCCAATGATATGTAGTATACAATCTGCTTGAAGCAGTATTGGTGACAGTTTGTTTTGTTTAAGAAATACATGTTGCCGCTGCAGAAACTAGAAAAACATTGAGTGTTCCAAGGGAAAATATTTCCCTAGCTATTCAAATGATTTAAAAATGTCTCCATTTAACAGTTGCAAGATACACTATATCCCAATCCTCCAGTGACCAAAATTCCTCAGATATAGCAACTCAGTCAACCTGAGGTCATGCCAAATGGAGGTATATCTAGTGAGCCCAGTAACCCCCCTCCACTGTTTTTCTGCCACACTATCCAGATCATCACCACCGTGGGTAATCTTAGGGAGTTCAGCCGGAATTTACCTGCCTCCACGGTAGTCAACAGTGGACCACTCCCCACTATATGCCTAAGGATCTTACCCGTGGATCTATCGAAAGCTGGGTCATCCATACCGCCTTATGTTGTCCCTGAGATGCAATATAGTAAACCGACAGATTAGGGACCACCAGACCACCATCCTCCTTTGCACGCTGCAGATGCTCCAGCTTTATGTGGGCCTGCTTCCCCTTCAAGATCTATCGAAAGCTGGGTCATCCATACCGCCTTATGTTGTCCCTGAGATGCAATATAGTAAACCGACAGATTAGGGACCACCAGACCACCATCCTCCTTTGCACGCTGCAGATGCTCCAGCTTTATGTGGGCCTGCTTCCCCTTCAAGATCAAATCCCTGAAATAGCATTGATTCAAAAAATCTGTTTTGTGGCAACCACACTGGAATATTGTGTAAGACAAAGGAGCTGGGGCATAATGATCATTTTAAGCAAATTTGCCCTTCCAGCCACCAAGAGGTACAATCTACACCAAGCCGAAACCTTCTGTCTAATTTTACCTAGCAGGGGATTTAGGTTAAGTTTATCAAATTCATCTATATTAGCTGACACTTGAATTCCAAGATAAGTAAATTCACTGACCACTCGTACCAGAATCAATAGATCCTCTTCCACAGCTGTCGCCCGGTCCAGAGGGAGAAATGTTGATTTGTCCCAATTAATAGATATCCCAGACACAGCTCCATAGGCATCTAGCATCTTCATAACTGTTCTCAAAGAATTGCCCGCATCTCCCAAAAACAGGAGTGTATTATCTGCGTAGAGCGCCACCTTTTCCTCAGGCATCCCATATCAGAATCCCATGATGTTCTGATCATGTCTTATTACCACCGCCAACGGTTCAATGGCAATGGTGAATAACAGAGGGGACAAGGGATATTCCTGTCTCGCTGCATAAAAAAGGGGCAACTCCTCAGACAACTGCCCATTAACCCATAATTTAGCTCTGGTTGCGGCATGCAGTAATTGAGTCCAAGCAAAAAGAAGAAAAAACATCGGCACTTACCAGAACGGCATATAGCGGGATTTTTCTTTTTGTTTAGTCCAGGAGCAGCATACAAAGGGGTGTCACCTCTGCGCCTCCTCCCTGCACCCCTTTGTATGCTGCTTCTGGCTAAATAAAAAGAAAAATCCCGCTATATGCCGTTCTGGTGAGTGCTGATGTTTTTTCTTCTTCTTGCTTGATTTCCAGTACTGAGACTGTTTCTGGCACCTCAGACGGTCCTGTGTCTCCCCCTCACACGTAATTGAGTTCCCCAGTGGGAACCCCAGTATTAGCTACGGTGGTGCCCCTTTTCATTTCTGCTCTGGACTAGTAATTGAGTCCACCCAACAAATTTTTTTCCCAAAGCCCATATGATGCATTGTGGCCCACAGATATCTCCACTACACACTGTCAGATGCTTTGGCAGCATCCGGTGAAAGAATAAACCTGTGTCCAACATTGTCCGCCCTGGCTTTCATATTAAGAAACAGTCAATGCAGATTGGTGGTTGTGGATTTACTAGGCATGAAACCTGCCTGGTCAGGATGTATAATAGAGGTGATGATTTTACCAAGCCTATTAGCCATCATTTTAGCCAGAAGCTTGATATCTACTGTTAATAGGGAGATCGGGCGATACCAGGCTGGTGCTGTGGGATCTTTGCCCTTTTTGGGCGATACTACAATGATTGCCTCCCACATGGATCTTGGCAATTCCCCCTTCTCCAATCCCGTATTGTTCACTTCCAACAAAGTCGGTAGCAAAGCCCCCCCGTACTGTTTATACATTTCTCCCAGCAATCCATCTACCCCCGGGGCTTTGTCATTAGCCATGGACGCTGAGGATGTCTCCAGCTCCCCCATGTCAAACGACTCGTCCAGCATTGCCCAAGAAATCGTGAACAATTGCAGGAGCCCAGCTCTAACCAGGAAATCTTTAATCTTCTCCTCTTCTGGACTCACATGAGATCTATACAACTTTGCATATAATTCAACCATCACCATCAATAAGTCCTTAGTGGCAGCCACCTCCCTACCATCCTCTGCTTTTAATCATGATATAAAGGAAATGTCCCTCTGTGCAGCAGCCACCAAGCCCAGGATATGACCAGCTCTTTCCCCTCCCCATAATATTTCAGGAACATATATGTCTGGAACATCCTCCTACGTTCCGCAGTCTGCAAGGACATTTTAGTGACGCTAGCCTGGGATCATTTAAGTCTCCAAACTAAAGTCAGTAAGCAAGGTTCCGGGCACCACATTACAGAAGCTCCTTATTGCCTTTAAGCAAGTGTCAAGCCCACTGGGACGGGGTACTCAGTTCCGGACCGGGTTGCTACTGGGGATGTCCCGGGCCCTGGCAAGTAAAAGGGGAATATGTACAAGGGATTAAATGTTTGTCGTGACCCCACGGCTTTTGGTCAGTAATGGGACCATCACTACTGCAGAACCTCCGGGGATGATGTTAAAGCAGCTGTAGATGGAATAGCTCTCTGCGGGTAGAGCTGGGTTCCCCGGGGCAGTGATGATTAAGGTGTATGATTGTTGGTTGTGATAAGTGCAATTCACTTACTCTCCTGCTGCTGCAGCCTTCCTTCATTCAGTGTTCAGACAGGCTGTGGCTCTCCAGGCGGGATCTCTCTGTTGTCCTGCTGGAAGGAATCATGCACGGGCAAGGGAGCAAAGTTATTATTAGATTCTGTTCGCAGATAATCAGGCAAGGGAGTCAGAAACAGGGTTCACCACGTTTACTTTGCAGTTCTTTCAGTACAACAGTTCAGTTACAGTTCTTACACGGGTTCAGACTTTCCCCTCCGGGTTCCTTTCTACTCCCTGCAGCCAGGTTGTTCTTCTCTGTGACCCCTCACTCTTTCTCTGTCTTTTCCAGGCTTTACTCTCCCTCTTTCTCTCTGTACGTCTCCGGACAGTTTAGCGGTAGCTCGGACCCTGTGGGTCCTCGTGGTCGCCACTTAGCTGCCTGTCCTTTGGGTGGGAACTCCAACCTGGAGTTCAAGCTCCTCGTTCGTGAATCTGGGTAAATCATCGGTCCCCTTCAGAGCCAACACTCTGCTTCTAGCCTAGCCTCCAATAGTCCTTTCTTTGCAAGGCTCTATCAGGCTCCCTTCTTTCCCGCGTGACTCTGGTGTCAAAGTGGAAGGCTACTCAGCTAGCAGTTGGTCTTTTTTGTGGTGTTCCTTCAGGCTCAGTGTTTCTGATCTGCTTCTTCCCTCACACTCCTGGGGTGCTGGCTATGGACGTGCTTTCTCTCCGTGGTTTGACTGGCACTTCGGATTCTGCACTCCATCAACCCCACTCCTCCTGGACGTGTGTTTCCTTCTCTGCTTCTCAGCCTGCTGCTGGTCTTTGCTGTTTTTTACTGGTCTGTACTGCTCAGCCTACTGCAGCCTACTCTGGTCTTTTCTGGTCGGCTCACTGTGGCCTACTGACTACTTTCTCCTCCCCTACCCTATTTCTACCATCTGTCACCTGACCTGCTTGCGGTCCCACCCACTGTTCTCTAAACCTACCATCCCTTGCCGCCTAGAGTCCCGAGCTCCGGGTTGGGTGCTGCCCTGTAGTGGTGTGTGGGATGTCTGTGAGGGTGTTTGTGGTGCAAACTGTCCTCCTTCTTACCTGACTGCAGTTCCCTATGTGGCCTCCTGGTCGCAGGGGCGCCACACAAGCATTGCTGCATGGATGGGACAGGACAACGGAGGTGCTCACCCTGCATACAGAGCATAAAAGGAGGTATCCATAAACTTCAGAGTAGAAAAGGGGAGGCACTCACCAGGCTAACCAACTTCTTTATTGACAAATTATGCCATAAAAGTCCAGAGACACCATGTGTCAGTGATGAAATGGGGAGGGGGAGAATAGTGCAAGAGGCACAGGACTACAGCACTGTTTCGCACCTGTCTGGTGCTTCTACGGGTGGCATAATTTGTCAATAAAACAGTTGGATTACCCGGTAAATGCCTCCCCGTTTCTACTCATTTAAGTCTCTCCTGAGCCTGTGTGGATGGACACAACACAAGGGCTGCCTCTGCCTCCTCCAGTTCCCGAGAGAGCAACTTGTCCTTCTCCTTAGTTGCCACCTTAAGCCTAGAGATCTCCTTAATACATAGGGTTCTGAAAAATGCCTTCTTGGCTTCCCAGATGGTACCAATACCTGTCGTCCCTTTATTGATAGTAAAATATTCCTCCAATTTCCGCTCCATATCTTTCCTTACATCTATAAGCTGCAGCCAAAAAGGCTTCAATTTCCACAGGGGTCTAACACTGGGCAGAGACTTCTCAGTTTGAAGTGTCACATACACAGGGGAATGATCCGACACTGTCCTAACCAAATACCCAACCTGCTCTGTCCATCTCAACATTTTCTCCTCCCCCAATGCTCGGTCAATCATGGATAACGAAAGAAGGACGCCGAAAAACAGGAGAACTGGCGTGTAGTAGGGTGCCAGCCCTCCACAGGTCAATCATTGCCATCTCCTTCAGCAATATACCAAACGGAGTACAGTTACTATTCATCATAGGTCCTCTCCTTTATCTTTATTCCAATGTGAATTCGGAACGTTATTGAAGTCACCCATTATTAAATAAGGAACACGCAGTAGGCTCGCAATCACTTCCACCACTTTGCAAAACATTATACTGCTGAATCGGAGTGGGATATAGATAGACACAAGGAGCATCACACTGCCATTCAGGTTACACAGCAAACAAATGTAACGCCCCTCAGAGTCAGTGTACACATGTAGTTTTTCAAATTATGCTCTGGAACAAACCAGTATGCTGACCCCTCTCGAATAGGCAGAATAAGTGGCATGGCAGCTGACCTGCATACCGCGCTTACATATAATGTGGATTTTATCTGGGCCCATATGGGTCTCATGCAAACAGATCACAGTAGTTTTTTCTTGGCGCAGGTATTGAAACACCGCCTGCCTTTTGGTGCCAGGCCCCTAACATTCCAGCTCACAATTTTAAGATTACATGCCATCATATTGTAAATCAGTAGACAAATCTGAATCACGTAGAACATTTCTCAGATACATGCTGAGTCTAAAAAATTACCCCCCTACCCCTCCCCCTCATACCCCCAAACAATAACAGAACAAAACCCCATCAACACAGTATACCCTTTCCAGCAAGAAAAGGTCAGCATAAGTTATCCGTTACCAACCCCCTTCTCAGAGAGTCCACTCCTGTACAAATCCCTGAATGCAGGCATCAAGCATGTCCTGCAGAAACATTATCAAGTTTTCAGAAAAAAGAAAAAAATAAGGAAACATATTCCCCTTCTGTTTAAACAAAGGAAAAAAAAGGAGAAAAAACTGTTCCTAGATCAACGGTATAGACTGAAGGGCTACTTTGTGTCTCTGGCCTGGGCCTACTCATGGCCCCAGCACCAGAACTCTCCTGCATCTCTTCTAGCGTCTGCCACACTCTGACTAACTGCTTAACTCCAACTGTCTAACTAGTTTCCCCTAGAGGCCACTATATACCCTCTTGGGGTCCCTCCCACCTACTACTCTAGCGTGTGGGTGTACTCTAGGGTTCCATTTAGTGACCATTGTTCCAATTGCAGTGGGGTGACTACACCGCTATTCTGGATGCAGTACCCCTTTTGTGGCACCTACATGGTGGGGCGCCACACATACTTAGAGAATGGGCATTACAAGTACAGGAGACCCGCTCCTTTGTAATGGGAACAATATTTAGAGGCTCTCCTCCATGTTTCTACCCAGGGGCCTCGCAATGCCTCCCAATTATTTGCAGCCCTTCCTACGGAAAACTATGGAAGACTCACTTCCTAATAATGGAAACCATATTTAAGTGGACCCTCATCCACGTCTCTATCCAGGGGCATTGAAGTGCCTCCCAATGTTTAGCAGCCCTGCCAAGGGCAATACTACAAAAGACCCACTTCCTTATAATGGGCACATTATTTAAAGAGGCCCTCATACACCTCTCTATCCAGGGGCATTGAAGTGCCTCCCAATTTTTGTCAGCCCTGCCTAGGGCAATACTACCAAAGACCTACTTCCTCATAATGGGCACATTATTTAAAGAGGCCCTCATGCATGTCTCTATCCAGGGGCATTGGGGTGCCTCCCAATGTTTAGCAGCCCTGCCTAGGGCAATACTACAAAAGAACCACTTACTTATAATGAGCACATTATTTAAAAAGGCCCTCATGCACCTCTCTATCCAGGGGCATTAAAGTGCCTCCCAATTTTTGGCAGCCCTGCCTAGGGCAATACTACAAAAGACCCACTCCCTCATATTCCAGAGTCTTGCATCAACAAAAACAATGTCATAGAGCCAAAAATAACTCCCTCCTTCTCTTTCTACTACTGAACATGTCAGGCGATATTTCTCCCAATCCTGGGCCACCCTCTTCCAACTTCAACCCCTCGCCCAACTCACATAGAAATCCCACTAACCTCATTAGAATTACCTGCCCACCTTCATCTCCCTCTTAAATGTGCCCTCTGGAATCCACGGTCTGCATGCAACAAACTTCCCTTTATCCACAACTACTTTCTCTCTAACTCTCTTAACCTTTTGGCTCTCACTGAAACCTGGATCCAGGACTCAGACACTGCTTCCCCTGCTGCTATCTCCTATGGCGGTTTACACTTCTCCCATTCCCCGAGACCTGGGAACAGGGCTGCCACTAGGAATTTCGGGGCCCCTCACTGCCAAAATTTTGGGGCCCCCCTAAGACTCCACCCAGACCCTACCCCAGCTCCGCCTCCACCCATGCTCCGCCTCCGCCCAAACATACATTATATTTATAGTAAAAAATTGGAACAGCACCAAAATTACCTCAATTTATGTGCTAAGCTTTCCCAACCAGCAATCAAGATGGCTCCTTATAATAGCGTGAAAACAGTAAAAACAGCACAAAAAACTAAAAAATAGTGGACTTTATTGCTCAATGCGTGGCTACACCATTGGGCAAAACAAGTCCACTTTTTTCTATATCTTTGTGCTGTTTTTCCTTTTTCTTTACACTCTCTCTCTATTATATATTACACACATACACACTTCAGACTCCTGTGGGCTGAATACCCAATAGCTGTATACATAATAGAGAATACACAATAGAGACGGCTGCTAGCTGTATATACAATAGAGATGGCTGCGGGCCGTATAGACAATGGAGACGGCTGCAGGCTATTCACACAATAGAGAATAGACAATAGAGACTGCTGCTACCATCCATCCATCTCATTGTGCCCCCCAGGTTGCTATCTTCGGCTGTAATAGTGCCTTACCTGACTGCATGCTCCTGATCCCAGCAGCTTCTTCCTCTGTCACTCCTGGTCTCCCGCTCGCCATCACCAGGCGGCACTCGCCATCACCCGACGCACCCAGCAGCCACCAGCATCAGGAAGCCAGCACCAGGTGGCATCCGCCGGCACCTGGTCGCTGGCACAAGCTGCCGGCACCTGGCAGCCGGCACAGGGCGGCAGCCACCGGCACTTGGTAGCTGCCGGCACCCACTGGCACCTTGTAGCCGCCAGCACCAGGTGGCAGCCGCCAGCACCAGGCGACAGCCGCCAGCAACTGTAGCCAGCCCCACACGGCAGCCGCCAGCACCTGGCAGCTGGCACCAGGCGGCAGCCGCCAACACCCGCCACCAGGTGGCAGCCGCCAGTACCCGGTACTAGCCGCCAGCGAAGAAATTTGTCCTGGCAGGATGGAGACGGAGGATAGGTAAAAGGTATCCATGACAGGATAGGGCAGGGGGAGTAGGAGGCAAAGACTGAAAAGGGCTTGGATTTTGATGAGGAAAGTCATGGGTAAGTAGGATAATGTTCATGATGGAGGGTAATAGATTAGGAGTTTATAGTTTTGCAGGTTGAGATGCTATTCTACAGTGAGGACTGTTGTCACATCATGTCTGATCTAGAGCAGTTGCAGAGTTTCATCAGAGCTCAGGCAGCCTTACAGGGCCTGCTCAGATACAGTGACAGCTTAATGTCCCACTATAGCTACAAGGGCCCCAGAGACACTAGCCCACCTGGCTTACCTATCCCTGGTCTCCTTACCTACATCTGAGGAGATCGCCCAGGAAGTATGGGCAGCAGGAGTTATGCAGCTGGAGGATGGAGCAAAAAGAGGAAGATCACTCTATGAGGTCAGCTGAGCACAGAAGTGCAGGAAGAAGGAAGTATGCCAGAGCCTATGTATGGCTGCCAAGTATGCCTGCACAAACACGAGTCAAAGGAGAAGCACGGATTCTCCAAATCAGTTAGGAGACAGTAATGGCTGGCCTGACACAGCTATTCGGGCTGCTGCGGGATGAGCGCCGGGCACTGGGGCGGAGGAGCTGCCGGCTCATGTTGTTGTGATCGGTCCTGGCACCTGGTGGCCGCCGCTAGCACGTGGGAGCTGCCAGCCGCGGCAATGTGCTACCCGGCGGCACAGGAAACTCAAATTTACTCCTATTCACTCCTCCAACCTCATCCCACTCACTCCCTTTAGCAGCCTGTGATCCCCCGACTGAGATGGGGCAGCATCAGGCCATGGCAGGGCGGGCCAGATGACTGAGGTGGGGGCGGGGCATCTTTGTTCCTAACGGCCAGACCCTTCGCTAGCTCGCCCGGGCCACCCTGCACCTGGTCAGATAGCCACGCGCACTCCAACGATTGGCCAGGCCCCTTAATCATTAAGACCTGTAAGGGTCTAATGGCGGCCATGCCTGGGAACAGACGTGGTGGTGGAGTTGGCTTACTCCTGTCCCCACAATGTTCTTTCCAGGTCATCCCCACTGCTCCATCACTCTCATTCCCTTCTTTTGAGGTTCACACCATTATGCTGTTCCGTCCCCTCCCCCTCAGAGTAGCGGTGGTTTACCGCCCCCCAGGTTCACCCACCCAGTTCCTCGACCACTTCTTCGCGTGGCTGCCGCACTTCATGTCCTCAGAATTACCAACTCTCATTTTGGGAGACTTTAACATCCCAATAAACAGCCCCAACTCCACATCGGCATCCCAGTTCTTATCTCTAACCACCTCTCTTGGCCTCTCACAGCTCTCAACATCTGAGACACACAAAGATGGTAACACCCTTGACCTGGTCTTTACCCGACTCTGCTCTACCTCCTCCTTAGACGACTCATCTCCTTCTCTCTCTGACCACAACATTCTCTCCTTCACACTCACAAACCCTCGCCCATCACAGCATAGTCCGACTTAACACACATTCAGAAATCTACAGGCCATTAACCCTCATACATTAACACACTCTCTCCTGTCATCACTGTCCCCAATCTCCTCTTTCTCCTGCCCTAATCTGGCTGTGAATTACTACAATAATACTCTCAAAAGTAGTATGGACCAAATAGCGCCCCTCACCCTCAGGACCTCCAAACACAGAGTAAAACAGCCCTGGCTCACATCACAAACTCGATTCCTTCAGCGATGCTCTAGGAGTGTCGAACACCTATGGAGGAAAACTCGCTCACCAGAAGACTTTATCCATTATAAATTCATGCTCAAAACCTACAACTCTGCCTACTTCACCACCCTGATCTCCTCACTAGTCAACAACTCAAAGAAACTCTCTGACACCTTTCACTCTCTCCTCAGTCCGAAAGTGCAGGCCCCTATCACTGACCTCTGTGCTGATGATCTGGCCTCTTACTTCACAGAGAAAATAGAAATTATCCGTCAGGAAATCAGCTCCCAACCTTCAAGTGTGGTTACTCCCATCTGTCCCTTCATCCCCGCTGGCTCACTCTCCATTTTTGACCCAGTCACAGAAGAAGAAGTCTCCAGGCTCTTCTCGTCCTCACGTCCCACTACATGCACCACTGACCCCATTCCCTCACACCTATTCCAGACCCTCTCTCCAGTGGTTACCACTCACTTAACCACAATCTTCAACCTCTCCCTCTCTACTGGCATCTTCCCCTCCTCCTTCACACACTCTATTATTACTCCACTACTAAAGAAAACGTCCCTTGACCCATCCTGCACAAATAGGTACAGACCTGTCTCCAATCTCCCCTTCATCTCAAAACTCCTGGAGCGCCTGGTCTACACCCGCCTCACCCATTACCTTGCCACTCACTCTCTTTTAGATCCATTGCAGTCTGGCTTCTGCCCCTTACACTCTACAGAAACTGCCCTTATCAAAGTGACCAATGACCTTCTGACAGCAAAACATAATGGTGATCACTCTATGCTTATCCTTCTTGACCTCTCTGCAGCTTTTGACACTGTTGACCACCATCTCCTACTATCTATGCTGCACTCCATTGGCATCAAGGACACGGCTCTCTCCTGGTTCTCTTCCTATCTTTCTGACTGCTCTTTCAGTGTATCATTCTCTGGCTCCACTTCCTCCCCTCTTCCCCTCACCATTAAGGTCCCTCAGGGTTCAGTCCTTGGACCTCTTCTCTTCAGCCCTGATCGGACAGACCATCAGCAGATTTTGCTTCCAGTACCATCTTTCCGCTGATGACACACAACTGTACACGTCCTCCCCTGATCTTACTCCTGTTCTCATACAGAACACCGATGACTGTCTAACCTCAGTCTCCAATATCATGCCCGCTCTCTATCTGAAGCTCAACCTTTCCAAAACTGAACTTTTTCTGTTCCAACCCTCTGCCAACCTCCCAAAATCTGACATCTCTCTCTCGGTGTGCGGCACCACGATAACGCCCAGTCAGCAGGCTCGCTGTCTGGGTGTTATGTTGGACACTGATCTCTCCTTCACACCATATATACAATCTCTCACCCGCTCCTGTCGCTTGCACCTGAAAAATATCTCCAGAATTCACCTTTTCCTCACCATTACAACAACTAAAACCCTCACCGTGGCCCTGATTCATTCCCGCCTTGACTATTCTAATTCTTTATTAGCTGGTCTCCCCCGCAGTAAGCTTTCCCCTCTCCGGTCTATCCTCAATGCAGCAGCCAGGATCACCTATTTAGCAAACAGTTACTCAGAAATTTCTACTCTGTGCCAGTCACTGCATTGGCTACCTGTACACGATAGAATCCAATTCAAATTGCTTGTTGTCACCCATAAAGCTATTCATGGTGCTGCACCTCCCTACCTCTCTACCCTCATCTCTGTCTACCACCCCACTGAACCTTTTATGACACTGCCAGGGTCACGGAACTGGATCTCGACCCCTGTGACACCCTTGAAGCCTCAAAACCCGTTTCCGAGTATCCGAAAGCCCTGGAGGGGCATGTCAAAGTCATGTGTTTGGAAGCTTCTGATAGGTTTATTGGCAACATCTGAGTTAATTAGAGACACACCTGTGGATGTATTTTAATGCATAGTATTTTGTAATATCATGTGAAAGTCTAAAGAAATCAGGCAAAATGTCAGGAAGAGAATTGTGGACTTGCACAACTCTGGTTCATCCTTGGGTGCAATTAACAGACACCTGAAGGTCCCTTGTTCATCTGTGCAAACAATTATACACAAATACAAACAAGATGGGAATGTCCAGGCTTCATACCATTCAGGAAGGAGATGGGTTCTGAGTCCTAGAGATGAATGTGCTTTGGTCTGACATGTGCATATCAACCCAAGAACAAAAGCAAAAGACCTTGTGAAGAAGATTGCGGAAACTGGTAATATTGTGTCATTATCCACAATGAAATAAGCACTGTATCAACATGGGCTGAAAGGCCACTCTGCCAGGAAGAAGCCATTACTCAAAAAGAAATATAAAAAAGCTAATGCACACAGGGACAAAAACCTACATATAACCTAATGATGGTGAGACTCAGGCCTGCCATCACCTACTACAAATCACAAATGTGACAATGTGTTTGAGCATGCAAACAAAGTCAGGTATAGACCATGACCTTATTTTTGTGGGCTGCATTGATGACTTATGGCCAAGTTGTGTTATTAATGGCCGAGGGCATGTCGTACACTGATGCATGGCAAGTATTACGTAACATTGTAACCATTATTCATGGCATGTGTCCGCATAACTATTGGCTTTACCACACATGGCTAAACAAGGCGCAAGACCTTTTGTCACATATAGTAAGACACTTCAGACCGTTGAATTACTGCAACTCCTTATGGTGCTTTCACACTGTGTTTTTGTTCAATCCTTGGCTGTCCGTTGTAAAAAGGACAGCCACGGATCCGATTTGGCCCCCATGTTAGTCTATGGGCACGCATCGCATCAAATTTGCCCTTAATGGCATCCGATTTTTGTCGGATCCGGTTCTGTCCGATTTTTTGCTATGCCCAAAATCGCAGACTGCTGCGATTTTGGACACAGCAGATCAAATCAGACCGAATTGGATCCGACCTCATCCGCACCAAATAACATGGGGCCTATGAAGCGCGGGTCCGAGGAAACAGCTGATTGTTCCTCAGACCCGATTTTAGTGTACTGAGCATGCTCAGTACACTAAAATCGCTCTGTGCCATCTAATTTCACTTCTGCAATGTATATACATACATTGCAGAAGTGACATCTAGTGAAAATAAAGGGTTAAAAATAAAAAAACTTTATTCTCACATGTCCCGCGATCCACCGATGCCTCCAGCACTCGATGCTTATAAGACCCGGTGTGATGTCACAGTCACATGACTGGTTACCGTGGTAACTGGTCATGTGACTGTGACATCTCTCCAGGTCCTGTAAAGATCAGAAGAAGACAGCTGGAAACGCCAGGGGACTTGTAGATGGGTGAGAATAAACATTTTTTTAAAAATTTTTAAGGTCTGGAAAAGAGGGAAAAAAGGGGAGAAAGATGGAAAAAGACGGGAGAAAGAGGGGGAAAAAGAGGGAAAAAGAGGGGAGAAAGAGGGGAAGAAAGAGGGGAGAAAGAGGGGGAGAAAGAGGGAGCAGAGAGAGGAGGAGAGAAAGAGGTGACGGGAGGCAGAGAGAAGCAAGGTGACAGGAGAGAGAGAGGAGGGGGAGCGAGGTGACAGGAGGAGCGGGGAGATGAGGAGAGAGGGAGAGGATCCAAACTGATACTGCAAAATATCAGAATCGGATGCCTATTTGGCATCCGATTGCAGGCATCAGTTTGGATCCGTTGCTGTCCGAGGGGTCCTGCAAAAATGAGGATCCTCTCGGACAGCACAAAAATGCTGTGTGAAAGCAGCTTTAGCCATCATTCATGTGCCTTTGCAAACCGTTGTATGTTCATTAGTTATGTAGGGCCTGTAGAGGTCAAGGTTTGTCTTTGTGAAATTGTTGAAATAGCACTTTGTGTTTAAAGATGTCATGGCGGGTTTACACGTTGCGATATCAGAGTCCAATTTCAATGAAAAGTCACGTGGTTCGATCGTTGGACCCGATATCGTTCCTGCGTTGTATGGTGTGAACGTCCAATACGATGCAGGAACGATGTCAATGCGATATCGGGGATTGAATGAGCGTGCTATTCAATGCTCCGATATTGAATGGAGATTGGAGCCGGATCGTGCTGTGTGACAGCCCAATTCCGATGTGAAGTTCTACGTCACCCATTCACTCCCATGTTAAATGGTCGTTCCTGGGTTGGGTGGCGTAGACATCGCACGGACGTTGGATTCAGAAATCGCAACGTCTAAACCTCCGATGCGATGCGGGAGAAACGAGCACTAAATGCGCACTCCCGCGCCATTGAATTGCGATATCGCAATGATATTGAAACGTGTAAACCCACCATCAGAGTGTCTGCATGCACACTGTTTTTGACATAGGTCTCAAAATGTCCATGTGTATTTTCAACAACATTAGAGCAAAATTTTGTTGGTTTGGATTTTGTTGTAGTAAAGGAACCACTTGATGTGTATAATGCTCTGAAATTGTGTCCTCCAGTACTTGATGTGGACGTTGGTGGCAGTGTCTGTCAGGTCCTTGCCCTTCCAAACTTTGAGTGGGTTCCCCATATAACATATTAAATGCTTCTTGTATTGGCCTATGCGTTTGAAATGTTGGGGCCTGATGATGTTGTTCAGACAGGGTTCCTATGTTTATGTTGGAAATATGTAGCACATGAGTAGAGGCCTGATCTACTTCCAATGTTGGTTGGCTCAACATAGCTGTTGGCTGTTTAGCAAACCTTTGGGTTGCATTCGGTGTGTGCAGTGTCTGCTCACATGATGGTGATGATATCTGGATGTTACTTGTGTGTGGCATGTATAAATGATTGTCCGCCGAACTTTGCCAGTATTCCAGAAGATTGACACAACCCTTGGGTTGTTAGGTGGCAGACATGCATCTATGACTATGTGGCGCCCCTGCGTCCAGGAGGCCACAAAGGGAACTGCAGCCAGGCAGGTAGGACAATTGTTGCTCAACAACACCCTCACAGCCCACACAACCCACGTGCAGTAGATGGTAGCATCCAGCCCTGAGATTGGAGACTCTAGGCAAGCGAGGGGTGGTGGATTTAGAGGAGTGGGTTGGGCACACACGTAGTCAGGTGACTTGACAGTAGAAATAGTGAGGGGAGGAGGAAGGAGTTCAGTAGGCCAGAGGGTGCCAAACAGCAAAGACCAAGAACAGGCCGAAAGACAGCAGAAGGTTGAGCTAAGCTGGCAGAAAGAAGGAAGCACACGTCCTGGCAAAGTGGGGTGTAAGGAGCGCAGAATCTGTACCAAGCCAGTGTGAGCCGGAGGAGAGAGAAAGCCTATCCAGAGCCAGTACCCCGAGGAGTGTGCAGGGAAGAGAGGGACGGTGATACCCAGGCCCTAGGCATACAAGCGAAGTGACCGACTGCAGGCGGAGTAGCCCTCCTACACTACTGAAATGACTCACCGTGGCCGGGTCGACACGTTGCAGGCGTTTCTTCTCCTCCTTGTCACGGGAACCGCGCCTGCGGCTGTGGAGGCCTGGTAGTCCAGATCAAATAAGACGTCGTTAGTGGAACAGTTTAGAGGTTAAATTGTTTCGTGACACCACCTATGAGTGTTCCGGGGAAGTCCACCGGCGCTGCTTGGAACTCCGGGGGATGGAATACAGCAAGATGGAACGCTCCCCACAGGCTGAGCGGTGATCCCCGGAGCCACGAGCTGCACAAGATGTTCTGAAGCAGCTGTGGTTACCTTAGTGTGCGGAGATAGACAGTTCATAAGAAAGCACGGACACTGGAAGTCTCTGTAACGGGTTCTTTACTGTAGCCAGCAGGTGATACATGGCATACAGTGACGGGTAACGGACCGGGTGGACTTAGCAATGACCAGCGTTTTTCAGAGCTCCGCGGTGTTCCTCCATTCTAACTAATTTGGGTTGCCGTTGTCACCCAGGAATGCCAGATCGGGTACAAGGAGGCTGCTTCAATGCCCTACCCGGGGTATACGTTCCGGGTGTTTTGGGGAGCCTTGGGTCCTTTTGGTGGGTACTCCGCTAGCTAGACGACTGTGTGTAGCGGTGGTGGGGTGCTCCTGTAAAGCGGTTCCTCCACTCCTCTGGTTTGCATAGCAGTGCTGAACAACTACTAGCTTCGGTACCAGTAGACCGGCTGTAGATGGGCACGGGATGTTGTTGAACTCGCATATAGATGCCCGTAGATCGGTTGTTAAGGCACCAGGAACAATGGCGCTCAACCGGGGGTGATGGCCAGGGGCTGCACGGGACTGTGCAGGCCCCCTTTCCTAGGTTGCAGAGCTTGTTCTTTTTGCTCCTTCTCCTATGTTGTTTCGGAGAGTTCTCTTTCTACACACTACCACTACACTCCACCCACCAGGACCTTATTGGCCCTCTATACTGATGATGCATGTAGGGTATGGATCTCTGAGTTAACTGTGTCATTGCTTAGTCAGAGAATATTGCTGCTGCTGTTTTGGCTGCAATACCCTCCTGTGATGCACTCGTTGCAGGGCGCCACAGAACGATGTAGAGAGAAGGAGCCTGGTAGAGCCTCAGACTTGAGGACTGCTGGAGGCTGGGCTGAGTAGGAATGTCGGCTCTAGAGGGGACCGTAGTTTTTACCCGGAATCCCCAAACAACACGACGGGGGACCACAGCTACACGTTAGGGTCCCTACCCCAAAGGACAGGCAGCTCAGTGACTAACAGGAGGATCCACAGGGGCCCAAGTCACCGCCATACTGTCCGGCGTCACACACACCAAGTGAACCCAGAGAAAGTAAACAGCCCGGAAAGGACACAGAGACAGTGTGAGGGGTCACAGAGAGAGACCTGGCTGCAGAGATAAAGGGAACCCCAGAGGGGAGAGTGAGCCCGTGTACTTGAACTGGAACTTGTAAGAAGTGTAACTAACTTGTAAACTGTACTGAAGAAATTTAAGAGTAAACACGGAGAACCCTGAATCTGCTTCCCTTGTGTCTCAGCATGAATGCTATTCCTCCATACAGGATTACAACGACCCTGCAACTACAGAACCACAGCCTGTCAGCTCCAGCACCAAGGGAGGATTTCTGCAGCATCTGGCTAGTAAGTGAATTGCACCAAGTCTGCACACTACACCATAGACTTAACCCTTACAGCCCCGGGGAACACAGTTCTACCCACTGGAACTATCCCATCTATGCTGCTATTCCATCATCCCTGGAGGTTCTGCAGCAGCGGCGGCCCCATCATTAGCCGCACATAGTGGGTGGCGTCACAACTGACAATCCCCTGTAAATACCCCCTTTATTGTCGAGCCAGGGACACGGTCCGAACCAGGACCACCCGTGACTTCCCCAGCAGCCGACCCGGTCCTGTACCGAGTACCCCCGTCCCAGTGGGCCCGACAACCATCTGTATGGCTGCCCTAGCCCTTTGTCTCACTGGCCGTGGAATGTTGCGCAAGTAACTGGTTGGACTATGGGCAAATGCTTCCTCCCCATCATCATGACCTGTGGGCTCTCCATCCTCCTGGACACCTGTGTGAACATCGTGGCTATGCTCCCTAATTTTGGCCCACCTCACCGCCTTGACCCACACAGTACTATAGATGCCAAGGGGGATATAGGCTGTGGCACAATCCCAGTCGAACTATGTCTGGGGTCCCCTGAAGGTTGCGGTATTGCAGCAGCTGCAGCTTCCACATTTACAGGCACATCTGGTGGACATGAAGATGGTGGTGATGCTGCCGATAGTGAACCATCATCTTCCTGCGACACAAATGCCACACATCCATCCTCAAAAGATTCAGCAAAATGAGTGCGTAACTCATTCTCTGGAGCAGAGGAACGTTGGCGGTTACTGTGAGATCTATGTGGAGAAATGGCTTGCTCAATCCACACAACAAATAAATGAATGCACACATGTGGAACACTTTTAACAACAAAAATACATACGGTCTCAGGTCCAGCACTGGGGCAAGGAAATGTAGGCAATGCAAATATATATATTGGCATTTCTGGCCTGCCACGGAACCACTTGGAGGGGGCATTTGTTTTTTCCTGGCGATTCTGGTCATGACAACTTAGCCATCTTTTTTTCACAAGATCAATTGCGTTAGTAAAATATGACAACACATAAGTTCCGAACCCCAAGAAATTACTATATGTCAACACTAACTATATTACATTGCACAATGAAGACCATAATATTTACCAAGATTGATTTGGATGTCCCTTGAACTGCTGTCATAACAAATGAAGAGATGTTTTGTAATGTGGATCCATGATGACTGCTTCTTCCTCCAGTCTGCATAGCCAGCATGTCTTCGGTCCCACAATTCTGGCCTCTCCTGGACCAGTTCAGTCATAAACTCAACAGTGATGTGGTGGGCCTTGATCCTCAGATCCGCAGAGGTGTGATGGCTAAACTTGGCACACCTTAACACACAGCTACTTCCTGATTCTGCAGTACATGCCTCATTTACAATATCCTTTCCTTCCTTGCAATAGCTGCAGCTGGCTAAAAAACGCATCTGAGTCGGATGGTCTGTGTGCGGTCCGTGATTTTGTCGGACCCAAAGACTTGCACTGGCGAGTCTCCCACGTAAATTGCATACTGTCGCAGCATGTTGCGATTTATTTCTCGTCCATTATCCGGATGAGAAAAAAGCATCCAACACTCACCAATGTGCTCTCGGACATTGAATAACATCGGTTCGACTGCAATGCGAGAAAATCGCGCATCTGACTTTCACGCCAGTGTGTCTGTACCCTAAGGATACCATCCCAGTTGTGAAACCCAGGGGTGGCAGCATTATTTTGTGGGGTTGTTTTGCTGCAGGAGTGCCTGTTACACTTCACAAAATAGATGGCATCATGAGGAAAGAAGGTTATGTAGCAATACTGAAGCAACATCTCCAGACATCCAATTTTCATACTAGTAATGGCCTAAAGACTTTTCAGATCGGGGAGTATATAATTTGTAACACCAAAAATATCATGTATTTTGCTACCTGTGACTGTCCTTTAATACATGTAGACCTCACCTCCCATGAGTTGGGGGTTAGAGTTAGGGAGCATGTGAGAGACATTTGCGTGGAAAAGACAGCTACTACTGTGTCTAAGGCTAGGGTCACATTTGCGGTAGCAAACGCAGATCCTGATCCGGTTTTGAGCTGTAAAAATGCTCAAAACCAGATCAGGATCCGCAGCCCATAAGAGCCCATTATAAAACCGGATTTCACTACATGCAATACGGTTACCGCTTCCGGATTTGCAGCCTGCGGTAAAAATCATGCAGGCTGCAATTTTCGGAGCGGTTTGTAAACGGCAGCAGGCTTGCTATAATGGGCTCCTATGGGAGCCCATCTGGCTACCGCAAGACACATGTGAATGCCTGCGGTAGCCGGATTCATTGGTCATCCCTACTGCTGCAGGGATGAACAAAGGGTTAATGTTAATAGTAGATGTGGGCACCATGTCTCCAAGGAGTGCCCACCCTCCCTAGAGACATGGTGACCATATGGGGCAGTATATGAAGGGTTAATTAGGTGTATTTCTGTATTGCTGGCTTTTGTCGGCATTTACTATTTTATGAATTAAAGCCGGCGGCTCCTCGCTGTGGAGGAGATACAGTACGTAATATGCGTACTGTATCTGTCGCTATCCAGGGTCCTGAAAGCTTTAACATTAGTTCTATGAGCAGCGCACCGCCATAGAACTAATGTTAAAGCTTTCAGAACCCTGGATAGCAATAGATACAGTACGCACATTACATACTGTATCTCCTCCACAGCAAGGAGCCGCCGGCTTTAATTCATAAAAGAGTAAATGCCGACAATAGCCGGCAATACAGTAATACATCTAATTAACCCTTCATATTCTGCCCCATATGGTCACCATGTCTCTCGGGAGGGTAGGTACTCCCTGGAGACATGGTGACCACATCTATTATTAACATTAACCCTTTGTTCATCCCTGAGGCAGCAGGGATGAACAAAGAATCCGGCAACCGGATTGCACAATTATGATTGCTGGATTGCACAAAATGTGTCTGACGGCTCATGCGATAACCACATCCTGATCTGGATGCGGTAATCGCAATGAGTCTTCCAAATGGCACCCTAGCGTAAGATTAAGGTGATACCTAGGCATTTTTTGACACATCACGTCTGCAACTCAAAATCCTTCAGAGTTCGTGGGAAAGATGTAGTGCATTGCGGCATAAGGGGAGGTAACATCAGAAAATTGTTGGCGCAGTGAGAGGCTAAACGGATAAGTATCTTGAATACTGTAACACTATCTGGCCTAAATAAAGCCCTAATCTTCTCCCCCTTTCCATAGATTGAGTCTTTATACAAAATTGGTGCTGTTTCTTGACATCCTTTAAGCTCTGTGCTATCTGATTCGATTGGATGTTCTGTTTTTCATTGTTGTCTAAATGTCTGTGCCTATTTTTCCTTTTTTAGTGGTTCCTTTTTTACAAGTTATGTGCGATCCTTACACCTTGATCCCTGGAGTCATCTGGTTCAAACAACTTTATGAAACTTGGCCTAAGTGTTGTATCAATGTGTTTTGTGTCTTATTTATATTAATGGTGTTCTATGTTATGAGGATGCATAATACAGTGTTTCTTTGTGCCAGCCTTTTCTCCCCTGCTCTCCCTATGTAGCCACCTCCTTTTTCATCCTGTTCCCTTCCCTGGCATTTCTAGGACTTTATGATGGTGTTCGTATCCCTGGCTATCAGGGGCGAGCACTTCCTGGCTCTGGGGGTGGGTAGGGTGTAATCATGCTTGGAGGTGGTAACTAGGATGGTCCTGTGACCAGAGTTTAAGCACTTTTGTGTATATTTTTCTTTCTGCCAGCTTGCCTCCTCGGCATCCCCTGGATCCATTGAGGTGTCTATTTCCCCGGATACCAGGCGGCGGGTGCTTCTGGGTTCCGGGATGATCGATGGGCAGGTATGGTGGGATTCTTTGGCATGGGACGTCCGCTTCAATCAAGGGTGCTAATCAAGATTATCCACTTGTTACAGCTCCTGTGCGCCTGTGTGCCCACTCACCGTTCTGTTGGCTCACTTTTCTATATTGGATTCATTAAGGCATCCATTTCCCTGGTTAACAGGGGTGGATTTTGCTGTTTCTTGATGCCGGTGGGCAGGTTTGGGGGACGGATGAGGTGAGGTATGGCCGCCGGTAATGGAGTTGTGATTGGTGAAGACCTGGAGGACTCATAGATTCTTCAGAACATGACAATCAGGTATCCACTATAAAGGTCCTATAATGTATGAGAAATTAGGGACCCAGACATGACCATGTTAGGGGCAGACTACTTAAAAGACATTATAAAGAGACCAGAGAAACAAGAGTTCTATTGCCCGTGTAACTAAACGTAATTTACTGTCCACACTAGTGTTTGTTGCAAATATAACAGTTTATTAAGTGCAGAGGATACAGCGAATAAACGTTACCTACATAAAATTTGACAAGGATTATTGCTTACCCATGGACCCTGGTGAAAGAGGTCCCTGAAGCAGCCGACGCGAAACACGTGTCGGGGCTACCAGACCTCCAGGCAGTTTGGAAGACCTCTTTCACCAGGGTCCATGGGTAAGCAATAATTATTGTGCTTTCTATCCATATTCTTAAACTAGGCTATATGACTAAGACTAATTGGAGCTATTGCACCTATGTCTGCTTAGTATTTGCACCTTAAAAGCACTTGCACTTTTACTGCCCCTCTGGACCTTCTCTTGGTTCTTCCGCTTCTACCTTGGTCATCTGTCTCCCTCCTTCACCTTTTATCCTTGTCAAATTTTATGTAGGTAACGTTTATTCGCTGTATCCTCTGCACTTAATAAACTGTTATATTTGCAACAAACACTAGTGTGGACAGTAAATTACGTTTAGTTACACGGGCAATAGAACTCTTGTTTATAAAGGTCCTATAATGTGGACATAATGCACTGCTCCCTTAAGAAGCATTTTCACTAAGTACACAAAATGCGCATCGGAGTTGACATTACCTGTGTGGGGCTCCAAGAGGGAGAACACCTTGAGTATGGGTAATGTTACTATATGGCACTTGTTCACATCATAACACAGATATATGTGGGTTGTGGTAATCATACCGAGCATTGGTCGACAGCGCTTGTGGTCAATGTTTGATTTAAAGAGACACTGAAGGTTATTTTTCAGGATGATATTAATATTACCCTTGAATAGGGCCTGGGCAGACCTTATAAAAGCATGTAAAATCATATTGTACAGTTTGTAGTTTCCATGTTATAAGCATTGTCAGACCCTGCAGGGAGCTCCTGGATTAGTCCTCTCCATTATAAGCAAACAAGAATAGTCCAGCTGCTGTATAGACTGTCATGTAATTATGCACTCCCTCTCAGCAGCTCTCTACTTCATCCTCCCTCCTCCATTTGTTAACACTGCAGTGTCCGGTTCAGTTGCTTCTGTTCTGTTGAGGACACAGAGGGAGAGAGCTATTACATATCTGCCTCATCTAGACTCCATATGTTTAACTATGCAGGTATCCCTGCTGTGACAGTTTCTGTGTTGTATTTGACCTCTTGTGATGCTACAAACACAGAAAGCAGAGAGGAGAATACAGCTCCCCCACACTGATGTTAATATGGTATATGCATATTCATCTTATGGGGAGTGGACTGCAGAGAACTAAATAGATCATTCAATGTGATTGATAGATGGAATGATCCTCTTTATTTGAAGTTTACAGAAGATAGGCGGGGAATATATATAAAAATAAAAATGTAAGAAAGACGGCACTCACCAGGTCAGCAGGTAACGGGATCTTTATTTCGGGAGCATACAAAGTGCAGGGAGGGGGCACCGAGGTGAATATATATAAAAGAAATACATAAATAGAGAGAGTTTAGAGCGAGGAATTAAAAATTGATACCAGTTACAGATGTATTTTTGACCTGGTAGTTTTGCTTTAATGGATACTTGTATGTAATATTGTGTGCCCTGCTTGGAACAACATATTGAAAATATTATTGCAAAGTCCTGTTGAGTACATTTACCTATTTATTGTAAAATTGCCTAGTACTTGATGCATTGACCAACAGCGCTTGGGGTCAATGATTGACTTATTAGATACTTGTAAATAATATTGTATGCCTTGCATTGCATAATATATTGAAAAAATTACTGTAATCTCCTATTTTGTACATTTATCCATTTATTGTACAAAAGCACCAGGAGTCTCAACCCAGAGGGTTTATAAAGTGTCTGAATTTTACATATGTCTTTTGCCCATATGCATGGGTTCCCTTACTGACTTGTGGATCCCTGTCCTGTTTTGTAAGCTTTGTCTGAAACCTCGTTTAATGTAAGGTTTTTTTTTTTCTGCATTTGTGTAAAAAAAATGCCTTTTATCCTTTTGTATGAAATAAAAATGTGATTTTTAGTCTATTTGAACTCCAATGTGTCCTCTGGTGTTGAAAATGGATCTCCCTGGAGTAGACTTCTATATTAGATAAAATTAAATGCCTTAAAAAAATGTGGTAGTTTATTGTACCTGGAAACATTGTATTGCAGATCTCAAGACATCAGCCAGGAAGTTAAAACTTGGGCCGAAATGGGTCTTCCAAATGGACAATGACTCGAAAAATACTGCCAAACTGGTTACAAAGTGGCTTAAGGATAACAAAGTCAATGTTTTGACGTGACCATCATAAAGCCTTGATCTCAATCCTATTGAAATTCATGGGCAAAGCTGAAAAGGCCTATGTGAGCATAAAAACACGGGTCAATTACAACAGCTCTGTCAGGGGGAATGGGCCCAAATTCCTACTATTGTGACAAAGTTGTGAAGGGATGTCCAAAATGTTTGACCCAAGTCATACAGTTTAAGGGCAATGGTACCAAATAATAATGAAATATATGTAAACTTGCAGAAAGTAATAAAAATGCCCTAAAATATTCTATGTCTCTCATTATGATGACATTTGGCAAATATTAATAATTATGGTAGATCTATGGTCAGTGAGAAAAACATGCATATGTGCCTATTTATATAGTGTATGTAAACTTCTGGTTTCAATGGTATATACATTTATATACGGTATATATGTTAAACGGTATATTATATATATATATATATTTTTTATTTATGGTTGTATGCAGCATTACGGGTGTCACCATCCGTATGCTATAAAATATTCACTATTTGAGTGCATTAAGTGTCATTTATTAATAGTCTTTCCATAGTGTAAAAGGTTACCTGTATTCCTTATAACATTTTTTACTACAATATTCATGATATTGCTCTTGGCAGCTTGAAGATTATTTGTACCATGGGTGTGACCTGCAATCACTGCAGCATAGTTGATCATGTGTTAATGCCCTTTATTTATTTCTTTTTTGTTATTTTTCACAGAACAGATGATTAATGCACCTACCTTTACTGCATTGACCTGGGTGCTGTCCTTGAAGGGCATCCATTAAAAAGAAAAAAAAATGCTGATAAATCGAATTCATCCCTGCCAGTTTGTGCAAGTGATTACGCAGTAGGAACTTGTAAATTCTTATTCCATTAAAAGGAACAGCAGTCAGGGGTTATAATAAAACAAATTAAGTCTGAGGTTAAGAAATGTGAAGAATCTCTGTAGGCGAGGAATTTATCTTCACCTGTGCCATTGTCTCATATGAGAAAGAACCTGAGATTCATTTCCAGCTGTCTCATTTAGTAGTAGTCCAAATGAATTCTTTTACATGTATATTATATTGGATGCTATTTTATTTATTTTTATGATTTCAAGAGCATGTTTTAACATCACTTACAGAGTATTCATAAATCATAGGCAGATGATATGACACAAAAAAAGAAACCTTATTATTGATTTTGCTATTCAGTCAGAATATATCACATGGGGATGCCATAAAGACACTGTGGCCAGTGTTACAATATATGAAAAAACTGACCGGTGACACCTACACCAGTGACATTTTACATTAGCGTCATGTATTTGCCCTGTCTAGTATTTTCATAGCAGTTTTGCTGGACCATGTGTACCTTTTTCTTGTGTTCCAGAGTACATCTGTATGCTTTCTTAAAGATGTGTTTCTTCAGCTAGTACCTGTAAACCCTGGTGTTGCTGGTCAGTTTTTTCTTATATTGTTGGTATATTTTTTCCTGAATGAGCACCTTTGCCACACCCTTGCCATATAGCTATGGTGTGTACACCATCTTATGGTAGCCAGGTTGCTAACTACCCACTCATTAAGATTTTAATCGTACATAGAGTTATTAGGTTAGGTACCCTACACAAGAGAAAACCTTGTCGTTGGTTATCGGGCATCCATGGATTGGTCAGTACATCAGCTCAGTTTCCCCATTTTTTAAACATTCCTAAGTAGTTTTGCTACGCCTCATTTCCTTAGTTACATTTTACATTAGCTTCATGTATTTGCCCTGTCTAGTATTTTCATAGCAGTTTTGCTGGACCATGTTTGGACAGTGATTGAATTTTTGTGATTTGGGCTCTGTGTGCCTCTAATTTTTATTTAAAATGAAATAACTGAGATGAAGTGGTTTCATCCCTGAAATGCATAGAAAACAAAAATCCCATACTCAATACTTTGACTGAATCCTTGTCCATGGCAGTGTGGTGTCTTTAACCTCTTCCCTCTCTTGCTGATGCTTTGTCCTTCTATGGGGACTTCAGCAGCTGGCATTGTACGTTTTTTAAGAGTGTAGTGACTTTCTCATCACCCTCTCAGGTGAGCACTCCAAAACTTTATCCTAACTCAACAGCATTTGTAGGTTAAAGACCCAATTTGTGCCTTTCTCTTTCCAAATTTGTCTAGTATCAAGTTTAATTAAAGGGAATATGTCATCAGGTTCTTGCTATGTAATGTCTGATGACAGCACCCTGTAGGGGTTAAACACATTGAATTCAGGGAGGCCTCTCTTGTCAAGGTTGGGAGCTGTTTTAATCTGCAATGTGTGTTTTAGCTTCAGGAACTTATAATTGTTGGACTGCATTGTCTTGTGCATGGCAGTTTGGAGCGCCCTCTTCTGTGGTTAGCAGCTCACTGTCTATGGTTCTTGCATATACAAAACCTGGTGTGGTGGCTTGCTCAGCTATTCTTCATGGCTAAATCTAAAAACTATGATAGTTTACTAGGTGCAGTGGTACTGAAACAAAATTATGCATAGTTGGATTCAGGACCTCTTTGCTAATACCATGCTTCTCTCAGATGAGCAAAAACCTGCTGACAGATTCCTTTAAGGGGTTAAACAAAAATATCCTGTGGAATGTGTAGGGATTAAAACCAGTTTACTTCAAAACCTCCTCATTTCAGCTCCAAAGTAATTGGATAAAATTGCTCTTCCATAATTAAAATCTTTATTGTTAATACTTTGTAGAGAATGCATTAAAGACAGTGACTAGTGATGGGCGAGTCCTAAATTACTCGGAATCGCTTGACTCTAGCGAGTCCGAGCCCGGGACTCGCTACTCGTTGCGAGTCTAGCGAGTCCAATGTTAATGAATGGGGAAGCGAGTAATAGCAAGTAATGTGTGATTTACAAATTGCAGATGTGTCTCGGAAGCTTCAGGCTCTATCTGCTAGGACTCGTTACTCTGCGAGTTTCCCAGCGTTTACTCGCACAGTAACCAGCCCAATGCAAATCAATGGCAATCCTAGTTTGTCAGAGACTCTGACAAAACTAGGATTGCCATTGTTTTGCATTGGACTCGCTACTGTGCCAGTGATAGCAGGGAAACTCGCAGAGTAAGAGCTGTCTGCTCTGTGCAGCTCCAGGGTCCTAGAGCCCGCCTGCTGCCTGATGTAGCACAGCTGAGATTGTTCTCAGTCTGCTCATTCCCTGTGCATAGACATCTATATCTATGCACAGGGGATGTAGCAGAGAGGACATCGCGTTTTGGACTACGTCAGACGGAAGAGGATTTTTTTAATTAAAGATGGAGTCCCTAATGGCTTTTTTTTAAATTTCTAATAAAAAATTTTCTCTGTGTTGTGTTTTTTTTAACCCTTTATTGGAGATTCTTAGTGGCTGGGTCAAACCTGGCCTGACATTAAGAATCTCGGGCTTAATACCAGCTTGTATAACAAAGCTAGTATTAACCCCTTTATTACCCAGCGTGCCACCGCCACCAGGGCCGCTGGAAGAGCGGGGTTCAGCGCCAGAGGATGGCGCTTCAATGAACGCGCCATCTTCTGGGGCGGCTGCGGGCTGCAATTTGCAGCGGGGGTTGCCCAGAAAGCTTGGGCCTTCCTGCGCTGCGGATTCCAGCCCCCAGCTGCTTAGCTGTACCTGGCTAGACATAGAAATTGCGCGGAGTCCCACGCATTTTTGTTTAATTATTTCATGAAATTCATGAAATAATAAAAAAAGAGGGCTCACCTATATTCTTGTGTCCAGCCAGGTACAAATAGGCACCTGGGGGTTGGGGGCAGCCCGTCGCTGCCTGCTGGATCCGGCTGGTTCCAGAAATACGGCGAAGCCTGCGTCATTTTTTTTCTGAAAAATCAATAAAACAATCCTAAAAAAGGGACTGCATCTTTATTAACCCCTCGCCCATGGTCCAGGGGTTAATAAAGATGCAGTCCCTTTTATTTACATTGTTTTATGGATTTGTCAGAAAAAAATTTGACGTGGGCTTCGCCGTATTTCTGGAACCAGCCGAATCCAGCAGGCAGCGACGGGCTGCCCCCAACCCCCAGGTGCCTATTTGTACCTGGCCAGACACAAGAATATATGGGAGCCCTTTTTTTTTTATCATTTCATGAAATAATAAAAAAAAAATGCGTGGGGCTCCGCGCAATTTCTATGTCTAGCCAGGGACAGCTAATCAGCTGGGGGCTGGAATCCGCAGCGCAGGGATGCCCAAGCTTTCTGGGCACCCCCCGCTGCAAATTGCAGCCCGCAGCCGCCCCAGAAGATGGCGCGTTCATTGAAGCGCCATCCTCTGGAGCTGAACCCCGCTCTTCCAGCGGCCCTGGTGGCGGTGGCACACTGGGTAATAAAGCGGTTAATACCACCTTTGTTATACAAGCTGGTATTAAGCCCGGGATTCTTAATGTCAGGCCAGGTTTGACCCGGCCACTAAGAATCTCCAATAAAGGGTTAAAAAAAACACCACACAGAGAAAATTTTTTATTATAAATAAAAAAAAAAAGCCATTAGGGACTCCATCTTTAATTAAAAAAATCCTCTTCCGTCCGACGTAGTCCAAAACGCGATGTCCTCTCTGCTACATCCCCTGTGCATAGATATAGATGTCTATGCACAGGGAATGAGCAGACTGAGAACAATCTCAGCTCTGCTACATCAGGCAGCAGGCGGGCTCTAGGACCCTGGAGCTGCACAGAGCAGACAGCTCTTACTCTGCGAGTTTCCCTGCTATCACTGGCACAGTAGCGAGTCCAATGTAAGACAATGGCAATCCTAGTTTTGTCAGAGTCTCTGACAAAACTAGGATTGCCATTGATTTGCATTGGACTCGTTACTGTGCGAGTAAACGCTGGGAAACTCGCAAAGTACCGAGTCCTGAGAGTCCCTTACTACTCGCAGAGTAACGAGTCCTAGCGAGTAGATTCACCCATCCCTAACAGTGACTATTTGAAGTCTGGAAGTCATGGATGTCTCCAAATGCTGGGTTTCCTGTTGTGATGCTTTGCCAGCCTTTACCGTAGCTGACTTCAGTTGTTGCTTGTTTGTAGGAATTTCTGCATTAGGTTTTGTCTTAAGCTTTTGAAATACATGCTCAATGGTGTTGAGATTCGGTAAATGACTCTGTAATTGCAGAATATTCTACTTCTTTTCTTTAAGAATGCTCCTGTGTTGCTTTCACAGTATATTTTGGGTCATTTTACATTTGTCCTGTGAAGTGCCCTGTACATATCAGAATTCATCTGTCTGTTTCTTTGTTCAGTTACATCCTCAATTAATACTAGTGACTCATTGTAATTGGAAGCCACGCATGCCCGGCCATCACATTGCCTCTACCATGTTTTACAAAGGATGTAGTGTGCTTTGGATCATGAGCCGTTCAAGGCCTTCCCCATACTTTCGTCTTTTCATCATTCTGGTACAGGTTGTTTCATCTTCATTATCCTTGTAGATGGCAGCAGATTTTTATCAAGAGTGTCTCAGTATATTTGTCCATTCATCCTTCCTTTAATAACATGATGTTTGACAGTATCATATGCTGAATTCCCACCTCCAAACTTCATTGTTGGCCCAGTGTTTTTGGGGTGATAGGCAGTGCCTTTTGTCCTCCAAACATGGTGTGCATATAGTATCCAAAAAATTCAATTTTGACCTCATCTGACAAGACTATATTCTCACAGTATTTAGTAAATTCGCATTTGGCTTTCAGCAATAATTGACTCCTTACTAAACATGCTCTCTATCAGATTTAAGCATGTCTCAACAGAAATTCCAGGTTTCCTCAACACATTCCCAATGTTGGTGCATGATGTTGGTGCATGATGGTCGACTCACTTGGGTATGTACAGAGCCTTTTCTTCAACTGAACCCACAAGTATTTGATTGGGTTGAGGTCTGGAGACTGTGACTACCAATCCTACATCCAGCAATTCATTGTTACTGAACCATAATTCATCTTGCAGGATATTCATATATTGCTCACCATTAAAAAGAAAACATCAATTCTGGTCAAATATCCAACACCTTTGGCTCTGAAACAACCCCATGTCATCAGGCTACCTCTACTGAACTTGAACATTTCTTCAATTTCTCAAACCTTTAGCCTCTTTTTCTATTGTTTTTCCAAACACATTTTCCCCCATCAGAACCTAGTCTATTGACTTTCATCACATTGTTCCAAATAACCCGTTTCCAAACTTCTACTGTCCACTTTTCATACTTTTTTGCAAACTGGAGACAATGCTTTTTGTGACTATATTGAAGTCCAGGCTTTTTCACTTTTTTTTGTGCCATCATTCTAGATTTGTTTATATGGGAGATGTGGGCCTATTATACTATATATACGAGATGTGTGAGCCTATTTTCTGTATAGGAGAGCTGTGAGTCCACCGTACTTTGTGTAGGGGAGCTGTGGACCAATCATACTAAGTATTAGGCGGCCGTCACACGGTTCAATTTCTTGAACGATATCGTTTAAGCCAGAGGTCCCCAATGTCAGTCCTCGAGGGCCGAACCAGTGCAGGTTTTCAGGATCTCCTTAGTATTGCACAGCAGGCAATGATTCCAATCCCTGTGCAATAGTAAGGAAATCCTGAAAACCTGCACTGGTTCGGCCCTCGAGGACTGACATTGGGGACCTCTGGTTTAAGCGATCTACTTTTTGATCGCTTAAGCGATATCGTTTGTGCATCGCTGCGTGCGATCAAGCGATTTTACAATGTAAAATCGCTTGATCGTGACTTCGCAGATATGAGAGCCGGAGCTCATATCAAGCGATAAACGCTTGAACAATCTGCTTCATCGTGGTGTGTGACACCACGATGAACGATCTCCCAGCGGCAGAGCCTATGCTGGGAGATGGTAACTATGGTAAACGTCGGGTTACTAAGCGCCACGCGGCGCCTAGTAACCCGATGTGTACCATAGTTACCAGCGATCTCGCTGCTACACATCGCTGGTGAGTCTGTCTGTGTGACAGCTCACCAGCGATGTGAGCGATATCGTTAGCGATGGCGCGTGCACGTGATCGCCAACGATATCGCTCACGATATTGTAGCGTGTGACGGCCGCCTAAGAGAGATGTGGGCCATCATAATGTGTATAGGGGAAGTGTTAATTTGACACTTAAGATGCATTATTGTTATAGGGGCACAAAGAGTATTGTCACCATCAAAAGTGCACAGGGGCATTACTACTTTCTAGGGGAAAAATGTGGACACTTTTCTAGGGCACTTATATTTTCTTGGGGATGAATTATACCATCTAGAATGCACAAAGGAGGCTTTATTACCATTTAAGAGGCACAGTGGGTGGCATCACTATGTGTGTCCTTAAGAGGAGCCCTGTTTTTGTATCACACAGCTGGTACAGTAATAGGGACCTCATATGGCAAAACTGGCTCAGTATTAGGGTTACAGTAGGATGAGAAGTTTGTGCAGGTTAAGAATGGATGGGGACAGTGCTGGAAATGTGAGAAGACAGATGTATATTTGTTGTATTCTCTGCAGATGAATGGTGGCTTGAGAAGTTGTCATGTCATTCTGCGTCAGATGGAAAAGACAGGAAATCTGATTGACTCCATAAGAAGGAATATCACACAGGGTGAGGAGAGGTCAGATTAACATTAGGCTTCATTTTTTCCCCCAGCATTTTCTGTGTGAATGTTCCAGGATCAAATCAGGGCCCATAAAACATCCACAAGTTGAAGACAGAAGGGCCTGTGTCATTGGCTGGCTTTTTTAATTGGCTGCCTAATTCACGTGTCCTTGGAATATGAAAAGCTGCCATTTAACACCATTGCCATTTTTAGAGTGTTAGTCCTTAGGGTCAGTGCTGCTGACACTCCATGCTGCTCCTTCTGTGCGCTCCATCCGTGCTGCACAAAAAGATAGCTAGCTACTCGATGGCCTTTTAGGTAGAATAGAAGGGCAAGAGGGTAGATCTGCACATAGGCATTTTTTGATGGGAACAAGTGTGATTAGCAAATCTGTGTGCTTTGCCAAATGCTTCACTTTCCCATAAAAAAGGCATTTTTTTTGCCTCTAACCAGTGATTGCCTAATCGTTCTCTTTTCCATAATAAGGCTAGGTGTGGCGTTAAACAACTGTTTGCCAAATCGTTCACTTTCCCCTACAAAGACATTTTTTGCCTCTAACCAGTGATTGCCAAATCCTTCACTTACCCATAAAAATATTTTTTTTGCCTCTAACTAGTTATTGCCAAATCTTTCTGATTCCCATAAAAAGGCTGTGTTTGGCCTCAAACAACTGTTTGCCAAATCCTTCAGTTGCCCCATAAAAAGAAATGTTTTGCCTGTAAGAAATGATTGCCAAATTCTTCTGTTTCCCCTAAAAATGCATTTTTTTACCTTTACCAGTGATTACCAAATCCTTCTGTTTCCCATAAAAAGGTTGTGTTCGCCTCAAACAACTGTGTGCTAAATCCTTTAGTTTTCCTTAAAAAGGCATTTTTTTACTCTAACCAGTCATTGCCATATTACTCTGTTTCTCCTAAAAATAAATTTTTTGCCTCTAACCAGTGTTTGCCAAATCCTTCACTTTCCCCTAAAAATAATGTTTTGCCTCAAACAACTTATTGTAAAATCCTTCTGTTTCACATAAAAAGGCTGTGTTTGGTCTCAAACAACTGTTTGTCAGGTCCTTCAGGTTCCACTAAAAGTGCACTTTTTTTACTCTAGCTAGGGACGAGCAAGTGTATTCGTCACTAATCACTATTCGCATGGATAGTACGGTATTCGTTATTCTGCTAGTTTTTGTGTATTCACCTCGCTATATTCAGATGTCCCGCCCTGCAGTTTTGATGCCTCCTTTGCAGCCACTAATCATGCTGAGCTCATTAAACAATCACAGTAATGCCGCAAACATCTTGTTTGTGACATTACTGTGATTGGCTGGAAGCCCAGCGTCATAGATGACTCATAGGGTCTATTTAAGCCCTGCTGCCGCCATTTTACCCGCATTGCATGCAGAGCTTGCATTGGAGAAGCATAGGGACAGAGATGCCAGTGAGAGTGTTAGGCCTCTTCAAAACACAAAAGCCTTTTTGAGGGCTACCGTAGGTGAACCTCAATGACAGTGTAGACTAGGAAGGGAGAGATATTGAAGCAGGGAGATTTCAAAGAATCCATTCATCAGCTGCTTAATACCACCAAAACAATAGCTCTTTTGAGGGCTGAAGAGACAGTACAGAGTTAGACTACAGGGAGGGCGAGTGACTGGAGCAGGGTCAGTGTCCAGAGTCAACTTATAGCAGCAGTACTTCAAAAGTTGCTACTGCCTGCTACTAACCTCGTAGTAGTGCATTTAATTTGCTATTGCCTCTGTCCACATTTTAAAAAGGTGATTTATCCAACGCAAAACTGCAGTACTCCAAGTTTCTTGGGGCAGCCACAGGAAAGAGATCACATAAGCATTCTGTTCCCACAAGCTTAAATGTCAACTAGTGATGGGCGAGTCCTAAATTACTCGGAATCGCTTGACTCTAGCGAGTCCGAGCCCAGGACTCGCTACTCGTTGCGAGTCTAGCGAGTCCACTGTTAATGAATGGGGAAGCGAGTAATAGCGAGTAGTGTGCGATTTACAAATCACAGATGTGTCTCGGAAGCTTCAGCCTGAAGCAATCCTAGTTTTGTCAGAGACTCTGACAAAACTAAGATTGCCATTGACTTGCATTGGACTCGTTTACTGTGCAAGTAATCGCTGGGAAACTCGCACAGTAAGGAGTCCGGCTGTCTGCTCTGTGCTGGCTGCCGCAGCTCCAGGGTCCTAGAGCCCGCCTGCTCTTCCTGTGTGTAGCAGAGCTGAGATTGTTCTCAGTCTGCTCATTCCCTGTGCATAGACATCTATATCTATGCAAAGAGATGTAGCAGAGAGGACATCGCGTTTTGAACTACGTCGGACGGAAGAGGATTTTTTTAATTAAAGATGGAGTCCCTAATGGCTTTTATTTTATTTCTAATAAAAAATTTTCTCTGTGTTGTGTTTTTTTTAAAACAATTTAATAGACATTCATGGCGGTCATGTCTAATATTGGCGTGACCGCCATAAATTTCGGGCTTAGGGCCAGCTGATAATACAAAGCTGGCCCTAACCTCTTTATTACCCAGCGTGCCACCGCCACCAGGGCCGCTGGAAGAGCAGGGTTCAGCGCCAGAGGATGGCGCTTCAATGAATGCGCCATCTTCTGGGGCGGCTGCGGGCTGCAATTTGCAGCAGGGGGGTGCCCAGAAAGCTTGGGCATCCCTGCGCTGTGGATTCCAGCCCCCAGCTGCATATCTGTACCTGGCTAAACATAGAAATTGCGCGGAGCCCCACGCATTTTTTTTTTATTATTTCATGAATTTCATGAAATAATAAAAAAAAATGCGTGGGGCTCTGCGCAATTTCTATGTCTAGCCAGGTACAGCTAAGCAGCTGGGGGCTGGAATCCGCAGTGCAGGGATGCCCAAGCTTTCTGGGCACCCCCCGCTGCAAATTGCAGCCCGCAGCCGCCCTAGAAGATGGCGCGTTCATTGAAGCGCCATCCTCTGGCGCTGAACCCCGCTCTTCCAGCGGCCCTGGTGGCGGTGGCACGCTGGGTAATAAAGGGGTTAATACCAGCTTTGTTATACAAGCTGGTATTAAGCCCGAGATTCTTAATGTCAGGCCACGTTTGACCCAGCCACTAAGAATCTCCAATAAAGGGTTAAAAAAACACAACACAGAGAAATTTTTTTATTAGAAATAAAAAAAAAAGCCATTAGGGACTCCATCTTTAATTAAAAAAATCCTCTTCCGTCCGACGTAGTCCAAAACGCGATGTCCTCTCTGCTACATCCCCTGTGCATAGATATAGATGTCTATGCACAGGGAATGAGCAGACTGAGAACATCATCTCTGTGAGCAGGCGGGCTCTAGGACCCTGGAGCTGCGGCAGCCTGCACAGAGAAGACAGCCGGACTCGGCTCGCAAAGTAACAGCAGGGTCTGGGAGCTTGCTATCAACCTTATGGAGACAGCGAAGTAGGTGAGGAGATTGTAAGCCACTTCCCTCCTCCCACTCACTCAGCCAGATCAGAATATCCCACACACTACACTGATGAGGGGTAGGTACCCCGAAACGCAGCGTCTTTAGTTTGGGGTTCTGGTCTGGCACAAATCCCTTAGTTATATTAAAAGCTTGTTGGAAAGCGATTATAACTTTGAGGAAGCTGCTTAAATGTGGCACTGGAGTTTCTCTACTTCCTTAGTGAAGTGCAAATTTGCATATTTGCATATATCTGAGAGGAGGGAAGTGGCTTACAATCTCCTCACCTACTTCGCTGTCTCCATAAGGTTGATAGCAAGCTCCCAGACCTTGTCTTAGCCCACTCACTCAGCCAGATCACAATATCCCACACACTACACTGATGAGGGGCAGGTACCCCGAAACGCAGGTCTGTAGTTTGGGGTTCTGATCTGGCACAAATCCCTTAGTTATATTAAAAGCTTGTTGGAAAGCGATTATAACTTTGAGGAAGCTGCTTAAATGTGGCACTGGAGTTTCTCTACTTCCTTAGTGAAGTGCAAATTTGCATATTTGCAAAGTAACAGCAGTTACTTTGCGAGTTTCCCTGCGATTACAGTAATGAGACCAATGCAAGTCAATGGCAATCCTAGTTTTGTCAGAGTCTCTGACAAAACTAGGATTGCCATTGATTTGCATTGGACTCGTTGCTGTGCGAGTAATCGCTTGGAAACTCGCAGAGTACCGAGTCCTGCAAGTCCCTTACTACTCGCCGAGTAACGAGTCCTAGCGAGTAGACTCGCCCATCCCTAATGTCAACATCTCCACAGATAGCAATTTGGCAATATGAGATTTTAGTGTTTGTGCCTATGGGTACATGGCTGCTTATTTATGTTTCCTTTCCAGGCTCTCTACAATGGACAACTTGACGCTTTGCTTTGACAACTAAGTGGATGTGGTTGATGTTTGCTTGCTTTCTCTTTGCAAGTGCACCTTGTAGGCAGGAGGTATGAGCGCCTGCTTGAATGACAGCAGATTGTCAAGGACAAAGCACAGGCAACATGGCAGTGGTTTGAGCCGCAGACACAGATTTGGTACTCTGGTGTGCCGCCCACCTAATGTGGTGCTTAGCTGGCATGTGGTTACGTATACTCGTGGTGTTCAGGTTGCCATTGCCCTGTCCTCTGCTGGGCTTGGTATGGCAAATGCTACAGAGTACAATGTTTTTATTTTGTTAGAAGGACTTTTAGTGAAAAAAAAATTCCAGACAGCGGCTGAACATCCCTATGCCCTGACTTGGGCCACAGTGGGGGTGCTCTTGGGAACAGTTGACCCAATTCTCAGTCTGAGTCTGATCAAACCAGTACCCCTTGGCACCTGTGTTGGTGTTACGTATCAATCTTCCTCTCTGTTGCTGTGCTGTCCATGCTTGTCAATGGCCGAGGTTGCATGAGTGGACTCAGCATCGGCAAACTCATCTTCCATGTTATCGTCCTTAAAAATTGAGATTGTAGGCTGACCTCATGGCAATTGTGTCTCATCATCATTGTCCTAAACATCTGGAGACAGTAAATCAGGTTTCTCAAAGTGACTTTCTTCTGGCCGTGGGTCAGGCCCGGGCTGACAGGTGGGACAAGCAGGAACTTTCCCGATTGGCCGGTGATTTTGGCATGGGCGGGGCCATTTCACCGGATCCTCCGGCCGGAGGCCGACTTTAAATCATTTTGCGGCCGCCACCTCTGGGCACAGCAGGGAGTCAGCAGGCAGCAGCATTGAGCTGCATGGTGCATAATGGTCCGCTTGCCCTGGATTGTTGCTGGCCCTTTAACATCTTCTAATGACACGCAGCCGTGATCGCGAACGCGTGGTGGCGGTAATTTGGCCCGCACGCACATACCTACTAACACCATCCTCTGTATGCTGGCCCGACTCTGACTACTGGTGGGCTGCCTTGGTGAGTAAAGAAGTTGAGGCTGTATATGCACGGGGGTCTCCTGTGCCCCTGCACTGTATATATAATATATACACATAGAGGAGCCCCCACAACCAGACACCATCTCCCCATGTCACATAATACTGAACGCAATTCAGACAAGAAGCTCAGAGCAGACATCACTGCCCATCTCACAGAGGGGAGAATTCAGTCCCACGCCAGTACCAGCATTATTGCTACCATAGGGGGTATTGTGGCTACTGAAATGCATTGTGACTACCCCAGGGGGCATTGTGGCTAATACAGGGGGAATTATGGCTACCACAGGAGGCGTTGTGACTACTACATGGAGCATTGTGGCTATTATAGGAGGCATTGTGGCTACTATTGGAAGCATTGTGACTAGCACATGGGGCATTGTGACTATCACAGGAGGCATTTTGACTACCATGGGGGCACTGTGACTACTATATGGAGCATTATGACTACTATAGGGAGCATTGTGGCTACCATAGGTGGCATTCTAGCTACCACAGGGGCATTGTGACAATCAAAGAGAGCATTGTGACTCCCACATGGGGCATTGTGACTACCGCATGCCTCAGTCTTGTGTGTATACATATAATCTCAACCCCATACATCAATAGGTAGATATATGGACAATTGGACCCAGTATGCACAGCTCTACAATATATGCTACTAACACGTTACTATGTGTATGTTCTGTGGAGAGGTGTATATAGTATTTAGTATGGGGCTGTGACTATATATACCAGTATTTTGTTTCATTTATAGTGGGGAGTCCACACTGTATACTATTCTATATACACATTGCACAGTACCACTTCTGTCCTGTATACAGGGTGTAATTCTCAGCATCTGCATTATTCTGTATATATATATATACACTGCACAGCACCACTTCTCCTGTCCTGTATACTGGGTGTAATCCTGAGAAAAACAAAATGCCAGCACAGCCGGAAATTGCAAAAAAATATATATGTGTATCTACACCTGTTAATGCCATACTACACAAAAATAGAGACATTTTGCAAGAGATTGCAGCATTGAATCTCCTGAGCCACTCCCCCAGCATCAAGGAAGTCTCCGTTGGAGTAGTCCTAACTCTATGTATGTTTATATTTCTGATGTGTCCTGTAGACATACAATGTAAAGAGGACCATTTAAAGCAAACACTCACCCATACATGTCAGACATTGCTTCCCATGCTGCCAGGAGGTTTGGTGGATGAAGAGCAACTGAGGCTCAGACACCTGCAGCTTGCACCACAGGTGTCTGGGCTATTTCACAGTTTAACCCCCACCAGCCCATCCCGTCCTTATGGGTAAAGTATGTCAAGTCTGGGTGAATGAAGCTGATGTGAAAAAAACCTGAAGGCTGGAGGAGGCAGCTGCATGTGAACAGCTACCAAAAATAATGGAGTCAAATGCAGATGGCGACAGACAATTTCTAGCGTGCACGGTGAGTGGTGGTTAGCCACTCAAACCAAACCAGAGAAAAACAAAATGCCAGCACAGCCGGAAATTGCAACAAAAAAATATATATGTGTATCTACACCTGTTAATGCCATACTGCACAAAAATAGAGACATTTTGCAGGAGATTGCAGTATTGAATCTCCTGAGCCACTCCCCCAGCGTCAAGGAAGTCTCCATTGGAGTAGTCCTAACTCTACGTATTTTTATATTTCTGATGTGTCCTGTAGACAGCATAATACAGTGTAAAGAGGACCATTTAAAGCAAACGCTCATCCATTCATGTCAGACATTGTTTGCCATGCTGCCAGGAGGTTTGGTGAATGAAGAGCAACTGAGGCTCAGACACCTGCAGCTTGCACCACAGGTGTCTGGGCTATTTCACAGTTTAACCCCCACCATCCCGTCCTTATGGGTAAAGCATGTCAAGTCTGGGTGAATGAAGCTGATGTGAAAAAAACCTGAAGGACTCCTCCTTACTACAAGTGAGTGTGAACACACTCCACCGCCGTGCCACCACCCCACATAGAGAGACCGCTCTGACCCTGGCTAACCTAAAGGCATAAGTGACCATTACCTTGTACAGGACAGCCCTCAGTTCAGTACCACTAAGGGCATACCCGCTGTTCCTATACTGACCATAAGGACCACATCCTTCATGAACCACAACATAGCTCAAGGCGACTTATGTGATCAAGGTCTTGAATGACCGAAACGTCATTCTGACACAATCACTATAAGAGCACTTGTTTCAATAAATTTCACTAACAAGCAAAAAACTCCTTAAGTGTATGTGTGCAGTGATTCTAATAGATATTTTTGTGCAGTATGGCATTAACAGGTGTAGATACACATATATATTTTTTTGCAATTTCCGGCTGTGCTGGCATTTTGTTTTTCTCTGGGTGTAATCCTGAGTATTTGTATTATTCTGTATATATACACTGCACAGTACCTCTTCTCCTGTCCTGTATACTGGGTGTAATTCTCAGTATCTGTATTATTCTGTATATATATACTGCACAGTACCACTTCTCCTGTCCTGTTGTCAGTGGTGGTATTGGACTTCGGGATTTTCAGCATTTAAATGTTGTTTAAATTAATTATCCCCAATATGGAAGTCATCACTTGTCTTCTGTATAGGTGATGGCTTGCCCTTCCACTGTGGATCTGGCCGCTGCGACCCCACAATCCCGGGAAACGTGGCTTTGAAGATCACCATGTGAATGGAGCCGCGGTTGATTATTCCCTCTGCTGCACCATTCATATGTGGCTCTTCAGATAACACCTTTAAGAAAGTGATGAGGCCATGACAACGTAAAAGCAAATTTCACTGATCGGGGCTGATGGGTGTTATAGTATGTGGGCTGGTGGGATTTGTTTTCCAGGGCTGCTTTTAAGTTCCAGTCCGGCCCTGCCGTGGGTCCTCAAATACTTTTGCATCAACGCTCCCAAACCTCCAAAATGTACTGAGGGCCCTCCCAAATGAATAGCGGAGGGCCCTTCCCAAAGTATAGAGGATGGACCACCAAAATATCTAAATAAAAGCAGTCCCTCCTTGACCTGTGTACTGGGATGCATGGATGATATAGTGGCAGATGATTCGGGGAGGTTGGCTATTGCCAGATGGCTATAAGCCACCAGGAAGCTTATTGCTGTACATTGATTAAATGATAAACCACCAACAAGCAAGAATTTGTTAATAAAATAAATGTTATTAATCGTATGGAACACAACATGTAAAGTAAGCGAGGTCAACAGACACAATTTGAAGATGTGTGAGGTGGGTGGCTGGATTGTCCAGATCTAGCATCTGATTATCTTCTGCGGGATAGAATAAATACTGCCTAAGTGCCTTAGACGATAATGGACTAGTGCATAAACAAAGGTAGAATGTGGAAGTATATTGCAGTGCAAAGTGCAATGTTTTTTTATATTTTGTTGAAGTTTATTAGCTGTATGGGCGGGGGTAGGGGAGTAAATGGTGGTGGGGAAGAAAAGGGAATAGGGATTTTATTTATGTACTGGACAACTGGACATAACTGGTTATATTGTATATACCAGTTGATTGTACTGCTACATTTTTGTATGATGATTTCTTAAATAAAAACCATTGGATTCAAAAAAGTAAGAGCGATCCCTCCAAAACGTATGTTACAGGGCCATCTCTGGGCCCTAAGCATCTCAGGTTTCCTTCCTACCCCAGACCCTCTGAACATTTGAATTTAGGGCCACAAATGTAATGGAGGTGGAGGAGGAGGAGGGTTTTGCCCAACGCTACAATGGGCACATTGTAAATTGCTATGGAATATGTATTCCCCTATCTGAGTCTCAATGAGAGAGGGACCTCCCAAATGTTGAAGTAAGAGTGCTCCCTCCAAAACGTACATTACAGGGCCATCTCTGGGCTCTCAGGAATCTAAGGTTTTCTGCCTACTGCAGGTACTCTGAGCATTTGAATTTAGGGCCGCAAAATGTAATGGAGTTGAAGGAGAAGGAGTAGGAGTTTTGCCCAACACAACAATGGGCACATTGTAAACTACTATGGAATATCTCTTCCACTATCTGAGTCTCAATGGGGGAGGGACCGCCCAAATGTCAAAGTAAGAGCGGTGCCTCCAAATCATTACCACTTGAGGCCTCTGGGGTCAAAGATCAACATTCCTACTGGTACATTGTAGCTGGCCTTGTAAAGTGCTGGAGACTAACTAAAAATGATGTATGACAAAGTGTACGAATCAGGGCCCTCCCAATTGTAAAAGGAAAAAAAAGCTACAACAGTACATGTGAACAAAAAAATATTGCTTTTCGCGTTTGTTTCTCTGGTTTATTTAGCCTTGTATACAAGTGATTATGCATGAAAAACTGTTTGTGAACCTTTTTGGCCTGTTAAATGCAATTTAGGTTAGGTTTGGTAGTTGTTTTGGTGTATCTGTAACAGTGGCGTAACCCAGCGACTAAGCTGTTCCCAAAAAACATATGTGAGTCAGAAATGCATGCATACATATTCTACAGGTTCTTCCCATTCTCTTTCAGCACTTTCACACCTATTTCAGCCTTTTCCTCAAGCCCCAGATCCTTTTCAGGGTCCAACAAAAAATTACTCATATTTCCCATTGACTTACATTGTACTCGCTATTTGGAACGAATACGCAATTATTAGAATGTACTCATAACGAGTATAGCGATTACGAATAATTCCGTACTCGCTCATCACTAACTCTAATCATTGATTGCCAAATCCTTCACTTTTCCGAAAAAAGGCATTTTTTTGCCTCTAACCAGTGATTTCCAAATCTTTGTCTCCCCTAAAAAGGCTGTATTCTGCATCAAACAATTAATTGCCAAATCCTGTTTCCCCTAATAAGGCTGTGTTTTGCCTTAAACAATTGATTGCCAAATTCTTCAGTTCCCCTAAAAATGCAATTTTTTCCCACTAAGGCTGATTTTACATTGTGATTTTTTTCTTGTCCGTGGGGATCCTACTTTTTGCAAGACCCCACAGACAGGAAAAGGATCGCATCTGAGGTGACCTCCGGATGCCATTTCTGTGTCTGGATCCCTGATTTTCATGGATCCGGACACAGAAAGCCTGAGCCTGCAAAGCGCAGGCAAGCCGGGCACTTTCACTCCCGCAATTTATATATACATTGCGGGAGGGAGTTTAAGTAAAAGCAAGTGTTAAAAATAAAAAATATATATCCTCACCTCTCCAGTGAGTCCCCCGATGCGTCCCATCTAGCTCCCGAGGGTTGAAGGACCTGTGGAGGCGGGGCTACCCGATCAGCTGATCGGTCACATGACCACAGTTACCGCAGTAACCGGTCATGTGACCAAACAGCTGATTAGTTACCCTGCCCAGCTAGGTCCTCAAGCCGTCGAAGATAGATGCCGACATCGAGGGACACACCAGAGAGGTGAGCATACCGTGTTTTCCCAATAGTAAGACCCCCCCGAAAGTAAGACAGGGTGGGGGGGGGGACGGGGGTCTGCTAATGTAAGACCCCCCCCCGAATGTAAGGCAGGGGAGGGGGGAGGGGGGGTCCTACTATCGGGGAAACACGGGGGGGGTGTACATACATACATACATACACACATACAGACACAAGCATACACATAGATACACACCACACACACAGTCACACACACACATAGCACCGCTTCTTACCGGGTCCGGTGTGGGGTCCCTGATGGTTCTGTGCCGTCCTCTGTGCTCCGGTCCAGTCTCCGAGATGATCCGCTGCCGTCCGCCGTGTTCTGGTGCCGTTTTGCACCGGTATTGCCGGTCCTAGGCTCCATGGTCCCTGCTCTTCCGGAGTTCAGGCCGCAGCTCCGCCCAGGTCATAGTGTAGGCCAATCAGCATAGCAGCGCTGACGTCAGAGGCAAGCGCCCCATGACGCTTGCTTCTGAGCGCCGCTATGCTGATTGGCCCACACTATGACCTGGGCGGAGCTGCGGCCTGAACTCCCGAAGAGCAGGGACCATGGAGCCTAGGACCGGCAATACCGGTGCAAAACGGCACCGGAACATGGCGGACGGCAGCGGATCATCTCGGGGACCGGACCGGAGCACAGAGGACGGCACAGGACCATCGGGGACCCCACACCGGACCCGGTAAGAAGCGGTGCTATGTGTGTGTGTTACTGTGTGTGTGGTGTGTATGGTGTGTATATATGTGTATGCATGTGTCTGTATGTGTGGGAATGTGTGGATGGATGGCTGCAGTGTGTGGATGGATGGATGGATGGATCGTGGGGCCTCCAATGTAAGGCCTCCCCCGAAAGTAAGACAGGGGGCCACTTTTGGCCACAAAAAGAATGTAAGACCCTGTCTTACTTTCGGGGAAACACGGTATATATTTTTTATTTTTAACACTTGCTTTTACTTCATTTCACTTCCGCAATGTATATACATACATTGTGGAAGTCAAATTAAACAGTAAAGAGCAGTTTTAATGTACTGAGCATGCTCAGTACACTAAAATCGGGTTCAAGAAACGATCAGCTATTTTCTCGGTCCCGTGCTCCATAGGCCCCCATGTTAATGGCCGCAGATTGGGTCGGATCCGATTCGGTCCAATTTTCTCCGCTGTGCCCAAAATCGAAGCAGTCTCAGATTTTGGGTACTGCAAAAAATCGGACACAATCTTATCCGACACAAATCGGATGGCAATAAGGCCAAATCCGATCCTTTGCCCATAGGGATACATGGGGGCCAAATCGGATTCGTGGCTGTCCGTTTTACAAAGGACAGCTATGGATCCCAGAAAATCGCAGCCTCACCGGTGATTACCAAATTCTTCTGTTTCCCCTAAAAAGGCTGTGTTTAGCCTCAAATGATTGCCAAATCCTTTACTTTACCAGAAAAAGGCTTTTTTTTGCCCCTAACCAGTGATTGCCAAATCCTTTTGTTTCCCCTAAAAAGGCTGTGTTTTGCCTAAAAGACGTAATTGCCACATTCTTCAGTTACCCCTAAAAAGGCAAATTTTTTGCCTTTAACCAATGATCACCAAATCCTTCACTTTCGGTTAAAAAAATATTTTTTTTGCCTCTAACCAGTGATTGACAAATTCTTCTGTTTTCCCTAAACGGCAGTCTTTTGCCTAAAACAAGTGGTTGCCAAATGCTTCTGTTTCCCATAAAAATGTTGTGTTTGGTCTTAAACAACTGTTCGCGAAATCCTTCCCTTTCCCCTTAAAATACATTTTTTTTACTCCTACCAGTGATTGTCAAATCCTTCACTTTCCCATAAAAAATGCATTTTTTTGCCTCTAACCAGTGATTGCCAATTTTTTCTGTTTCCCCCAAGAAGGCTGTTTGGCCTCAAACAACTGATTACCAAATCCTTATGTTTCCAATAAAAAGGCTGTGTTTGGCCTCAAAGAAGTTATTCCCAAATGCTTCCCTATTCCCTAAAAAGACATTTTTTTACTCTAACAAGTGATTGCCATATCCTACACTTTCTCATAAAAAGGCATTTTTTTGGCTCCTAACCAGTGACTGCCAAACCCTTCTCTTTCCCATAAAAAGGTTGTGTTTTCCCTCAAACAACTGTTTGCCAAGTTCTTAAGTTTCCCTTAAAAAGGTATTTTTTTACTCTATCCAGTCATTGTCATATCCCTTAGTTTCACCTAAAAATATATTTTTTGCCTCTATCCAGTGATTGCCAAATCTTTCTGATTGCCATAAAAAGGCTGTGCTTGGCCTCAAGCAAGGGATAGCCAAATCCATCAGTTACCCTTAAAAAGTTATTTTTTTGCCTCTAACCAATGTTTGCCAAATCCTTCAGTTTCCCCTAAAAATAATTTTTTGCCTCAAACAACTGGTTGTAAAATACATCTGTTTCACATATAAAGGCTATGTTTGACCTTAAAAAAATATTTGTCAGATCCTTCAGTTTCCCCTAAAAAAGTATTTTTTTTTACTCAGCAGTGAATGCCAAATCCTTCACTTTCTCATAAAAAGGCATGTTTTGCCTCTAACCAGTGATTTCCAAATATTTCTGTTTCCCCTAAAAAAAGCTGTATAGTGCTTCAAACAACTAATTGCCAAGCTCTGTTTCCAATAAAAAAGGTTGTGTTTTGCCTAAAACAAGTGATTGCCAAATCCAACAGTACCCAAAAAAGGCAATTTTTCCCACTAACCGATGATTACCAAATTCTTTTGTTTCTCCTAAAAAGGCTGTGTTTTTTTTTGCCTCTAACCAGTGATTACAAATCCTTGAGTTTAACCTAAAAAGACATTTTTTTGCCTGTAACCAGTGATTACCAAATCTTTCTGTTTCAACTAAAAAGGCTGTGTTTGGCCTCAAACAACTGATTGCCAAATCCTTCTGTTTCCCCTAAAAAGGCTGTGTTCGGCCTCAAACAACTGATTGCCAAATTCTACCTTTTCCCATAAAAATGCACATTTTTGCCTCTAACCAGTGACTAGAAAATCCTTCATTGTCCCCTAAAAATGCTGTGTTTTGCTTCAAACAACTGATTGCCAAATTCCTCTGTTTCCCCTAAAAGGCTGTGATTGGTCTCAAACAAGTGATTGCCAAATCCTTCACTTTCCCATAAAAAGACATTTTTGCCTCTAGCAAGTGATTGCCAAATACTTCTGTTTCCCATAGAAAGCTTGCATTTGGCCTCAAACAACTCTTTGCTAAATCCTTCTTCAGTGTCCCCTAAAAAGGAATTTTTTTACCCTAACCAGTGATTGCCAAATCCTTCACTTTACCATTTTAAAGCTTTTATAGCCTCTAACCAGTGATTACCAAATCTTTCTTTTTCCCCTAAAAAGGCTATATTGTTCCTTAAACAATTAATTGCCAAATCCCTCTGTTTTCCCTAGCAAGGCTGTGTTTTCTCAAAACAAGTGATTGCCAAATTCCTATTTTCCCCTAAAAAGGCAAATTTTTTGCCTCGAACCAGTGATTACAAAAGCCTTCTGTTTCCCCTAAAAAGGCTGTGTTTAGCCTCAAACAATTGATTGCCAAATCCTTCAGTTTCACCTAAAAAGGCATTTTTTACTTTAGCCAGTAATTGCCAAATCCTTCATTTTCCCATAAAAATGATTTTTTTTTGCCTCTAACCATTGATTGCCAAATCCTTCACTTTCCAATAAAAAGGCAATTTTTCCTCCAACCAATGATTGCCATATCTTTCTGTTTCCCCTAAAAAGGCCGTATTCTGCCTCAAACAGCTGATTACCAAATCCTTCTGTTTCCCCTAAAAAGGCTTTGTTTGGCCTCAAACAACTGATTGCCAAATCCTTCTGTTTCCCCTAAAAAGGCTTTGTTTGGCCTCAAATAACTGACTGCCAAATCCTTCTGTTACACCTGAAAAGGTTGTGTTTGACCTCAAACAACTGATTGCAGAATCCTTCATTTTCCTCTAAAAATGCTTTTTTGGCATCAAAAAATTGTTTGCCAAATCCTTCATGCTCCTAAAAATTCTCTATTTGGCCTCAAACAAGTGATTTCCAAATTTGTGTGCAATAAACAAAAGTGGTAAATCCTGAGGTTGTGGTGGAAAAGGGAAGGGGAATAGGCATCATGGAAAGGGGAGCAGGCTTGATGTTCAAGGTTTATGTGGACTAGGTGCTACTGCTAATCCTACTGAAATCAATACTGATCAAACACTGACTCATCATATCCCAAGCAAAGTGACAACTTCTGTTACTTGACAGCTTACTCCAGGCTCTTTGGCAGCAGCAGAGTGATGCAAGTTGTAAATGAGACCCTTAAGAGCTTTTGCTACAGTTCATGGCAAGCACTGCATTATGTGGCCTGTCCTTCTGTTCCTCCAGCTTAGCATTAAACACATTACAGTCCTCAGAAGTGGTGCCTCAATTACCCATGTGTCACCCCATGTCACAACTCCCCATCTGCTGAAGGTAGGATGGGTATTTGTGCAAGGTGTGTTTGTCTCGGTATTGTGTCCCCATCTTACCTAGAAGTAGGATACCACACCTATGGATTAGGTGCAGTACCTCTGTGGTGACCAGACCACAGGGGCACCACATTAACAACACTCCCATGTGACTATTGCTATTGGCTGCAAGCTGTAATTGATCTGACTAATTTCACCTTTGAAATAAAAACTTATTGTGGTTTATTTCCTATTATAGACCTAAATCGTACATTGTCCTGGTTATAGTTGTCCATAATAAGATAAGATATTGAAGCCTTATACTTTAATATATCAGGCGTCTCTTACCAGGAACTTATTAATAATAATCTGTTTATAGAGAGTGTGGCGTCATGAAGGCAAATGGTTGGAAAAAGAAGGAACGTGTACAATGACCGGGATTAGAGCACGAGTCAATTTTATGGTGAAAAATGACAATTTATTAGAAAAAGTGCAGAAAAATGGACACAACATTAAAAACAATTAATATTGTGTAAAGACACAAATGTACTATTGCCCTAGGCAAAGAAATATTTTTAGTTGTAGCCAGGGACTAGCGAATTATGTCCCAGAATGGAGATAACCCTCTATTTAACGGATGAGAGCCATAATAAAAAAAACCTTAAAAAGGCAAATAATGGGGAACAACTCTCCACTTATTATATCAAATATTGCAATTGTCAATAAATTGAAACTTGTGAAACCCAAATCCGACTAATTTTAGTCAGGTATTGCTTAGAAAAAACAGGTTGCAAACAAAGATGGTTAGGGTGCCTATTGTTGTCTAAGTAACTTGCTCCCTGTAGATGATAATCTAAACCACAGTCAAACCGAATAGTGGCCAGTCATACCTACATTATGGAGGGCTGAACCTCAATAAATAGTCTAGAAGACAATAGCTGCAAAAATTGCATAGGCTGACACAAGGCTGTTGTGGTCTATGTGCACAGGCAAACACAAGGCAGATGAAACCTATAAGACATAATAGGGGAAAAAGATAGTTATACAACCTGTGAGAAGATGTATGCCGATGAACGGCTGGTGGAGGTGACCCCAATGGTAGTCTCACCTAGAGGGCATAAGAATAAATGCCTGGGGGAGAAAGCGAGCAGCCCGGTGCCCGACCTCTCACCTGTTAAATAGAGGGTTATCTCCATTCTGGGACATAATTCGCTAGTCTCTGGCTACGACTAAAAATATTTCTTTGCCTAGGGGAATAGTGAATTTGTGTCTTTACACAATTTCAATTGTTTTTAATGTTGTGTCCTTATTTGTGCACTTTTTTTAATAAATTGTCATTTTTCACCATAAAATTGACTCGTGCTCTGATCCCGGTCATTGTACACGTTACGTCTTCTTCCAATCATTCGATTACATATGTGTGACTGGTGATCACGCTCTAGTGACACCCTAAAAAACCTTCTTATAAAGGCAGATGGTCAAGCAGCAGGGTGAACCAGTTTACATTGCATCTGTCGCCAGATCCATCTTCAGCTAGGAACCCAAACCACCTCTTCTGGAAGAAGGTCACCACCAGGTTATGCTCATATATAGGGAAGATGGTGTGTCACGGTCCGGGCTGCTGTCTCAGTGGGATCCCAAGGGATGGATGTCTCCAAGAAGTCACAAGGAAGGCAATGGTTCCAAAGCAAAGATCTCCTTTATTCACCAACGTGTTTCGGTGCCTCTCCTGGCACCTTCATCAGGATTATACATGTACAGCAAGAGACAAGGTTTTTATAGCCCACAAAACAAGTTCCTTGATTGTTAAAAGGGGAGTGTCTGTTTACCATGATGTCAAAATCGTCATCAAAAGGGGCGGAGCTACTGGCTATGATGTAAAAAATCATCATCAAAAGGGGCAGAGCTACTGGCTATGATGTCAAAATCATCAAAAGGGGTGGAGCCATTGGTTTTGGCGCAATTTTACTATTATAAGGGTATTCTGTACTATATTGCATCACAATTTATTTTATAAATATAATAAAAACCTGCATAACAAATATATATCAAATAAAAGTAGAAATAAATAACACAGGAGCAAATAAAAGGAAAGAGAAACACATTTTTCCATAAAAGGCAGCAATCGAACCCATGGTCGGGTGTTGGTATCAGTTGGCATTCTCCTGTTGCACTAGTAGTGAATGCCACAAACAACTTCAAGGTTTTTATGGATGACATGGTGGGATACCAATGTCAGATAGGGATGTGGATATTTACCATTGTCAATAGGGGAAGATCATTGACAATAGTAAATATCCACATTCCTATCTGACATTGGTATCCCGCCATGTCAGCCATAAAAACCTTGAAGTTGATTGTGGCATTCACTACTAGTGCAACAGGAGAATGCCAACTGATACCAACACCTGACCATGGGTTCGATTACTGCCTTTTATGGAAAAATGTGTTTCTCTTTCCTTTTATTTGCTCCTGTGTTATCTATTTCTACTTTTATTGGATATATATTTATTATGCAGGTTTTTATTATATTTATAAGATAAATTGTGATGCAATATAGAACAGAATACCCTTATTATAGTAAAATTGCGCCAAAACCAATGGCTTTTGACATCATAGCCAGTAGCTCTGCCCCTTTTGATGACTATTTTTTACATCATAGCCAGTAGCCCCGCCCCTTTTGATGACGATTTTGACATCATGGTAAACAGACACTCCCCTTTTAACAATCAAGAAACTTGTTTTGTGGGCTATAAAAACCTTGTCTCTTGCTGTACATGTATAATCCTGATGAAGGTGCCAGGAGAGGCGCCGAAACCCATTGGTGAATAAAGGAGATCTTTGCTTTGGAACCATTGCCTTCCTTGTGACTTCTTGGAGACATCCATTCCTTTGGATCCCACTGAGACAGCAGCGCGGACCGTGACACACCATCTTCCCTATATATGAGTATTTTTCCACGTACGAGTGGCTGGTGGAGGCAGCAGCTTTAAACCGAAGGCTTATAAACCAGTTGTGGGTCACACAACTGGACCAGGTGAGTGTATACCTATTGATATGAATTTTGTTCAGAGGAGAAAACTGGGCACTATCCATGTGTTACGATTAGTGTAAGTCCATTCATTATTCCTGACTGAAGGAATCCAGCATCAAGGAGGTGCTCACTACACGTCAGTATATATTAATCCAGCAAGATAGACAAAAAGCCAGTGGCACTCACCATAAGTGATCTTCAAGTTTTTAATTCCACATATACATGTACGGAATCCAGATGATGGGGGAGGGAGGTGCGGGAACGAGGACGACGGCAACCGTTTCGCGGCTCACTTGCCGCTTCTACGGGTCCTGACATGTCAGGACCCGTAGAAGCGGCAAGTGAGACACGAAACGGTTGCCGTCGTCCTCGTTCCCGCACCTCCCTACCCCATCATCTGGATTCCGTACATGTATATGTGGAATTAAAAACTTGAAGATCACTTATGGTGAGTGCCACTGGCTTTTTGTCTATCTTGCTGGATACCTATTGATATACTCAGTGTGTCACTAGTGATAGGGCACTATTGCGCCTCTTGTCTCCCCCTTTTTGTATTTATACCACCCGGTTATGGGTATATTGCTTTTCAAAGTTGTTACACCTGCAACCACTGCTAGGCAAGAGCATCTGAGAGCCTAATTTATTCCAGAAATGACAAAAGCCGGGGTGGTTTAGGTGTTTAGGGATACTTTGTGGGATGGGGTAGAGGGCTCACATGGCATTCTCCCAGTTGAAGGCTTCTGGCAGGCGTGCTACAGAAGGCAAATAAAAATGGGCTTCTGCCACTACTACCTCCTCCTCAAACTCCTCTTCCTTGATTTGCTGATCTTCCGGCTGCAGCACAAGCAGCAGGTTTAATAAGCCCAAGCATGCTGCAAGATCCTGACTCTGAGCTGTGGTTGTTCAACTCCCAGCTGGCATATGGAACAGCTGACCTAATGACTGTAAGTCCCATTTCAGTGGGACCTCTTCAGGCATGTGGACTCAGCACTGGATCTTGACCTTGCTGCATATTAGGCCCAATGTGGGGAGTATGGTCGTACTCCAGCTAACATATATGGCTATCTCCTCTGCTGTCTGTTACCCCTCGGGGGTCTGCCGCAGGGTTCCAGCGCCCTCTGTTGGAGTAGCGTCTTCCTTACCGTATGCTCCCCGGGTACGCGCACCTGTCTCCAGCCGCAGGGGTCCAGGACTCTCTGCTTGAGCAGCACTGCTCCTCTCACTTCCGGGACCACTGCTTGAGCTATGACAATCCATCTCCAAATTAGTATCTGCTGGAGAACTGCAGGGAGCTTGCTCCTCCCCTCAGCCAATCACCAGGTCTCTGTGTTCTACCAATCAGGAGTACCCTGCTATGATATAAGCTTTCTGTTTTCTCTTACTCATTGCCAGGGCAATTTCTATGTAGAGAACTTGCTAATCCTGGTCTGGTCAGGTTGTTCCTTTATTGGCTTGATTTCTGATTACTCTTGTTCCTTCCCGCAGATTCCTTCCGTGCCGGCTCCTTGCTAACTCCAGTGGTCTCGGTCTGCTTCCGGACCTCTTCCCTGCTGAAGAGCTTCCTCCAGCCCTACTCCGGATCCTCTGTGTTCCCGGTTCCCGTTTCTTATTGTATACCCGGTTACTGTTTTGTTACCACGTCGCCTGGGGTCGGTTTAACACTCGTGTCTGCTTCATTGGCCCCTCCGAGGTTGGTACCGGCGGGATCCCTGTATAGGGGTTAAGCGCTCCGGGGCCTCCTTCGGTGGGTTTCCAGTGCTGCGACCTTGTGGCTCTCTCCAGGGGCGTGGGGTCTTGTGTTGTTGTTGTTGTTGTTCTAAATAAACCTGTTGACTCTACGGTACTGGTCCGCCTCTCTATCACCCGGTATCATCATCCGCTCTACGCGGTCCAGTGGGTCCACGTGTGGGGTCCGTCAGTAGGACGTGACACTGTCTACTCTGGTTGTAATGAAGTACCCTCATCCCTTGGGGTGATGAAGGAAATCAGATTCTGCAGAGCAGACATCTTTTGCAGTTGATACATCAGGTCTCCAAAGTGTGGACTGCAGGCTCGCATTAGTACAGTGTTGATGCATTGTACAACAATCCCATGATAAAGTATCTTTCCTTTGCCTAGTGTCCCGCTTCTTTATGTGCCAGGACCCAATTGCTTACAGGATATAATTGTTTGCCCAATCTTGTTGCCTATCTCCTCATTAAGCCCTTCACAAGGTGGGCTGAAGAAGGCACCTGACCAAAACCCATTTTCCATGCACCATGATTTGTGGTTAGGGGGATTGATTAGTGAACTCTGACACATTAGGAAGAACATCAGAAAAAGACAATAGTTTTTTCAGCTTATCGCCAAGTCATCTGGAATGTGAATAAGACTATGCGTGGACAGGTCCAAGATTAATGCTGTAATAACACACTTGTACACATGCCAAAAATCTATATTCTACATTTATGGAAGGAAAGGAAATAAAGGAATTGCATATTTTTAAGAAGCAATATTATGGTGTTTCATGAGCATGAACCGAATACCATGTTTGTTAAGCATTTAAAGGACATATGCTATTTTTATCTGAATTGCTAGCAGATAAGTGTAGAAGAGGTGGCCTTGCATGCTGCTGATCCTCTGATATAATTAATATATTCTCTGAACACTCTGAACAAAAAAAATTAAAAAAAATGATAAAAGGAAAAAAATTAAAACTCTCTTAAATGGATATTCAGAGGAGATTTTCAGGTTACTGGATTTCACAGCTGCTGCCACAGGTAAACTAGTATCCAGGTGTTGGAACATCTGCAGGCTGTGAATTTTTGGGACAGTGCCACATGTGGCAGCAGCCTTTTTCAAGGAAGCTTAAAAACTTTCTTTTAAAGTTCCATTAAATTCTACAGACTGAAAGAAACCAGTAAATCTGATAGCTGTGAACTCACCTGATCTTCGGTTAGGATTGTTCTCAGCCACCAGGTTTTCCGGCACATGTCTTAGGCTGGGGTCACAGTTGCATTTTTCACATGCATTTTTGGAGACCTGCGTTTTCAAAAATGCATGTAAAAAACGCACCCATAGGCCCCCATGTTAAAAAACGCATGCCCTAATAGCCAAAAAGCATGTCTGACTGTCCCATGCGTTTTTGGAGCATATCCAAAAACGCATGCGTTTTTTAATAAGGGGCCTAATGGAAAACGCATGCAAAAACGCATGTACAATTAGTGTCATTGAAAAACGCATGCGTTTCCCATAGGAGCCCATGTTAAAAAAAACGCATGCGTTTCCGGAAACGCATGCGTTTTTTTAACATGGGCTCCTATGGGAAACGCATGCGTTTTTCAATGGCACTAAAAGGTACTAATTGTACATGCGTTTTTGTATGCGTTTCCCATAGGAACCCATGTTATAAAAAACGCATGCGTTTTCTACAAAAACGCATGCGTTTTTCAAAACGCTCAAAAAAATACTACAAGCACTATTTTTAGGTGCAGATTCAAAAACGCAGCCAAAAACACAGGGAGCCATCACACACCTTAGAAAAGTCATGCTGACATGAAAAAAAGCATGAGTTTTGTTAAATCAATAAAAAAAACGCATGGCAACTGTGACCACAGCCTTAGCCCCAAACCTTCAAGGAAAGTTTTAGGACCCTTTTAAAATCTCAAACCTTTTCCCCGAAGAAGCAGAGTTTGCCAATTTTTTAGTAAATTGATCACGAACCGAATCGTCAACATTCGTGCAAATTTTAAACTAGCGAACATGTTTGGGGAAAGTTTGTTCATCTCTACTTATTAGTAGATAAACTAGGATAGAACCAAAGCTAACAAAGGTAAAATAAACTTTGTACTGAATTAGTATGTTATATTAGTAATGAAATCCATACAGTCGATTCATGGTCACTAATAAGTTGTTAGTGCCTTTAGTATGCAGTACACTATGTAAGCATTACTGCATTAATATTTATTGCAGAATCACTTGCTGCTTTGCATCTGCTAATGTGACTTATTGCTTTGGACATAGCACATCAGCTTACAAATAGCAGTTTAAGAATCTCACAGCAATAATGATGATCTACATGTTTTCTTTATAAATGGTTGGTTGATTCAGAGTCGCTGTAGTCTTGTCCAGGTTCAGATTAAGATGTTCTTTCTCTACGTACAAATGGAGTGTTCTGCCCCAGTTGTTATCAATTCAACACCTTTCATGAGCATTTAATTCACTAGAAAAAAATCTATGTTTTTTTATTGATTTCAGCTTGTGCTGATCCACTTTATTCTCCCCTTTCCAGCTCATGAAAAGTAGTTTCTTCTAGACTTTTTTTTTCACTTAAGGCACTTGGCATCTGCCGTTACTATCTCTGAAATGATCCACCTTTAATGGCAAGGGGCATTTCTTTTCGCTGACCTCAGCAGGCACATCTCTACTTACATTAATCAATAATAAACACCTTGGGTGACACAAGACAGCGATTTGTACCTGGAGGTGATGAACATGTTATTGATCTGTGAAATGCAGGAGACACCACTTTAAGCGATAAATTACTATGTTGATTAACCACTGAGCGGAATCCATTACAAATACGCAGACAAATATAATGGTTTTTGGTTGACACTTAATTTTCTGCTAATCTCCATAATGTGTCAATAATGAGAGCTTGTTAATTTCTTTTCCCTTATATCGCCAATGTACAAAAAATGTTCCCAAGGAACTAAGTCTTATAAATGTCTATATGACTGGGTGATGCTGTGCAGTTTCATAGTCAACACTGACCCTATAATGAACTATTTTAACTATATGTATATTGAGCTGAGTGTATGTATGCATGTTCACTAAAGGAAGGCACCGTTGCATCTACAATCACCAAATTTTACGCACACCCCCCATATGACTCAGGGATTGTCTATGACTATGTTTTGATGAGAAATTTCAACCCTTGCAGTCAGTCGCCAAAAAAAGTCTTATTTATCAGTATGTGTGTCCACTAAACTCTCATATATGATAATAGTGGACATCCTCCAATATACAGCAGGAAGCCACACCCTGACCCCTGTATACAGCAGGAAGTTGCACACAGCTCCCAGTATACAGCAGGAGGCAGCACAGAGCCCTCAGTATACAGCAGGAGACTGAATACAGCCCTCAGTATAGAGAAGGAGGCAGTACAGAGCACCCTAGTGTACAGCAAGAAGCCCCACACAGACCCCAATATACAGCAGAAGGCTGCACACAGCCCCCAATATACAGCAGGAGGCTGCACAGCCCTCAGTATACAGCTGGAGGCATATTTACTTTGTGATTTTTATGTGCAAAATAATTTTTCATTAAAGGACATTTCCGGGATATTAAAAAATGTGCCCAAGCATAACAGGCAGATAGCTGTCACTTACCTGCCTCTTGTTGCCGGCAGCAGTCCCCGCTATTCACCCCCTGCAGAAGCGGGCACAAACCACTCCTGTCGGTGACAGCATGGCAGTGTAAACAAAGAGCAAAGTGGCTTTTCCTCTTTGCTCTGTGTGAAGGGGCAGGACAGCCGACATTACACTGGTTATCAGCCGGCTCCCGCGCATCCTGATTGGGGGATCTGACTATCAATCAGCGTGATGTCGGATGTGACGCATGCGGACAGAGGGCAGGAATTCTCTCCTCTGTATTTGTGAGATCAGCGGAAGCTGAAAAATCACTGATAGGAGCAGTCTGAGACCACAACAGGCAGGTAGATGTCACCTACCTGCCTGTTAGTGCTTAGGCACTATTTTGCCGTTCTTTTTTGTTATAGCTAAGAACAGTTAGCTGCTATCCCAATCACCTCATTTGACTCAGGAAACATCCTAGACTATGTTTTGAGGGGAAATTTTTAGCCCTGCACTTTACAGTCAGTCACTATTTGTATTTGTGAGGTAACAGATATTGTTTTTACACTTACCCTGCATATTTATCAGGTGACCCATAACTTACCATATATGGAAGAGAGCAAAACAGTGATGTCACAATAGAATGGATCAAATGTAAATCCACAACGCAACTAAGGACAGTTAGTTACTATGCCCGGGCAATGCCGGGCTCTACAGCTAGTTTATTATATAAAGCTGAGTGTATGTGTGTGTATATGTTTATGTATGTCCACTAAAGGAATCTGCACTGTAGCATTTACAATCATGAAATTCTGCACAGCCACTTCATTTGGCTCAGGGAAAGTCATAGACTATGTTTTGAGGGGTAATTTAACCCCATGCTTCCAGTGAGTCACCAAAAAAGGCCTATTTACTGTTTGTATCTGTGAGTTAATAGATACTGCTTTGCCTGTTTTGACAGCCTGTATATTTAGCAGGATGCCTATAGCAAACAATCACAGCTCAATTTTTCAGCTTAAGCATGTCTGTGAAACATTCAGCGAAGCTTGCCGAAGACAAGGACTTCTGGAAAATGTTGCACACTGGGACGACACTCAGTGAGGCACTAGCCACACGAACCCCAAATCAACTAAGACACCTCTTTGCTATTCTTCTATCAACCTACTGCACACAGATCCCTTACCAGGCTGACATCTGGATCGTTGGCTTGAACCTCCTTCTAGTCATGGTGGGGTAAAGGGTTCACGGTCCTCTCTACACGTTTCTGGTTCCTCTGATGACACGTTGCTGTACCTGTACGGTGGAAAGCAGGTAGTTCAATATCCTCCAGGTCATCTATGTCTTCTCCCTCTTCAGGAAGGTTGGGCATTCGGGACAGGGCATCAGCATTGCCATTTTTGTGACCTGCCCTGCAGTCTCCAAATGAGTTAGAGGGTTGTTGTCAGTGAAAGTTGTGAACGGGGCGGATGCCAGGTAATGCTTGAAACGCTCTGTGATTGCCCAGACCAGAGCCAGGAACTCTAGCTTGAAGGAGCTGTAGTTTTCCAGGTTCCTTTCCGTGGGACGGAGCTTTCTGCTGGCGTAGGCTATCACCTTCTCCTTGCCCTGCTGGCATTGAACTAGGACTGCTCCTGAACCTTCATTGCTTGCATCAGTGTACAATAAAAACGGGAGATTGTAATCAGGATAGGTCAGGATTTCATCTCCAGTGAGAGCGTCTTTGAGCTTCTGGAAGGATTGTTTTTGCTCTGGTCCCCAGTGGAACGGGGGTCCCCTGATCTTGCCGTTTTTGGATTGACCTACTAAGAGGTCTTGTATGGGTGCTGCTATCTTGGTATAGCCTTTAATGAATCGTCGGTAGTACCCGACCAGTCCTAGAAATTGACGTACCTCTTTGTGAGAAGTTGGTGCTGGCCAGTCCTTGATGACGGTTACTTTATCCGGATCCGCTGCTACGCCTTCAGCGCTGACCACGTGTCCTAGGTATTGGACCTTGGGTTTCAGCAGGCGGCACTTGGACGGTTTCAGTTTCATCCCGTACTTGGACAGTGACTTGAACACTTCACTCAGGTGCTGGAGGTGATCTTCGTAGGTCTGAGAGTATACAATGACATCATCAAGGTATAACAAGACAGTTTCAAAGATCTTGTGGCCCAAACAACACTCCATCAGTCTCTGAAATGTTCCTGGGGCATTGCACAACCCGAATGGCATACTGTTGAACTCGCACAAGCCCATGGGGGTCGTGAAGGCTGTCTTCTCACGATCCTCCTCTGCAACGGCAACCTGCCAGTACCCACTAGTAAGATCTAATGTGGAGAAGTAGTTGGCAGATTTGAGTGCAGCTAGTGACTCTTCTATGCGGGGTAACGGGTATGCATCCTTGTGTGTGACTTTGTTGATTCGTCTGTAGTCTACGCACATCCTCATACTACCATCTTTCTTCTTAACCAGGACTAGTGGTGCTGCCCAGGGACTACAGCTATCCCTAATGACTCCTGCATTTTTCATGTCCTGTAGCATCTCTTTTGCTTTTTTGTAGTGAGTGGGTGGTATAGGCCTGTACCTTTCTTTGATAGGTGCATGGTTGCCTGTGCAAATATGGTGTTGTACCCCTTTAATCCTCCCAAAGTCAAGTGGGTGTTTGCTGAACACTTGCTCATACTCCCGAACTACCCGGTATACCCCATTTTTCTGGTGAGCAGGTGTATTGTCAGTTCCTACACTGAGCTCTTGACACCATTTCTCTAACTGATCTTTGGAGTAATGGGGTTCATCAGTGACTGTTTGTGCAGAGGATTTTACATCAATTACAGCATCATCTTTAACTTGGTACAATTTTGCGACAGTTGCATATCTTGGCAGTTTGACTTCGTCATCACCATAATTCAATATGCGTACGGGGACTCTCCCTTTTCTCACATCGACCAACCCTCTGGCTGTCAAGAGCGTAGGACTACTATCAGACATTACAGGTTCTACTACAGCTTGGTAGTCCTGCCGTCTGAGGCCTATGGCTGCTCGACACCAGATCATCATTTCACTTCTGGGTGGTACCACAATTGGAATGGGATCTGTGACCCGTACTCTGCCAATTTCACCATTAGACAATGTTACCTGTTGTTGATAAACCAGAGATCAGATCTGCTTTTGGATGGCTCTCTTCTCTCTGGGTCTACCAGCTTCAACACTCTGTTGGAGTAAAAACAACACTTCATCGATGCATTTAACCATAATATTAGTACCCAGTATTACGTAGGGATCTTTGTTGTTTGGTTTACCTTGGACCACTAGGATACCCTGGTTTTTCAATTGCACTCTCCCCACCCTTACTGTAGCTTCCCATTGACCCTCTATTGTAACTAGAATACTATTGGTGGCTTCAATGTTCAAATCGGGATTTGGGGGTTCCAGCTTAACATCTGGCCAGAACCGCCTGTAAAGGATACTCGGGATGGTTGTCACCTGGGATCCAGTGTCTATCAAGGCGGATATAGCGATGCAATCGATGACGATTGGTAGATATGGACAGTCTCCTACATACTTGTGTTCCCAGCTGGACGTTGGGCCTGGACAGTCTACTCCTGGGGTTGGCCCTTCTCGCCCAGGGGTTGCCCGTTTAAAGGACGGGACTGTTGAGTACATCCTCCTAAGTCATTCTGCTGACTGGTGCGGCGTCGGTCAGGACTGCGGCGGTCTGCAGGTTTTCCTCGCGGCGGCTGTGTCTTTCTCCTCATCCACGGGACGTCATCAGGGCTGTCGGCGAGCTGAATCTTGTCCGATGACCTTGCATCTGTCTTGGGTCTTCTCCCAACTTGTAGCTTGGCCACGTCTTTCATCAGCTGTTCAATGTTAGCACACATTTGTTCAAACCGGTCAGGTGTTGCAGTCTGTGCACTGGACTGAACCGCAGGGATTGGAGATGCTGCTGCCGGCACGGAAGGGGTGTCAGTATGCTGCTGCTGTGAAGCGGGATCAGGCACTTCAGCGAGCCGTTGTCCCCAAACTGTTAAGTCTCTCAAGGTATCAAACTCTGCGCCAGGATTTTGTATGGATCAACAGCTTGCTTGCTTTCTATCCTCAGATAGTCTAAGGCCCACAATAAATTGTCCAATTAACGCTTTGTTTTCATCTCTGACACTATCAGGATCGACTTGTTCTTAGCGCTTCTTGCAATCGCAGTGAATAATCTAGGACACTTTCTTGTGCTCCTTGGTTACAACGAAGGAATGACAGTCTTAATTCAGCTTCGGTATGGCATTCAAAAACCCGGGTTAATTTAGCGAATATCTGCTCCACAGATTCCTGAGTTTCTACAGGCCAGCTGCGGCTCTGCAGCTCGGCTGCGCCCGTTAACTGTCCCATAACAACTGAAGCTCTCTGCTTACCGGTCATAGCGTACATGTTCAGCGTCTGGCATATCTTCCTCTGGAATGTCTCCAAGGTGCTGGGTACACCGCTGTACTTAGGTAACCAGTTCGCACTCGGAACGTAAGGCAGAGATATCGGCATAATCGGAGCAGGTTGCGGTGGCATACTGCCGGCTTGTTGCTGTCCATCGGGAGGTATGTTTGGTTGTTGCGGAGGTACCGCATTGTTGGGAGCCGGGTTACTCATGGTCGCTCCCCCTTAGTTAAGCGTAGCCTTTCCCTCGGTTTCAAACGGAAGTGTCGGCCTCGCGGTGAGGAGTGAGGCACCACGGAAGTTTCCGGTTCCTGCTGCATACAGGGAAAGTCGTCAGAGCGTGGGGGCGGGGCCAATCTTCGCGCCCATTGCACAGTCACGCCCCTTCTTTTCCCGCCTTTCGCGCAGCAATGGCTGATCAAATTTACAGTTCGATTTTTACAGTCATTAAGTGATAACGGGCCTGCTCGTATCCTGTTTGTGACGCCAAATTCTGACTCACCGTAGCCGGGGTGTTCACGTTGCAGGCGTTGACTCTCCTCTTGTCACGGAAATGCGCCTGCGGCTGTGAGGCCCGGTGGTCCAGATCAATAGGGGGGATGGCGGAGCAGTAGGGGTTAAATGTCTTCGTGACGCCACCTGCGGGTGTTCGGTAACTGTACTGACGCTGCTGGGCCTCCGGGGGATGTTAGGCAGCAAGATGGAACGCTCCCCACAGGATGAGCGGGAGTCCCCGGATCCGGGAGCTGCACAAGATGTTGTGAGGCAGCAGCGGTAATACTGCTGTTAGACCCAGGAGTCAGACACAGACACACCAAAGTCTTTTAAGTACCTTTACTGGTGGTAATCAGGTACACCAGACCGGGTTAGTGAAGTTAACACTCCTGGAGGTTCACAGCAAGCAGTTAGTGTAGGCTTCCTTCTCTGTGTACTTCTGGTGCTAAGGTCGGGTGGATGTGGAATCCAGCCGGACCGGGCAGTATGTTCAGTGGAACGGATTTCACCTGGGTAGCTGCACTGAGGGCACTGTAAAAGGGTGATGATAATTCTATCTTCTTCCCTGGGCTCTCGCTGGTAGGTGCAGCAGGTGAACAGGGGGCTAGACTCCCTGTGAAGGATGCTGGTTCTCTGTGGTGGCTATGTAGTTCCCACAACTTCGGTTCAGGAACCGGTTATTAAGGGAGAGCGTTATGATCACTTTGGTGTCCCTGAGAGGTGCTTCTCCTTTTCCTCTAACCCCAATTGCAAGGGTTTCCTCACTGGCTGGATGGCTGGTTGGGCCTAGTGTGTGTCTCATAAGGTGGAGATCACACACAACCTGCAGCTCTTCTAGCGTCTGCACACTCTGAAGTTTCTCCCTCCAAGACCCTATTTATAGGGGGAACTGGCTCAAAGTGACCAGTGGAGCTCCCCCTAGAGGCTCGGGGTGAAACCAGGTGTTCTAAGGTGTTGTTGTGTTTCGTTTGTTATTTGTGAGTGTTGCTTGCTGTTAGCTCCATTCATGCCCTAAGGAGTTCTGTGGTGCCCAACAAGGTGCCAGGGTGCCACACTGTTGAGGAAAGAAATAGTATTCAATATTACCGTAGATGTACTGAGACAATGAGATCACTAATAGAGATGGGCAAACCCACCGATATTCGGGTTCAGAGAACTCTCCCGAATTTTTCTTAAGGTTTGGGTTTGGGGCTGAAAGTGGCTCGAACTTGAGACCGAACCCCAAACTCAGACTGTAAAGTTATGGGATGGGGGCTTGGAGGCTGTAAAAGAAAGAAGATAGTTATTAAACAGCATTATACTTTCTGGCGTTCACTTACTTGTACTTCTGTGGCCGCTCATTAACTTCCTGGATGTTCACTGCAGAGTGACCCAACAGGCAATTACAGATGCTGTCACAGAGAATTGGTGCACCAAAATCATGATGCCGTTTTTGCCATGGATTTCATGCACTTTTGGTGCACTTTTGACAAAACTGCATGCATTGTGTTCAATGTGTTCATCTGCATCTCCTGGCTAAAAAAAGCACCAAAACCTTGACTTGTTTTTTCTGCTTATTTCATGATTTTTTTGGTGCATTGTGTTCAATGTGTTGATCTGAACCTCCTGGCCCAAAAAAGCACCGAAACAGCCCTTTTTATAAAATTATTCCTTGAAATAATTTTTAAAAAATGATGTGGGGCTTCGCCATATTTTTGTATGCCAGGCACAGCAGGCAGGTACGGGCTACCCCCTACCCAAAGCTGCTTTTTTTTTACCTGGCTGGAAACCAAAAATATAGGGAAGCCTTTTTTTAAATTATTCCTTAAATTTCATGAAATAATTAAAACAAACTACATGGGGCTTTGCCATATTTTTCAATTCAAGACAGGTACAACTAGGCAGCTGGGGGCTTGAATCTTCAGCACAGGGTGGTCCAAGCTTTCGGCCCCCCCTCCCGCTGTAAATTGCAGGCTACATCTTCCCCAGAAAATGGCACATTTTCTGGTGCTGTACCCTGACTTTTTCAGTGGCCAGGGTGGCAGTGTCACACTGGGTAATAAATGGGTTAATGCCAGCTTTGTATTGGCATCTGGCATTAAGCCTGAAATTCATAGTGTGAGGCCAATATTAGACCCACCCCACAGTGAATTTCTAGTAAGCAGTAAAATTCACAGCACTGAAAAATAACATTTAGAAATTAAACACAAGACAAGCCAGTTTCCCATATTTAATTAACAAAAAAATTCCTCCCTCCGACAGGGAACATCTTCAGCGCTGCTGCATATCTCTATGACAGCATCTGTGATTGACTGTTGGACCCCTCTGCAGTGAATATCTACCGTAGGAAGTTGATGGGCAGTGAAATGCAGTATTATGCTGTTTAATGACTATTTTATTTTTACGGCTCCCCCACCCCCGAACCCCAACCCGAACTGTAACACGAACTTATCAGGAAAGTCTGTGTTTGGGATGTGTGCCCGAACACTAGGTGTTCGGTACGGATCCCGAACTTTACAGTTCGTGTTCACCCATCACTAATCACTAATACACCTAATTACTTCCTTATTGGTCACATAAATTATTATAAACATTCAAATTTCTTATTACAGGGCCAAATAACCCCCAATATTACCACACATTAATTAGTTCAGGGGAGAGTAGAGGCTCTCATATAGGTGACAAAACCCCTTTATGTTCTTCAATCTCAAGTGGACATAACTTAATTATCCTCTTTATTCCTCTTCTCTTTTCATCCTCTCTTCTATAGATATTGATAACACGAGGGTCATGGGACAGGCAGCGTAACATAAAGTCAGCCATGCGCGCCAGACTGGTAACAGGCAAGACTTCCATGTCCTAACCAAGAGGACGACTGACCATGCTCTCCTCCTCCTCTTCCTCTTCCTCACTTCTCCTCCTCCATGTCCTCTGGCCATCCACATTGAACAGATAGTATGACAGTTGTGCAGGTATTACTGTCTATAGTGCAGGAAACTAGCTCCTGTTCTTCTTCCTCCTCCTCCTCATTGTCCCCCAATCCACATTGGGATGAGATGAGGTTGGGCTGTGTGTATATTCCTGACTCCATCTCATCATGCTCCGCTTGCAATGCATCGTTTTTGATTTTGAGCAGAGAGTGTTTCAGAAGACAGATAAGTGAGATGGTGACAATAATGATGGCGTCATCACCGCTCACCATCTTGGTGGAGTCCTCAAAGGTTTTGGAGGACGGTACATATGTCGGACATTCATGTCCACTTCTGAGGTCTTATGTGTGGTGTTTGAGCCGAATACTGATGGCCTTGTTGATGCTGGTAGTCAACAACTGCCTTCTTCTGCTCACAAATCCTGACCAACATCTGCAGTGTCGAATTCCTGCGTGGGGACATCACACACCAGTCTGTGAACCGGAAGCTGTAAACGCTGCTAAAACCCGGTAAAGGTGGCCGAAGCAGTAGATGACTTTCTAAAATGGGCACACAGGTGTCATACTTTTACGAGCAGATCCGACAACCACGAGGTTGAGCACATGGACAAGGCATGAGACGTGTGAGCTTGCGCCGCCTCAGAGCCGCCACCAGGTTCTGGCCATTGTTACACATGACCATGCCTGTGTCCAGCCCAGGCCCTGGGGGTACTCGGATCACTCAGGCGCGGTCTCTGGGGGAAGTTGCGGGTAGCGGTGCCTGAGGCCGTGGGCCCGGGGGATGCAGATAAAAGATAGGTAGAGAGAAAATAATAGAGATGTCTGTCGTGACGCCACCTGTAGGGTTCTGGTGATGACACCGGCGCTGCTTGGGCCTCCGGGGTGATGGGCGGCAGCAAGGTGGAACCGCTCCCTACAGGACGAGCGGGGGTCCCCGGGGCTGTAAGTTGTAGTGAGGGTAATAGGGTAGCGCGGTCAGTGTGGTGCAGATGGAAGGAGGGACACGCACACATAAAAGTCTTTTGGTACCTTTACTGGTGTTCTGTACTGGTACACTCGTCCAGAGGTGAGGGAAACACTTTAGGACTTTCACAGCGAGCAGGGTTGTAGGTCTCCATGTTTCAGTCCTGCTGTCAGAGTCTGGCAGGCTTGGAACCCAACCAGACCTTTACTTCTTTCTCTGTGTGACTCTCCACACCCGGGTTTGCTGCAATGAGGGCACTCTAGGGGATCCCTGTCATGGCCTTGACTCCGGGCCCTCATTTCGTGGTGCTTCGGGTGTCCTGGAAGCTAAACCTCCTTGTGGTGCTGGTTTCTCTGCAGGGCCTATTCTCTATGTCCCTGTAGCTCGGACCCAGTGACAGGAACTCTGATGGGGTGAGTCGGTATGACTCTTCTGCCCCCTTCTTGTAGAAAGTTTCTCTTTTCTGCCTGCAACCCCTATTCTGCGGGTCTACCACTGTCTCAGGTGGATGCTGGTATGGGCCTAGCACGGCTCCAGTACCAGCTCAGCTCACTCAGATATTCACAGTTCTGTAGTGACTGCACACTCTAGTGTTTTCCCTCCAGAATCCATATTTATAGGGGGAGCTGGCTTAAGGCAACCAGTGGAGCTCCCCCTACAGGCCTCGGGTGAAAGGTGTTGTGTGGAAGTGGGTTACTCGCTGTGAGAAATCCCTCCATGTCCCAAGGGAATCTGTGGTGACCTGGCACAGGGTGCCACACCTGACTGTAGGTTCAGTGGTGTGAGCCACAGATCTGCCTGCTCTTTCGGAGCTGTCCACAACTCTTCAGCATTGTGCAGTTTGCCACTTACGCATATTAGCTTAACACAGCCTGTTGCTGCTTGGCCGAGGCAGTACTTCCAGCTTCTGGCTGATGTAGGGTAAAAGGAGGATGATGTTCAGGAGCTGTAGACTGTGGGGGCAACCCTGATTGAGTTAGGGCCCGCAATCCTTGGTGTCGGGAAGATATGTTCCATCCCAAGGTCCAACTTGATCCCAGCTTCCACTATGTTAAGCCAGTGTGCCATCAGCGAGATGTACCGTCCCTGCCCACAAGCACTTGTCCACGTGTCCGTAGTTAGGTGGACTTTCCCGGAAACTGCGTTGTTAAGGGCACAGCTAAGGTTTTGGGACACATGCTTGTGTAATGCAGGTTCAGCACAGCGGGAGAAATAGTGGCGGCTCAAGACCAAGTAACGAGGAACAGCCGCCACCATCAGGTTACGGAATACTTCCATCTCCACTAGCCTAATAGGCAACATTTCAAGCGCAAGCAGTTGCGAAATTTGCAAATTGAATAGTGTGGCCTGTGGGGTGTTGGCTGCATATTTGCGCCTGCGTTCCAAGGTCTGGATTATGGACAACTGAGCGCTGCGCTGGCACAAGGATATGGACGTGGTTGCTGATGGTGGTATTTCTGATTGTGCAATGACAGGTGCAGGACAGGAGGCATCTTCGCATGCAGTATGGACAGGGGATTGCCTTGCACACACAACAGTGGAAGAAGCAGTGGTGTCACCCGCAGACACTGCTCCTGGACCCTGGGGTTCGGCCCACAAAGTTGGGTGCTTTGTTACCATGTGCCTGATCATGTTGGTGATGGTTAAGCAGGTAGTTTTGCTACGCCTGCTGATGCTGGCATGGTAGGTCGTGCAAATTACCTTTTTGGAATTACCAGCAGAGTCCTTAAAAAAAAGCCATACTCGGAAAGACCTAACAGTTGTACTGGCAACTTCAGTCATGTTGGTGTTACGGGGAATGGTTGCCCATCTTCTGTCTGCGGCCACCACACTGCTTCTTCCTGCCTATTGGGGTGCTATGCCTTCCTCCCCCTGTGCGCAGCTGTCCTCACTCTGCATGTCCTCCATGCAAGGTTGGGTCAGTTACTAGATCCTACCACGTCATCTTCCACTTCCGCACCCTGATCCTCCTCCTGACTTTCTGGCAATTGTGTCTCATCATCGTCCATGTCTTGTGACACTTTCGGCCATCGCCTTCGTGCGACCATGGCTTCTCAAATATTTGGGAATTGCTACATACGATCTCCTCTTGCCCTATTCAAGTGGAGTGGCCGAGAGTCCTGAATATGTAAATGGAAAACTTAACAGCTCTTCGATGTGTCCACGTGTGGGATCAGTTTTGCCAAAGTATTCAGCATTGTGGGAGGAAGGAGGATCAGGGTGAGGAATATGTGGTCCAGACTCACAGCTACTGAGACTTGACTGTGTGGAAGACAGGGTAGTTGTGGTGGTGGCAAACTGACTGGAAGCATTATCCGCTGTCCAAACAACAACCTTTTGACACTGCTCTGGGTTTAATAGTGGTGTGCTGCGGTCCCCTCGGAATTGGGCCAGGAAGGTCGGACAAGAAAATGTGGGTGTTTGTTGTTGCATAATTGTAGCTTGCCCACGGCCTCGGCTTCTGCATGCACCATCACAATCACATCCAGTTCCTCGTCCCTTGCCACCGGCCTTGCGAGTCCAGCGAGTCCGAGTAGTAACCTGTACTTTTGCAGTGTATCTATACAGATACACTACAAAAGTACCCTAAAAGTTAATGTAAGGGGTTAAAAACAATAAACATTAATACTCACCTCCTGTACTACTGGACCAGGACCGATACCGAAGACCTCTGGCTGTTACAGGACCTCCGAGACCAACAGGAGAAGATGGGGAAAAAGACCTTGCAGTTCAGCCAATCAGCATTTGGCTAGCGGTCACATGGGTTGTGACGCGGCTGCACTGCGGTCACATGGGTTTGTCATGTGACCGCAGTGCAGCCGCGTCACAACCCATGTGACCGCTAGCCGAATGCTGATTGGCTGAACTGCAAGGTCCTTTTCCCCATCTTCTCCCTGTGGTCTCGGAGGTCTTGTAACAGCCGGAGGTCTTCGGTCCCAGTCCCGGTCCAGGAGTACAGGAGGTGAGTATTAATGTTTATTGTTTTTAACCCCTTACATTAACTTTTAGGGTACTTTTGTAGTGTATCTGTATAGATACACTGCAAAAGTACAGGGACTCGCTACCCCCGAGTAATTCCTAAGGAAACTCGGGGAGTAGCGAGTCCCCCGAGTCCGCTACTATTCGGGCGAGTCCCGAATAGTAGCAAGGAATTCGCCCATCCCTAGAGACAACATATTACGCAGCACTTTACAATTCGGAGGGGACATGTACAGACAATATGAGACAATACAGAGTAACAAAAATTCAAAAACCATGAGGAGTGAGCATCCTGCTCGCAAGCTTACAATCTATGAGGAAATAGGAGAGGTACAAACACATGTAACACATGATGTCATATATGGTCCAACAATCAATATAATAATTAGGGGATGCACGTAACGCTGCATGAATCAGTCATCGGTCGGGATCTGTACAAGTACAGATAAAGTGCTATATTATGCATGGGGGACAGACAGACAGTCTGCAGGTGCAGACAGATGACACAAGAGGCCTGATTTAGAAAAAGGAAGATAGGAATAGTTAGACAAGTGAGGTGAGGTGATAGGCAAGTCTAAAGAGATGTGTTTTTAAGGCTCGTTTAAAACAATTGGTATTGGGAATTAATTTAATTCTTCTTGGTAATCCGTTCCAGAGAATTGGTGCAGCTCGTGAGAACTCTTGGAGATGAGAGTGGGAGGTTAGGATTGTAGCTGATGTCAGTATTAGGTCCCTTGTGGAGGGCACATGTAAGGTGATAGACAGAGATAAGAGAAGAGATGTAGGGCGGAGCAGAACTGTGGAGGGCTTTGTGGGTGAGAGTGATAATTTTATATTGTACTCTATAGCGGATTGGCAACCAGAGTAATGATTGCCCTAGGATAGAGGCATTGGTGAAGCTGTTGGAGAGGAATATGATACTGGCTGCTGCATTGAGGATGGATTGGAGAGGAGAGAGTTTAGTAAGAGGGAGACTGATTAATAGACAATTGCAATAATCCAGGCGAGAGTGAATAAGGGCAACAGTTAGAGTTTTTGCAGAGTCAACAGTAAAAAAAGGTGGAATTCTAGAGATGTTTTTGAGGTGTAGGTGACATGAGAGAGTGAGAGACCAGATTTGGGGAGAGAAGGTGAGATCCGAGTCAAATATAACCCTAAGACAGCGGGTGTGCTGTTGAGGAGTAACAATAGAACCACATTCAGAAATGGCAATATTAGCTTTCGGAAGATTAGGAGAGGGAGGAAACGTGAGAAGTTCAGTTTTTGACAGATTCAATTTAACTTACAGAGAAGACATGATGTTAGAGACAGCAGACAGACAATCACTGATATTTTGTAGTAATGTGGAGGTGATGTCAGGAGAAGAGGTGTAGAACTGGGTGTCATCAGCACAGAGATGGTACTGAAAACCAAATCTACTGATAGTTTGTCCAATGGGGGCAGTGTATAGAGAGAAGAGAAGGGAACCTAGGACTGAACCCCGAGGAACCCCAACCGTGAGGGGAAGAGGAGAGGAAGAGGAGCCGGCAAAAGATACAAAGAAGGAGAGGTAGGAGGAGAACCAGGAGAGAGCGGTGTCCTTAACCCCAGTAGAGCAGAGCATAGAGATAAGGAGCTGGTGATCCACAGTATTGAATGCACCGGAAAGATCCAGGAGGATCAACAGGGAGTGGTGACCATTAGATTTAGCTGTTAGCAGATCATTAGAGACTTTAGTGAGGGCAGTTTCAGTAGAATGTAAGGAGCAGAAGCCGGATTGTAGAGGGTCAAGAAGAGAATTGTTGGAGAGATAGTGGATCATACGGGAGTTAACCAAGCGTTCCAGGAGTTTAGAGATGAAGGGAAGATTAGAGACAGGTCTGTAGTTAGCAGCAGAGTTCTGGTCGAGGGATGTTTTCTTTAATAATGGATGTATGCTGCCATATTTAAAGGAGGAGGGGAGAACACCAGATGAGAGGGAAAGATTAAATATTTTAGTTAGGTGAGATATGACAGCTGGAGAAAGGGATGGAAGGAGATGTGAGGGAATAGGGTCGCTGGTGCAGGTAGTAGGGAAAGAAGAAGCAAGAAGCCGGGTGACTTCTTCCTCTGTGACCGGATCAAAGTCCACAAGTTTGTTGGATGAAGTGCAGGAGGGAGGAGAATGCATGATGTTCTGAGTCTGTAAGGAAATTTCCTGTCGTATGTTGTCAATTTTGTCATTAAAATATTTGGCCAGATCGTCAGCTGTGAGGCTGGTGGTTGGAGTCTGTACTCTTGGACTGAGGAGAGACTGGAAAGTGTCAAAGAGTCGTTTAGGATTGTTGGCTAGTGAAGTGATAAGAGTGTTGTAGTAAGCTTGTTTGGAGAGGTGAAGGTCAGTGTTGTATGTTTTTAGCATAAATGTATAAGGGATGAGATCTTCGGCCAGGTTGGATTTTCTCCACAGGTGTTCAGCACACCTGGAGCACCGCTGGAGAAACCATGTTTGCAGTTTGTGCCAGGGTTGCCACTGTTGGTGCGGAGTTGTTTTAAGTGTAGGAGGTGCAGCTTCATCCAGGTCACTTTGCAGTATTTCATTATAGAGTTTTAGGGCAGAGTCAGGACAGGAGAGGGAGGAGATTGGGGCTAGAGAAGACTGTAAATTCTTTATAAGTTTCTGAGTGTCAATGGCACATATATTCCTATATCCTATAGGTGAACGAGTTGGGAGTATCCTTGAAAAGTTGACAGTATTTGACTGAGAATGAAAGAAGGTTGGGGTTAGAGAGTGGAAGAGAGGAATTTGTAAAATCATGCACTTAGGAGAGCCGGGAGAAGATCAGGTCCAATGTATTTCCATCTTCATGTGTGGCAGAGTTACAAAGTTGTGAAAGACAAAGAGAGGAGGTTAGGGTTAAAAGATGAGAGGGATGTGGAGATGGGGTTGTCGATAGGAATGTTAAAGTCACCCATGATAAGAGTGGGAAGATCACAGGCTAGAAAGTGGGGAAGCCAGGTAGCAAAGTGATCAAGAAATTGACGTGGGGGGCTTGGGGGTTGATAAACCACTGCCACTCGCAGGGAGAAGGGCCTGTAGAGTCTTACAGTGTGTACCTCAAAAGAAGGGAAGATTAGTAAGGGGACAGGTGGGATAACCTGAAAAGCACAATTTGTTGACAGCAGAAGACCAACACCCCCACCTGATCTGTTCTCAGGTCTAGGGGTATGAGAAAATTGGAGGCCACCACATGGGAGAGCAGCAGCAGCGGTAGTGTCTGACTGCTGAATCCAGGTCTCTGTAAGAGCAAGGAGGTCAATGTTATGTGAAAGGAAAAAGTCATGGATGTAGGAGAGTTTGTTGCATACTGAGCGAGGATTACAAAGGGCACAGTTGAAGGAGACAGATGGCATGCAGGGGATATTAATTAAATTCTTGGAGTTTCTGAGAGTAGTAGGGAAAAAGTTTGCTATTATAAGAAGGGCCTGGATGGGGTTTAATATCCCCTGCTACTCTGCATTGTGCTTTATACTCTACCTGCCTGTATACAGCTAGATTAGTCCTCAAAAAGACTGTTGTTTTGATGGATATTAGAAGCCTGGTACTCCAGCCCCAGATGTGATGACTTGTATACAGCCTCTTGTGCTACACTGCAGTGTGCTATATACCCTGCCTGCCTGTATACAGCTAGATTAGTCCTCAGAAGGATTATTTAGATGGATATTAGAAGCCTGCTACACCATCCCCAGAAGTGACTGGAATGCAGCCTCTTGTGCTACACCACAGTGTGCTAGATACACTGTCTGCCTGTATACAGATAGATTAATCCTCAAAAGGACTGTTGTTTTGATGGATATTAGAAGCCTGGTACACCAGCCCCAGATGTGATGACTGGTATACAGCCTCTTGTTCTACACTGCATCCTGCTATATACCCTGCCTGCCTGTATACAGCTAGATCAGTCCTCAAAAGGACTGTTTGTTTAAATGGAATGTGTACCCTATCTGACAATGTGGAATAGTGATGAGCACAGCGCCGTCAGATCTTATATAGACCTGATGACGCTGTGCGACCAGCCAATCACTGTAATGCCACAACCAACATGGCTGTGGCATTACAGTGTGTGGCAGCCAATCCCTGCATGTGGTCTGGTTCTGTAAAGTGCGCCAACATGCAGAGAGGGGAAGCTGAGCATGAGCCCGAGCATTTTGCCAATACTTGGTGTTCGCCGAGCATCACGAGTATTGTGATTCTCGGGCGAGCACTGAGTATCGGCAAAATGCTCGCTCATCACCAATGACAAGTCAGCTGAAATAAATGCATAGTGAAACAAGTCTTCTGAAGAACACATGGTATTCCAAGCATACTGAATACTTCACCATAGATCTTAGAAGGCCTAGGGTGAAGATCAGGAGCGGACACAGACATAAGATGGTCCCTGTGTTAAATCAACCAGGCATAGATTACAATTACAGCAAAGGGGGGAGGCCATAAGAGAAAGAAGCTGGGCACAGTGTTGGTGTAGATACAGGTTAGTAACATCAGCTACATTACTATATAGTACAAAATATCTTATTTAGATAAAAAATAATCAGGTTAGAACTATGATGTCCCCATATTTCACCAGTCATATTTTAATCTTCTCAGAATACAACTTTTTAATTTTTTTCCTATTGAAAATGCCATTTGTCCTTGGAAGTATAAACTACTAATAACAAGTACCGTAACACCGTAATGGCAAAAGTAAGCTGGAGTTCTAATGAGAGAAGTTAACGGTTATTTTTTAATATCCATATATTTAACACTGAGAGTGAAGAAGGCTCCAAACCATTTTAGATTAAGAATTGTTCATTTGATTCACAAAATGTTCAATAATATAGACATATTGGGTCTGTCATTGAAACATAAACATAGTTATTTTATATTCCTAATGTATAGTACAGCCATTAGGCTTCACCTAGCTAAAAGCTTTCTGAACGATGATGCTTCTTTTAAAACAATCCTGTGGGATTACTTCAGAACTTCAGAACTAAATCTTTATTAGAGAAACTATGATAGGACAATAAGAGCACTTAGTTAAATGCCTCAAGATTCACTGGAAGAGTCTAAAAGAGATTTTCAGCTCAGTGTAGGTGATACGTGCCAGAGAGCTGTACAGTATGAATCTTAGCAAGCGAAAAAAGTTTATTACAAAGTAGAGTATTAAAATTTATACCAATGTAGTATATTAGGCCATTAACAATCCAAAAACTAGTTCCATGTTCCCACATTATACCTTCCATTTTAATGCAGTGGAGCAAGGTTTTTCACACTGACTAAAACAATAGCGTATTTGTGAGTATGCTAAATGATTTGGCCAACTGTGGTGATTTGGTTTGTGTGTTGCATCACAAAAATTTTAGATCCACCAAAATCTGAAATTTTTCTGAAATTTATGAATTTAAGTTGTTATTAGTGATGATCGAGCGTGCTCGGCACTGCTCGTTATTCAACCAAACATCATGGATCTCGAGACGCTCGATACTCCATCAAGTATGCAGCTACTTGGGCACCATGCACAATTTCCCACTCCGCATGTATCACAGCTGAATTTCAGCCACTAAACATGCGGGGATTGCCTGTCAATACAGGAATGCTATAGCCATGTTGATTACATGCCTTAGTGTGATTGACTGGCTACATAGTGTATATATAAGATCTGGTGAAAAAAAGCGGTATGCACTGTACACAGAAATAGTGCATAGAGAGCTGGAGAAGGAATAGTGTATTACAGCATTTTATAGCCTAACAGTTCTTGCTGGTACTACAGTACATTAACCCAACAGTCCTTTTTTAGGGCATAGTTTGAATTATATTCTCTAATAATACAGCTCTTAGGCTAGGGTCACATTTACTGTAAAAATGCTCAAAACCGAATCAGGATCCGCAGCTTATAGGCGCCCATTATAATACCGGATTGCACTTAATGCAATCCGGTTACTGCATTCCGGTTCCGTTGCCTGAATGAAAAATCATGCAGGCAACGTTTTTCGCAGCGGTTTCAAAACCGCAGCAGGGCTGCTATAATGGGCGCCTATGGGAGCCCATCCGGCTAACGCAAGGAACATGTGAATGCCTACGGTTGCCGGATGCTTTGTTCATCCCTGCTGCTGCGGGGATGAACAAAGGGTTAATCTGTTAAATATATGTGGGCAACATGTCTCCAGGGGGTGTCCACCCTCCCTAGAGACATGTTGTCCTAATACAGTGGCATGTTAATGGTTAATAGGTTTTATTACTTTATCGGCGCTATTGTTGGTATTGTAAACTTCTGAATGAAAGCCGGTGGCTCCTCGGTGTAAGCAGGAGTATCATTACATTATGTGCGTAAGCACATTGCAGGGCAGCATGCATCCTCAATAAGGAGCTGACCCTGGAACTTTCGCCATTACGTACTGTACCTGCTGCTCTCTATGGCCAGCGCACCGGAGTTTCAATGTGCGCTGGCCATAGAACTGATGTTTAAGGCTTCAGCACCATGGAGAGCGGCGGTTACAGTATGTAAATGGCGTAAGCTCCAGGGTCAGCTCCTTATTGAGGATGCTGCAATGCAATGTGCTTTAGCATATTATGTACTGATATCCCTGCTTACACCGAGGAGCCGCCGGCTTTCATTTAGAAGTTTAGAAAGCCGATAATAGCGCCGATAAAGTAATAAAACCTATTAACCATTAACATGCCACTGTATAAGGAAAACATGTCTCTAGGGAGGTTGGACACTCCCTGGAGACATGTTGCCCACATATATTTAACAGGTTAACCCTTTGTTCATCCCTGCAACAGCAGGAATGAGCAAAGCATCCGGCAACCGGATTGCACATTAAGGAGCAATCCGGTTGCGGGTTTAGGGACACATTTAGAATGCAAAATGTGTCTGAAGGGACATGAGATTACCGCATCCGGACATTCTGAATGTGACCCTAGCCTTAGCTAGAATTAGTGTAGGGAAAGATGCTAGGGTAGGCATAGTGTGTTAGATGCAATTATAATCAGGAATTATTTCCTTGAAGCCTTTGGTGCTGCCACGTAAAGCCAAAAGTTCTTTCAGGACCAATTGAAATAGATTTTTATCTCCTATAATATATCTCTTTGCTGGAATTAGTGTATGGAAACATGCTGAAGTAGGGATAGCATATTATAGTCATCTAGTCAGAGATTCTTTATTGCCTTTCAGTCTGTTGCTATCATCACATTCAACCAAAAGTCCTTTCAGGGACAAATAAAATAGATTTTTCTTTGCAAATAACATTGCCCCTACCTACAATTACTGTAGGGTGAGCTGCTGGAGAAGGTATAACATATTAGATGCATCTAGTCAGGGAATAAATAAGTCCTTTCCATACATAACTGCTGACACGTACAACCAAAAGTCCTTTCAGGGCCAATTAAAGTAGATTTTGTTCTCTAATAATATCACTCTTACAGTTGAAACCAGATGTTTACATACACTATATAAAAAAACACAAGCATGTTTTTTTCACTATCTGACATGAAATCAGAATAAACCTTTCCCGTTTTAGGTCAATTACAATTGCCATATTTATTTACATTTGCCAATTAACAGAATAATGAGGGAGAGAGAATGTTTTAAGGCAGTTTTATTACTTCCTGCAAAGTCAAAAGTATACATACATTTCATTAGGGTTTGGTATCATTGCCCTTAAAGGGAACCAACCAGAAGGTTTTAGGTCTATAAAGTGAAACCAGAGCCTTACAGGCACTGGGATGCTGAGTGCAATCATACTTTTACTTTTAATATTACATGCTTGATTGCAGAGAAAAGTGTCATCAAACTATGGAAAATCTATGCAGCACATTTGCATAAGTGCAGCAGAACGTCACAATGAGGGGCTGGGTTTCTTTTAACACTCCTCTGTTTGCTCTAAGCCAAACCCTCCCTCTCTCCTTTCTCCCTCCCTCTCCCTTCCTGTCACTATATACCCAGACATATTACATGGGCATGGAGATAACATGATGTCAGGCTCAAATGTGCCCCAGATCATCATTCCCTCCCTCCTGTGTCACTAGATTATAGTTTTCAGTGCTTTTTCTCTGGCTATGTGTGAACAGCTGGCCACAGTGAAAGAGAAGGCCATGCCTCCTCTAATCTCCACATCCACGGCTGTCTCCTCTCAAAGACCTGTGACTGTAAGAAGAGAGCTGAGAACTAGATGACGGAGACACAGGAGGGAGGGAGTGATTGATGACCTGGGCACATAGAATGCCTGACATTGTGCTATCTCCATTAAAAATGTCAGATGTAATGTGCCTGGGTATGTAGTGACAAGGTGAGAGGGAGAGAAGTGGAAGAGAGGGAGGGAGGAGGGAGGGTTTGGCTTAAACCAAACAGGGGAGTAATACAAAGAAACCCAGCTCCATTTATGCTAATTTGCTGCACACATTTTCCAATGTTTGATAGCAGTTTTCTCTGCAATCATACATGTAATCATTGAAGTAAAGGTATGATTGCAGTCAGTATCCCAGTACCTGTAAGGCTCTGGCTTCACTTTAAAGCCGTAAAATTAATCTGTGTGCTGCCTTAGAAAGACTAGCATCAAAAAAGGAAACCACAGCTGTTCTAGCTGAAGCAGAATCCTTAGAGGCCACACAAAAGCTTGAGCTGCATAGGCAAAGCATTGTGCCGAGTCTGGAATTTATACCATAAGATTTACCACAACGCACATCTCCATACGTTAATGAACTCCCTGATTCAAACTGTGAGTCTGAGCTAGTACGGAAATGAGAACACATCTCTGATGTAACAAACAGGATTCAACATGGGGTTTGACTCCAGGACAGATGTAAACTTGAAAACAATGTGCAAAACAACTCTGCAAATGACTACCTTACCTCTCACCAGGTAACCAAAGTAAATCACCTTCCTGACACATGGTACATCATAAATCAGACCAAAGCAATATGACACCGGCTGGCACCAGCCAGAGGATACTCAGGTATGAACACACCTCACATCCCTAACAGGGTGACCCATCAACAGTATACTCTGCTGATAACTGGTTCAAAACAGACTTTGCTAAGTTCTTTACATGACGTGAACTGATTGCAAAGGGACTCTTAAAATGTAATGACCAAGCTGAAGGTTACAGAGCTTGGAAAGCTTCCTGCCAAAATATCACCAGAGACTTGGGGCTGCTACACAGGGAAGAGATAGACCTCTTAGTCAAATATCTGGGAGAAGAGTCAGGCTGACACGCAGCAAGGATCAAAGACATTACTATAAACCATCTTGAGATTGGCCTCAAAATGATCTGAGATAGGCTGGATGAGTGTTATTACTCAGCATAGATAACCAGTGCCCATTCCATCAGATGCCTTATCCTCTCCTGAAATGCAGAACCTTCAGAGGGAAATCTATGCAAGATCGCAAAAGCTTCCTGAAAGAAAATGGTATTTGTTAGGCTACTTTCACATACCGATTTTGTAAAATCCGATGCTGTCCGATATAAATCGGACAGCATCGGATTCTTCTAATGCCTGGAATCGGGTGCCAAATAGGCATCCGATTCCGACAGAAAATAGGATGCCCGCCCTCCTGTCAGATCGCTCCCTGAGAGCTGTCAGTCTCTCCCCCGGTCCTCTTCTTTATCCCCTGTGTCTCCCCTCTTGGCCCCCTGTCCTCTCCTCTTATCGCCCGGTCCTCCCCTCTTGGCCCCCGGTCCTTTCCTCTTATCTCCTGTGTCTCCCCTCTTGGCCTCCGGTCCTCCCCTCTTGGCCCCCGGTCCTCTTATCCCCTGTGTCTCCCCTCTTGGCCCCCGGTCCTGTGTCTCCCCTCTTGGCCTCCGGTCCTCCCCTCTTGGCCCCCGGTCCTCTCATCCCCTGTGTCTCCCCTCTTGGCCCCCCGGTCCTCCCCTCTTGGCCCCCGGTCCTCCTATGTGTCCTCCCCCAGTCCTTCAATGTGCTGCCCCCATGTGTCCTCCGATCCCCCATGTGTCCCCCTCCTCTCCTCCTCTCCTTTCTCACCTGTCCACGACTCCTGCACGGTCCCGCGCGTCTCCGGTATCTTGCTGTTCTGTCTTCTGTGCTGCCAGGACCTCTCGTGATGTCACAATCACATGACTGCCGGCTATTGGTTCCTGGCAGTCATGTGATTGTGACATCACGGCAGGTCTTATCAGCACAGACGGCAAGATACCTGGAGATACCGGAGACGCCGGGAGACGTCGGGGGCCTTGTGGACAGGTGAGCATAGTTTTTTTTTTTTAATTAACCCATTCATTCACTTTTGGAGCGATTTTAGTGTACTGAGCATGCTCAGTACACTAAAATCGGTCCGAGGAGACATAGATGTTTCCTCGGACCATGCTCCATAGGGCCCCATGTTAAATTGATCGGGTCGGATCGGATGTGCACTAAATGCCATCCGATCTGGTCCGATCCGAATCTGTCAGATTTTATTTTCGGTGCAAAAATAGGAGCAAGCTCCGATTTTTGCACCAATAAAAAAATCGGACAGATTCGGATCGGACCAAATCAGATGGCATTTATTGCACATCCGATTCGGTCCGATGCCCATAGGGCTGCATGGGGTCCGAAAATCGGTCCGATGCTGTCCGATTTTTATCGGACAGCATCGGAAATGCTAAAATCGTTATGTGAAAGCAGCCTTACACGTGCTTCTCATACAAAACCCATTTCACCAAAGACTGCAAGGTCAGTGTAAAATGCACACAATGTGGCTCCACAGATCACAACACAGCTCTACACACTGGCCCTGCTCCGTGGAGTACACAAAACACATCAACTAACACTGAGCATGGTGGGAAGGAACACTGCTACATCTACTCCAGAGATAACTTCACACTGTAAAGAAGTTTGCAAAGGGGCTATAGACAGTAGGTCCTGTTCAAACATATGCCTTGGCAGATTTTACCCAAAGGGCCATAGTGATAAAGCAGAGAAATTGTATGCTATCTTGGATGATCAAAGTAAGTGATCCTTGGCTAGCTGAACATTTGTTGACCTATTCAACATTAAAGACTAAAGCACTCCCTACTCATTGAAAATGTGTGCAGTTACTATAATGACAGCAGGCAGAAAAGCTACTGACCAAATCGAGTCCTTAGATGGAAAATTCTGCCTACCACTACCATCAAATTTAACCAAATCTCTGACAACAGATCTGAAATTCCTACGCCAGATGTGTCAATCCATCACACTCAGTTAAAACGTATAGTGCACTTTATACCGGAACTCAAGCATCAGGCCCAGATAAGGCTGCTGTAGGTAAGAAATAGTCTACAAGTTTATAAAATGAGATGTCACATGAATGGGCCCCATAATGCTCCCTGTGCACAAAGGCTAGACCTAGGATGGGTCATAATAGGAGACATACGCCTGGGATGCATGCAACCCCCTCTTCTGTGACAAGCATGTTCCAATCCTGTAACAATGAATTTCATGTAAGAAAACTAACTTACAGCATCCAACTGTCCAATCCTTTAATAGACTTTACTCACAACAGCATCATAGTATCGGAAAGTTATGAGGATAAATTAGGGTGCACTATCTTCCAGAGGACAAAACAAGACAATCAAGTAGCAATGTCTGTAGAGGACAAGTTGTTCTCAGAGATAATGGACAAGGGACTTGTTAAAGATAAGGCCAGCAGCTCGGTTGCACATCTTCCCTTCAGAATCCACAGACCATGGCTACTAAATAACAAAGATCAAGCGGTAAAAACGTTTCTCAATATTGTAGTAGCTGGGTATATAACAAATAACCTACGATTTGGTATACTCCTGAGTCGTAGGCTTATAGAGTACAATACTATAAAGCAAAAAAGGTCAGGGATATTTAAAACGTAACCTTTACTCAAACATTTTAAAAAGGTGCACCAAAGGTGTCTTCCTGGGGAAGAGGTTAAAGCCAACATACAAACATAAATCCTCATAAAAGAAGAGAGCTGGATGGGCCGACTCCTCCTCCTCTGCACAGTATCTGATGCCTCACTGGCCTAAGAAATCAGATGATAGAACATAAATACTCAATGGTACCCTTCTTTTTGACTAAGGTTTAAACCTGAGTTCGTTACAACCTCATGTATGCCCAATTTTTGTTATAGACAGTACTAGCCTGAAAAAACTCCTGAAAAGTGTGTGTGAGAGAAAAGAACCTGTCCAATTAATATGGTACAATCTCACAGGTATGTATTTCACTGTTAACACTTCAGCCATTTTAGGGTTCCATGTCCTTGTTCTAATGACAAATCAACTTCCAGGCTGCAAGTACATCATCCTGCCATTTTCTTCACGTTCTTCTCTCGACACATTTTATTGACCCCATCATCAGGGGAGTTATGGCCGTTTAGGGAAAGCAAAGTAAGAGCAATCATCAATCATGGCAAAAGGTGGTTTCTAGACAAACAAAAAAAAACAAAAAACACATCCTCAACAAGTGTCCAAGTATCAAATTAAGGGAAACCTATAGAACAAGAATGTTTCTGTACAAAGTACACTGGTGCCAATGTAGCCCACAAAGACCTCATAGTGTCTTATCACTTGCAGCCACACACCACCGCTTAATGCAGAGACTTATAAATGCTCTGCAGTGCTCTCATGTGTGGCGCCGGGAGCCGGAAGTGACATCACTGCTAGTCGTGGCCCAGTGCTTCCGAATTAAACGTCACATCCTGGTCACAATAGCCTATAGTGGGTATCACCGAGGACATCACGTGACTCGTTCAGGAAGCTGGCAGCGTAATGCAAAGGGTTTCATTAGAACAAGCCCCTAAAAGCACATAGATGGTGAACTTCTCAAAAAAACAATTAGCCATCTTTCCCCAAAGGATTTTGGTATGCAGAATTAACCTCCAATCATATATATATCTGTTTATTAAGCATATACTGGTTTCATAGAGATCAATCTTCCCCAGAAATAGTGGAAAGAGGAAGTGGGAGGAGGGGGGTGGATTTTACTTCATAGGGGGCCACCATACACATAAAACGTTGGTGAGGCACTTCATAAATTCAGATCAAAGAAGATCACATAGGGGAACTAATGGTCCCTGTACTGCACCACAGGTGCAGATTATAGATTATAAAGAAAAAAAAGGGGGAAATAGAGTGAGGAAATAGTATAGATCGATAATATTATTAGGACTTGATAGGGCTCACTCCAGATTTCTATCTGTCTTTTCCACTAATGACTATCCTTATTGATTGTTAATCGATCTATACTGATCCCTCCTGTAGAAATTAAATATTAATTTGGATGAAGCTATAATCTCAAGTTTCTTTTTTTTTCTTGTGCCGAAGTTCTGCTACAATTCGGTCTTTTTACTTATGAGTGACATGCCCCTCCAGGGCCTTAGGATACTCGGAACCGGGCTTTCTTGAGGCTTCATCTTCATGGGGATCACAGGGACAGAGACCAGGCTCCGTGACCCTGGCAGTGTCATTAAAAGTTCAGTGTGGGTGGCTCACTCTCTTAGGGGTTGGGTCCTGGCGTGGAGGGTTCATTCTGGACAGGGATGACTGGATTTGTGGATACTTGTTAATTAACACGTGACCCCAGACGCAGGTTGAGGCTATAGCTGGCCACCGCTGCTTTACAGTCTTCCTAGGGTGTGATGGTTGGGAGGCAGCAATATTCTTAAGCCCTCTACAGGTAGGGCTGACCCCTAGGGTAGCTGAATGTACCTGTGTGAGTTGGTAGTGGTTTTTCTGGTGCTCTTGACACAAAAGAAAGTTCACAGACACAATGGGCTGCAGCCTTCAATTCTTTTACTCATAGTCTTTGTGCAGCAGCCCAATGAGCACTGGGTTCTCGGAGACAGGGATCCAGCTACTCACTGGTAATAGGACGGCACGTAACCGGCACCCCTTCTCTGTCCTTTCCAGGTCATCTCACACAGCGCTTTGCCTCGCCCTTCCTGCCTTGCGCCTCACCACACAGAGCTCTGAGCCAGTGACTGTGGGCTTCTCTGAGAGGTTCCCCTGCAGTGTCTCCCCTCAGCCCTATGGTTGCCCCCTTTTCAGCAGATGTGTGCGGTTGTTGACTGTGTCACCTTGAAAGTAGCACAGCCTCCGCGTTGCTAGCTGAGCCTAGTCTTCTCCACTAGTCTTCTGGGTTCCCGTTATCCCCTGCGGCTCAGTCCCTCCCAGTGGCGTAGCTAGCCTGCTCTGGGCCCGGGGGCGAGATCTGCACCCAGGGCCCCCATGTGAAGAGCGGGGGGGGGGGGGGGTGTGCTGTCAGAGAATTCTCGTGCCACCCCAAGTGGCGTAGCAAGTGTTTGTGGCGCCCTGGGCGGTGGAAAAATTTGCCGCAGCTGCCGCCCCTAAGAATTGGGCCAAATGGCCACTCTCCTCCTGAACTCTCCATCCTTCTGCACTCCCCATGCTCTATCTTCCTGCACCCTCCATCCTCCTGCACCCTCCATCCTCCAGCACCCTCCATCCTTCAGCACTCTCCATCCTTCAGCGCTCTCCATCCTCCTGCACTCACCATCCTCCTGCGCTCCCCATCCACCTGCGCGCTCCATCCTTCTGTGTGCTCCATCCTCCTGCACTCTTCATCCTCTTGCGCTCTCTGTCCTCCTGCCATCCTTCTGTGTGCTCCATCCTCCTGCACTCTTCATCCTCTTGCGCTCTCTGTCCTCCTGCCATCCTTCTGTGTGCTCCATCCTCCTGCGCTCTTCATCCTCTTGCGCTCTCTGTCCTCCTGCGCTCTCTATCCTCCATCCTCCTGCACGCTGCATCCTTCTGCGCTCTCCATCCTCCTGCACTCCCCATCCACCATCCTGCAGCACCCTCCATCCTCCTGCACGCTCCATCCCCTGCGCTCTCCATCCTCCATCCTCTCTTGCATTCCCTGTCCTCCATCCTCCTGCACTCCCCATCCTCCTGCAGTCCCCATTCTTCTGCGCTCTCCATCCTCCTGCGCTCTCCATCCTCCTACGCTCTCTATCCTCCATCCTCCTGCGCTCTTCATCCTCCTGCGCTCTCCATCCTCTATTCCCTGCAGTGTCCATCCTCTATCCCTGCAGTTTCCATCCTCTATCCCCTGCAGATCCCATCCTCTGTCCCCCTGCAGATCCCATCCTCTGTCCCCCTGCAGATCCCATCCTCTGTCCCCCTGCAGATCCCATCCTCTGTCCCCCTGCAGATCCCATCCTCTGTCCCCCTGCAGATCCCATCCTCTGTCCCCCTGCAGATCCCATCCTCTGTCCCCCTGCAGATCCCATCCTCTGTCCCCCTGCAGATCCCATCCTCTGTCCCCTGCAGATCCCATCCTCTGTCCCCCTCCAGATCCCATCCTCTGTCCCCCTGCAGATCCCATCCTCTGTCCCCCTGCAGATCCCATCCTCTGTCCCCCTGCAGATCCCATCCTCTGTCCCCCTGCAGATCCATCCTCTGTCCCTGCAATCCCATCCTCTGTCCCCCTGCAGATCCCATCCTCTGTCCCCCTGCAGATCCCATCCTCCAGCCTCCCTGTATCCTTCATCACCCTTGCACAGCCTGACACCCTCAGCACCCCTCTCTCACACACCTCTTGGGGGGGCGTTGCAGACTTACCGCGGCTGCCGTGTGCGTCTGCTGTAAGGAGGAGGTGAGGAGGGGCGGGCAGACTGCAAGACAGGAAGTCCCGTCTGCGTCCTCCCTCCTCTCCGGCCGGCACGGCAGCCGGGTGGCAGCACGGGGCACGGTGGCCCCCCAGGGGGCGGACAATGGGCCCCTGATGTCGGGGGGGCCCGGGGCGCTCGCCCCCCCTGCCCCCCCGCTAGCTACGCTACTGGTCCCTCCACTTGCCTGCGCTTGACAATGGATACAAGCCCCACAGGTGGCTTGCTCACTTCCCGTGCCTCTGGGACTCCCTCGTTCTCCTGGAACCACTTTGGTGATGTACTGTCTAGGATTTGGCCATAGGACGAGCTCTCTCTTGCTCCAGTCCTCTGGACACTTTTTAGGCGTATATTTTCTAGCTGCCCTCCAACTCGACCTTGGTGTTCAACAGTCTCTCCTCAGCTGTTCCACCACCTCTTCTCAGCTGTCACTCTCTCTATTAGCTGTCTTTCTTTTCACTGTCGTCTCCTACGTTCTAGATGTTTCTCGCTCTTTTTATACCCAATGTCATGTGTCCCACGTCATCTACATGTGTTCTTTCTGACCTCACTCCTCCCAAAGTGCTCCCTCTAACTAACTCACTTCACCACCCAACACCACTACAATCATTCCTAGTGTGGTCTTGGTGTCCCAGCACCGGTCTGTACTACCCTTACCAGTAAGTGGGATACTACACCCTAACAGGGATGCAGTACCTCTATGGTGACTGGATCTACAGAGGCGCCACATGAGCACCAAATATATCAGTGAGCCAGATTCTGATTCAAAATCTAGACTATGTAGTCCTCACCTTGATCCTGCTTTTTCCCACTATGGCGATTCTCAGGATACAAGTGAAACCACACTTAAGGTACCGTTACACGCTTCAATGTTGTAATGATATCACCAACGATCTCACGGGAGCACGGTCGTTAGGACATCTTTTTTACATCGTTGGTGAGATGTCACACGTCTAGATACTGTGGATGACGCACCAACGATGTAGCGAGCAGCTATCGTTCGCACAACCCAGCGAACGATACTTGATCACTGTTGTGAATAGGCGAAGCCATTAACAACATCGTTATCATGTCAAACAGAACAGTGCAGCAGGTTGGCTGATCGAGGATCGTTTGATTTTAGAACATGTTCTCAAACATGAACAATTTAATGATTTATTGTAATCGTATCTCAGTATTACACGCAATGACGTCCTAACAATGTCGTTTGAATGACTCCAAACCCGTGACGTTTGAGCGATATCGTTCACAATCACGTACCATGTAATGGGGCCTTTAGATACTGAGCGTTGATTACGGTTGTTGTCACTGGTGGCCGGTGCCCGGGTCCGTGACCCTGGTAGGTGCTGAAAAATGTGGAAAATAAGATAATATAGGTGTAATGTTCAAAATTAAATGTTCGTGACGCCACCTACGGTGTCTTGTGAATACAATAGCACTGCTGCAGACCTCTGGGGATGATGGATAAGCAGTTAGATGATGTCTCTCCCCGGAGGTGGAGCGGAATTCCCAGGGCAGAGCTGTAGTACTTGTTGTCGTAGTCACAGGCACAGGGTGGCAGCTCTGCAGGCGAGAGGCTGAGTGATCTTTCACAGCAAGAAAGAATAAGACACTACACATTGCTGAGTCGCTGTACTGGTTTACTGATAACCATCAGGCACTAAACAGGTTTACAGTCTTGGGTAGCTGGCCTGGGTAGTTACCAGTGGATGAGGTGTCCTTCTGTGGCTTTCAACGGTGTTTATTTGGGTTCGCCCTCTATCCTCACTTTCACTGCACTGCTCCTACTTCCTTAGCGCGCCACTGCAGTGATGCACTTGTTCTGCACCAGGCCCACGGGTTTGTTAGAGGTTACCCTTCTCTCTCTCTCTAAGGAGATAATTACCCTTGGAAGGGGCTCAAACCCTGGACGGAGGTCCTGGTGGGGATGTTCGTTGGACTGGGTCGCTTCTGCCTGAAGACTTACGACCCTTCGGTGTTGGCGGCTCAGGGCTGAACTCTCTTGTACCACTCTCGGAGCCGGTTCTCCGCAATTCGGACTGGGATCACCCCAGACCGGGTATTAGGATGGTCTGATGCCAGGTGTTACCAACACCCTCGGGCTCCCCCTTCTGTCTGGGTCACCGCTCTTTCTGGGTGCCCTCACTCAGTGTCCCTTGAAGGGTCCTCCTTCTCCTGCTCCCAGCGTTCTGACTGAGCTTTCTTTACTGCTCTTCACTACTCACCTAAGACTTCTCCCACTGGGGCTTGGTCTCCTAGCAGGGGATTTAACCATTTAGTCCCCTGATTCTAAGTGTGTGAATGCATAGTGAAAGCCACATATGAACCTCCCCATCCACTGGGATACCACACACACTGGTCTGAGTGCAGTACCCCTTCATGGCGCTCCGACCAATGGGGCGCCACAAATACTTCCATTGTTGTCAGAACAGATTAGATAAGGTCCTTTTCTAGTCTAGAATCTTCACCAGTGCACAAGGAAAGGTTCACAATGTTTGGTGAGCAGTTGAGATAGAAGTTGACTAGCTTGCACAGAGTCCTGACCTCAGCCCCATCAAACATCTGAGATTAACAACAATGCAGATTGTGAGCTGAGCCTTGTCACCTGAGGTTGGTGTGTGACCTCACAAGTGGTCTCCTGGTTGAAAGATCAAAAATCCCACAGACACACTTCTTAGAAGAATGGAAGATGTCTTTGCTGAAAATGGTGATCAGCTCCATATTCCAGCGGATTTAGAATGGGAAGTCACAAGAGTTCCTGTCAGTGTAATGTGTAGTTGTCCAAATACTTTTAGTCCATATATTGTATTTTAGTGTATTTGAAAATGACCATGTTCTTCTTAACTGATATGCAATATGTTTCAGGTCTCCATTTTTACAGTGCAGTTTTAATGGTAACAATAATATTATTTCTGTTAGACTGTAAATACAATTAGCGGCAATTGAGATTTCTCAAGTAACACAACTGTGGGATTTGAAACTTGGATTCCAGCTGGTATTTTAATGAAGTGTGTGTAGACAGCAACAACATCTCTGTCACCCTACCAGCTGAGTTTCATACACAGACCTCTGAAAGGGACACCATGTGTTAACACTCACATAAATGGTGTAGTGAGATGCTGCCCCAATACTTCACAGTTCTGTCTCCCAGCCCATTCTTCTCAATAACACAAGGTGTCAACTCATAGTCTCAGAGTCCTTTTAGGCTTCATATTTGACAGTTTGTTGCAAAATAAAGTACCACACTGCAGAGGAGTCTTGGTCTCATTATCAGCCTCATAATGTACAGAATCTGTCAAACATGCGTTTGTTGGAATTATCTCTAAAGACAGACTGGCTGTGAAAATACTGATATGGAGAAACAATGGATTGTCTCCAAAAAAGGTTCCTTTTTTATTAAAAAATCAATTTCTCAAAACAGAATGATGATACAAAGGTGTGGGTACTAGAGTATGTTAGAACTTTAAAGTACAAGTAGGGGTGTTAAGGTAACTTTTAGATTTTGCATTAAAACATTAAAACTTTAGACAGTTTTTATACTGTTTTTATTTAGAGAGCGCAATGTGCGGTTGTATTTGATTGTATGCTAAAGCAACGCAGTCACAGCAACCTGCTCATGTATATTTATTTCATTTATTTTTGTGGTGCTTGTCAATTACGGTACATTTTTTTTAGTGTATTTTTGGAAGTATCGATTGCTTCCATATTAGCAATTCTTATTTGTCTTAGGCTTTGTTTAAATTAGAGCTAGGTCCTACTTGCCTTTTAAATTTGTAAAGTACAGGTAAATCTGATAGTGTGGATTCCCATCTAAAGAGGAAATGTCATTTATAGCAGATAGGCTTAGACAATTTGATCAAAATGTGCACTATAGTGCCTGTCATTATGTTTCCAGCATCTCCTCAGCAAAGATACTGGAAACCGTGGCACACTCACATCTTTGACGGGCTTGTGGCGTCTCCCCAGGCTTTGTCGACTGCCTCCTGCCCTCAGGTCTGGAATCTGTGTGACAGGCCTTCCAGGTACGCTCTTAGGCTGTGTGCATGACACAAATCTTTTTCTTAAAGACCCTACCCAGATGTACTTCTAAGTTTAAGAAGCACAGAATATTTAAGATACTTTCCTCCCCCTTTTGGGAGGTGCCTGAGCAACACGGTCTATCTCCTAGAGACACGTTACTAGTTCCCTATTCCTGTTTTCCATAACTATTCCTGCATATCCCATACCTGTGTCCGCAATTGCCTTCACACACATTTTTGTTGAAAAATGTGTGCTGTAAACTGCAATCCGGTAAGGCAGGGATGAACAAAACGGTTAAATAATAAGAATGCATGTGGGCAACATGTCTCTAGAGACATGCTGTCCACTCAGGGCAACATTCAGGGGTTAACTTAGCTGCTAACCCCATCGCCACTATTGTCGGCTTTCATTCATTCATTATATCACAAGCCGCCGGCTCCCAGCATCAGGACCACTATGCTAGGCACTTTGCTTAAGCCGACAATAGCGGCGATGGGGTTAACAGCTAAGTTAACCCCTGACATGCCGTCCTGAGAGGACAGCATGTCTCTAGGGGAGGTGGACACCCCCTAGAGACATGTTGACCACATGCATTCTTATTATTTAACCCTTTGTTCATCCCTGCAGCAGCAGGGATGAACAAAGCCGCCGGCTGCCACAGGCATTCACATATGCCTTGCGGCAGCCGCATGGGCTCCCATGGGAGCCCATTATATCAAATCTGCTGCGGCAGGGATACCGCTCCGAAAACTGCAGCCTGCATGATTTTTCACACAGGCTGCAAATCCGGATGCAGTAATTGGATTGCATGTAGTGCAATCCGGTTGTTATAATGGACTCCTATGTGCTGCAGTTCCTGATCCGGTTTTGAGCATTTTTAATGCTCAAATCCGGATCAGGATCTGCATAGCCCTGCCGCAGATGTGACCCTAGCCTAACTCAATCTAGTTTAAAACCTTTTCATGTGTCATATGAACTACAGTATGAACACAGTGAAGGGTGACCTGGGACCTAAAATCGAGACACAGCAATGGAGAGCAATTTAAATGCTCAGCTCACTGAAGGGGGAGGGGGGGCACCCACTATCCTTGTATTAAATACAAGGGACTGAAAATAGCACAGAAACTGAGCCAAAGCAACCATCAGTGTACATGCAGTTAAAAGCATGTTCACACCGACCATCAAACAGACAAAAACGGAGAAAAAAAAACTATATACAAACTGTAAAAATACCATGCCATAAATAAGTAAAAAGTGCTAATAAAAAGCAGGGTACTTAGTATATATACATTTTTCAAAAGGGTAAGGCTGGCTTCACACCACGGCAAGGTCCGGTCTGGGGCTGTCAAGCATGAAGCTGACAGCCCCGGACCGGATCAGCACACAGAACCGGAGGTCCAAATGTGCCCTCCGGTCCTGTGTGCAGCCGGATGGCTGTAATTGCAGCAGCAGCTGCTGATTTTTCAAGATCGCGGCTAGCATGGAGCTAGCCGCTGTCCTGAAATCGCAGCGGTGTGCAGGCGCCAGAATCTGGTTCCCGGATTTGCCCAGACCGGGGCAATCCGGTTCTATAGGCTCTCATGTTAGGGAGAACCGGATTGCCCCGGATCCGGGACAATCCGGGACAATCCAGGAGAATCTGGGATCCGGCTTTTTGGGGTGTTTGTTCACCTCGGACACAAAAATGTTGCAAGCAACATTTTTGTGTCCGGTGAGAATAAACTGAATTCTCCCGGATTCCACCGCAGGGATGAAACTGGATGGCAGAGAGCTGCCATCGGGCTCCATCCGGCCCCATAGGCTACTATGGGGCCAAAAAACGGTCAGGTGCTGTCTGGTTTACACCGGACACCCCCGGACCAGACCTTGGTGTGAAGCCAGTCTTAGAAGCCATCTCACCACTACAAAGTTTTTACAATTTTTATATAGTTATTTCTCCATTTTTGTTTTTTTTGTTGTTTTTTGTGAGCATGCTTTTACCTTCATGTACACTGATGTTTGCTTCAGCTCAGTTTTTTGTGTTTTTTTTCAGTCCCTTGTGTTTTGTACAAAGATAGGGAGTGCCCCCCCCCCCCATTCATTGACCTGAGCATTTAATTTGCTCTCATTGTCTCTATTTTGGGATCCAGGTTACTCTTCACCCTGTTCATGCTGAGGTCAGTACGACACATGAATAAGTTTTAAACTACATAGAGTTAGGTACCGTGAAATGGGTACACCTTGTTGCGGTTGGATAGCTTCTTAACTTTTTCCAAAACTGTATATACTCAGAATCCTGTTTTTTATTAGTGCTTGCTTTTTACTTACTTATGACAGGGTATTTTTACAGTTTTGTATATCGTTTTCTCTTAGATTTTTAAGGGGATACATAAGGATTTGACAATCACTTGTTTGAGGCCAAAAAACAGCCTTTAGGGGAACCACAAGTACTTGGCAATCAATTGTTTTTGGCAAAAAAAACCTTTTTTGGGGAAACACAGAGATTGGACAATCATTTGTTGTATGCAGAAAACACGGCTTTGGTAACACACACAAATTTTGTAATTACACTTGTTCTCAGGAAAAAATGCCTATATCTGAATGGACCCGCTGACCCTCCTATTCTGTCTAAAAAGCGAATGAATAGGTAGCTATCTTTTAAATGGAGCAGGACGGACCAGCACGGAGGAGCAGCAGATCTGTCCCTAGCAGTAACACTCTGAAAATGGCCACTTCTTAAAATCCGAGGGACACATGACACAAGCCAGACAATGACACAAGCCCTCGTGTCTACAACTTGTGGATATACTGTATTATGTGCCCTTATTGGCTGCTGACCACACAGAAAGTGCCAGGAAAAAAAATGGCGTCCGACTCTCTTCTGACCTCTCCCCATCAAATATGTTTCACTCACTATCCTACACAGTTAGAAGGTAGAAGAAAAGCATCACCGTAAATGCAATAATGATTTTTTCCAGTTCCTAAACAAAGCCAAATTCCCCGAATTTTTTGCAAACAGTTCTTGCTTCAGCTCCTGATCCAAATCTTCAATGTTTGTGCTGAATTTGAAATTAACCAACATGTTCAGGGAAAGTTCGCTCATTTCTGTAAATGACTACAGGGACATACCGGTAACTTCTATAGTTTTTATGTCAATGCCTGTAGATATTAAGATCACTGCATGATTATAACCCAGCAGTTACATACTGGTGATTAATTGTAAATTACCAATAAGGTTAATGTAAAGATTACATTTCAGCACAGTCTATCCGTCATTGGGTTAGAGAAGTTCTTTATATTATGTAGTCTCGGCCAGACCTCTTTCAGTACCAAGTGTAAAATTAGTTTGTACTGCATTGCATTCTCTCTTCTATCTTGCTATGCAATACTTGTCATTAGCATCTACAGAGCATTAATTATATTGACAGTTTGTTGTAACAGCTTGCCTCTGATATCAAATTCATTATGTTTTTATCAGAAACCTTTCCGCCTCCATTAAGATGAACATGGCACCCTGTTTATTAATATGCCATCCATTCCATTCCAGCAGCCACAGCTCAATGCATCAGCCTGTGGTCATTTTAATGCCAGCGGAACATTAATTTCGTTCATCAATATCTAAAAACACATCTGGCACAGGCGAAATATGCTGTAAGCATTGGCAAAGAGCATTTCAAATCTAAGCAGTCGGCATATGCATTGAAATTTAGAACATGGAAATGTTTGACTATAAAATCTAAATATCTTTCGCAAAGTTATTAGAATTACTTTGAAAAAAAAAATATGCGTAATACAGACTAGTAATATATAAAATATAAGAATTTGACATAATTAGAAAGTCTGTTTTTAATTGAATACCATTAAAGGGTTGGTCCGAAGGCTGAAGAATTTTTAACCTAAATCCCTCTCTATTTAGTAAAAATGTCCTATCATTCTCTGGCTAAACTATCTAGCTACTATTTATTTTTTCCCCCGATCTTCCTGTATGATGACACTTTGTTTGATAATCCCATTGCATACTGGGATATTAAAGCAAAACGTTATCAGGGGCAAAGGCTGTGGCAACAGACACAGCCCTTGCCTCCTTGTTAAAACCAAGCAAAGTGCAAGCTGCACAGTGAGAGCATCCGCTATGTTGCCAGCACAGATCAGTAGAGATGACAACACAGAGCAGCATGCACTGTTATTGCTCAGTATCAGACTACACGGCAGCATTCAGAGACCAGCACCACCTCGCAAGTGTGGTCAGTGCAGGGGCGGTACTTATCTCTGCAGGCTGCCAGGTACTCTGATTGCACGAACATGTGCGTTGCTCTGTGTTGCCGACTCTACTGTTTTGATCTAGAAATGAAGTGGATGCTGTCACTGTGCAGGTCGCACAATGCATAGTGAGAAGAAGGGGCACAGAAGGGATGGAGCAGCCCCTGAAATGAGCACTTCATTTCAGGGAGAAGGCAGAGGCTGTGACAGTGACAGCAGCCTCTGCCTCCTGCTAGGATGTCATGTTGTTTGAATATCCCAGCATGCACTGGGATTCTCAAAGTGTCATCAGATATGAAGTAGGGGGGAAAAAATCTATAGTTGTATGACAGTGTAGTCAAGGTAGGGCATTTTTAGTGCAGCTATATTAGTTTAGATTGGTGCAATAAATAGATAGGAATTCAGATTGCAATTTCTTCAGTCTTTGGATCACCAAATACCAGCTACGCCTTTCAAATCCAGTATTATTCGATAGCGGGAAATGTAAATAATAATAACAATAAATAACAACAATAATAATTAACTTCTTTACCCAGTGGTATACCACCAAGGTAGGAAGATCAGGTGGCCACTATGGGGCCCGTAAATCAGGGGGGCTCATTGCCAGCACGCTGAGCTCTCCCCCATGCTCATCATCACATGTTCAACTGTATCGGCATCACTGATACTGCTACAATTGAAAGCAATAATGAAAGAACAAGCACTCTGCTTCCTCCTCCATCATTATTCTGCTACGTCTTAGATCTGAGGTGTCAGCACAGTGGGCGCAATGACATCAGTTCATCGCGCATACTGGGAGAGTGGTGAAAACAGAGCTTTAGAAGGAGACTGAAGCAGCAGGGGACCAAAGAGAGGTGAGTATTTTTTATTTAAATCAGAGTTTACATGATGGCCATAAGACTATATGGATTACTATGAGTTGTGTATTATACTTTATAGAGAATTATGGAAAGTGCATTATACTGTATGGAGGACTATGGGCTGTGCATTATATATATGAAGGACTGTACGGGGTACATTATACTGTATTGAGGACTATGGGTTGTGCATTACACTATATAGAGGTGTTTTATACAGTACCATATGAAGGTCTACGGGCTGTGCATTATATTTTGATGTGCATTATACTATACGGAGGACTATAGGGGTTCAATATACTATTATTATTGTTATTTATTTATATAGCGCCATAATATTCCATGGCGCTTTACATGTTAAGAGGGCAGACTAGGACAAGTAACATAGTAACAATACAAGTAACAATGGCTGTGGACAATTCTAACGTATAGATACAATAGGGGAGAAGATCCTGTCCGCGAGGGCTCACAGTCTATGAGGGGCGGGGATACAGTAGATGTGAAGGACTATGTGCTGTGCATTATATATGGAGCTGGGCATTATACTATATGGAGAATTATGGCCTGTGCATTATATATGGAGGTGCATTATACTACATGGAGGACTATCGGCTTTGCATTATACTATATGGACGACTATGGAAGGTGCATTATACTGTATGGAGGACTATGTGCTGTGCATTATGCTATATGAAGGACTATGGGTTGTGTATTATACTATGCAGAGGTGAATTATATTATATGAAGGACTATGGGCTGTGCATTATATTTGGAGATGCATTATACTATATGAAGGACTATGAGCTATCCATTATATTTTGAGGTGCAGTATACTATATGGAGGACTGTGGACTGTGGATTTTATTTAGAGGTTTATTATACTATATAGAGAACTAAAGAGATGCATTACACTGTATGGAGGACTATGGGCTGTGCATTATTTATGGACGTGCATTATACTACTTGAAGAACTACGGGCTGTGCATTATATTTGGAGGTGCATTATACTATTGTCATGATTTCTCTACTCTGCGTTCAGGGTTTACTAGGCTGGGTTATTGACAATTAAGTCTTCCTATCTGGAGCTGGGATATGCTGGGTTGTTGCTTTTCTGATTGACAGCTCAGTCATTTAATCTCATTTTGGCTGTGGTGAGATTTTGCAGGTGCTCCTTGTCTCCTGTAATTGCTCCATGTGTATTTTTCTCTAAAATTTCTCCTGATGAAAAAAGTATGATGTGGGTAATCGGGAGTTACTTGCTGTCAAGTTAGCTTTTGAAGATTAGAGGCATTTTTTGGAGGGAACGGCGAATCAAGTCACCATGGTGACTGATAACAAAAATACAGCTTATATTGAATCAGCAAAAATGGTTGACCTCTAGACAAGCCAGATGGTCTTTATTTTTTCAAGATTTAATTTTTTGATAAATTTAAGACCAGGGTCTAAGAATGTGAGGGTTGATGCTTTCTCTCATAGCCTAGGTTCAGAACCTCCATCCTCCATTTTACCTCAGGGTATTGTTGTTGCCATGATATCCTCTGAGTTGGAAGCAGAGATCCGTGATGCTCAGTCATTGGCTCCTTCCACTGCTCCTGAATACATCTTGTTTGTCTCTGTGTACATAAGATTATGTCTTTTGCAAGAATTTCATGGCTCTGTTTTCACCCACTCTGAAAGCTATTGCTAGACACTTTTGCAGTCATCTATGGATAATGATGTTTAAAAATGTGTATCTGGAAGACTTCCTGTCTGAGCTGGGATGTGATAACACCTAGGAACAGCAGCTCTCACACCACAAGAATCCTACTGAGGAATCTGCGGACATCCACCTCCCCAACACAGGAGAAAGATGGGCTACAACCAGCTCCCACTCCACACCACCTGTAAAGGTCAGTCACATCAATCCTGGATAATTTCTGAGACCTGTAGGGTCCTGAGGCCTGCTGCCCATGTGCGCACCCAAGGCCAACACTGGCTGCTATTCACACGGCAAAAATCCACTGACTAAAGGTATAATCCTACAAACCGCACATAAAACCACCCTTCCCCCCACGGAAACACCGAGGGATCTACTTATCAGAGGTCAGTGCAGATTCTACAGGACTTCTCTCCTTCTCTCCAGTGCCCGTATTATGTGCAAAGAGGCCTGTGAAGGGTTCCCTAAAAGTGGGTCTGTGATCACACTGAGCAGAGAGAAAAAGCTCTCTCCGGCAACAACACACACTGAGCCCCAGGGAGGGGGTTCAAGAACATACGACTGGTCATTTTTCTTGGTGACAGCTCAAAAGGAAAACTGGTGACATCTGGTGGTCACCATAGTGAACTGAGAAATGGAATAGCTCTGCTGCCCACTAGTCGACAAAAAAATAAGCACACACAATAAAAAAATTAAAAAAAATTATATATATATTTATATATATATATATATATATATATATATGTAAACAACTGCAAACACCTACTGTGTACTGCAGCACAACATATTTCCATAGCTGCCAAGAAACATAAGAAGTGATAATCTCAGGAAAAAGACCAAACAGCAGATACAGAGGGGCCTGATGCTGACTCCATCTACGTCACCACTTCAGCAAATGGATCACTAGTGTTACGCAGCTCACAAAAGCCATAGGGCCCCTGACAAACAAGCAGTGCGAGCCACAGAGTGGAAAAGCAAATAGAGTCTGTGGAGCCTCGGTTAGGAGTCTCAAACACAGGACTAGCCAGATATCCCTCCAGGGAAGGACCCAGCCAAGGGGTGGCTCCTTGCAGAGAACACCATAACCACCATGTTAAGTTGCCCTTTTAGTTAATATCCAGCTCTTTTACAAGCTTAGAGATATGACAAGGGAATACCAAGGCCAGGTATCCATCCACAGACAGCTGTTTTGGGGTGTTGCCCCTCATCAGTGTGGAGTAGGATTCTGGCTAGGTGGAAGCAAGGCCTAGTAGACCAACATCACCCTTGGCTGGGTCCTTCCCTGGAGGGATATCTGGCTAGTCCTGCGTTTGAGACTCCTAACCGGGGCTCCACAGACTCTATTTGCACATTCATAATTCACAGGGGGCAATGCGCCTAGGAATTCACTGTGTTGAGCGCTTTAGCTAGCTGCCTGCAGTGTCCCCCACTGCCTGGGGCCACTTTGTCCTGCCTGGGGCCACTTTGTGCTGCCTAGGGCAACTTTGTGCACTGTCTGTGGCCTCGTGCATTTCCTGGGGTCCTTGTATGCTGGCTGGGGCCCCTGTGTGTAGCCTGGGATCCTGTGTGTAGCCTGGGGCCCTGTGTGCTGCCTGGGGCCCTTGTGTGCTGTCTGGGGCCCCTAGCACTGCATGGGGCCCTAGTATTGCTTGGGGCTCCTGTATGTTGCGTAGGGCCACTTTCTGCTGCCTCGGGCCCCCATGCGTTGCTTGGGGCCCTGTGCACGGCTTGGGGCCCTGATCTATAGATGCTGTGGTATATGGAGGGGTATAATCTGGCCTAGGCCTGTTTATACCCCGGGGTATAGTTTGGGTTAGGCCAGAATATACTCAGGGTATATTCTGGCCCAGGGGGGTATATTCTGGGCTAGCCCAGTTTATACCCCGGGGTATAAACTGGGCTAGGCCAGAATATACCCGGGGTATAATCTGGGCTAGGCCACTTTAACCCGGGTATATTCTGGTCGGGGGGTTAGTCTAGCCTGTTACACCGGGAAGGATTTTGGCGCCAGTATATGCTCGGCCTTTTGATTAACCGCCTTTCTGTTTTCTTTAGTTTTAGGGGAGTTTTTAATTTTTGGCAGTAGCGACTGTTTTGGTGCCTTACATTTTATTCCCATTTGCGTTTTCATCGGGGTGTCATGGAGGTGTTATCTTCGTTTCAAGTGTGTTGGTTTTCATCTCATGGGTGGGGGGTCACAGCTCAGGCATACGCCTTCCCTTCTCCTTGGCAGATGGTGTGTGGTTTTGTTCGAAGGCTAACATGCGCCGGGAGTCCGGTTGGACATAACCCTTCTATACACACAGGTTATCAGGCGGATTTGTGCCTAGGATCAAGCTGCGGCCAAAAATATTCCATAAAAGATGAGATGGTACTATTTGGATTTACCTCTCCAATAAATGTTTTTGGTTAAGATTTAAATGTATGGTTCTTCATTGTGTGGGACGGAATTGGTGGTGGGTATTGTCAGTCATGAATGTATGGCTTCCACCCATAAAGAAAACACTCAGCTAGGATCACTGAAACCAAAACCCTTTTGCTCTATAGGGATGGCGAGGGCATGGACTACAGGAGAGAGCCCCCTGACCATGACTAGCCACCCTCACAGTTATATGTAAATGCGACATAAGAAAACATCTGAGTTCTTTTTGTCTCTACGTGTACACATTCAGCCACCCTTTCACTGTAATAATTGATCATCACTACATTCAATAATATTAGTTATTATGGACATAACTCAGAGAACAGGGGTCCTCCACTTGTTCTGTGTCGGAGCGTCTCCAGAGGCCTGCAGAAAATGTGCATGAATATGTAGACGTGTTCCTGATAAGCAAGGCAGATGTTTTACAACTGATGTCAGTGTAAGTCGATTGCCAGTTTATTTGCTATTCCCCTACCCGTCAGTCAGAGACAAGCTGATGTTTAAAAGTAGCTCAGCTGTCTTTAGGATAGTCTAGATCAGCTTTGGAGTTAGTCCAAATCTTAAATGGAGTTTGTTCCTTAACCAAGGCGGCAGTTCTGAAATTTCTTCCATATGTCAGGAGATTGGAAATTATGCGGTGAGCATTCAATGTGGTTTTATAACTCGAGTATATGCAATACATTTCTAGCTTCCTAAAAAATCTCAGTAAAGTTCATAGAAAAATGCTCACATTTCATTTTAAATGCTATGGCATCTCTCTTTATAGACATTTAACCAAACTTTATTTGTTAACTACAGCGTGCCATTTGCATAAAATCATCCTAACAGCTGATCTGATTATTTCTTGGCATAACTATGGACAGTGAAATAATATGCTGACAGCTGTACTGCAACATAAATGGACCGCAATAGATGCTTCATACTCCAAATCAGGTTTCCTTGATTGAAACAATTTTACAACAAATGTAAACAAATGATTCTACCATAGCTGTTCATACATTTATTTTATTTTAATCAGTAACTTATATTTTAACTTTTCTACATTTTATTTAAGGGAATCTATCATCAGGTGTTTGCCACTTTAGCTGAAAGCAGCATAATGTATAGAGAGACCCTTATACTAGTGATGTGTAACTTACTGAATTTCTTGATATTAACACTGTTTTATCAGTAGATTATTACTTGAGAACTAGTGTGTATAATGATGTGTAGTTCTCCATATTCATCAGCTTTGTATAACCCCACCCCTATCACAGATTGGCAGCTTTCTGACTATGCACAGTATACACAGAGAGCTGCAAATCAGTTGTAGGGTAGGGTTTTACAGTGCACAGCATTCAAAGGAATGGTATATCTACAGCAGATACAATGTCATTTTATCAAAACTGCAGCAAGCAGCCCACTAAGTAATACATTTTTGGAATCATGGCCTCTGCCTAAACATCAAGCTGTTTTCAAATGGAGTTGAAAAAACCTGGTGACAGATTCCCTTTATGAAATAGGAAAGTATAATTGTATAATTGTTATGCATTAATCCCTTGCACATGTACGTCATAGGTCGTGTCCCACTCCCTAATGCGAGCTCACGCTGTGAGCCCACATCATCCCCTGCACATCTCACCTGATATCATCTGCTGAGATGTTTCAGTATCGAGTAGGAGCCGCACGCAGGATTATTTTTTGCTTCTGCTGAGATGTGCTGCTAACACCATCGATCCGATCACTTATCCGATCAGCATTGTTAACTCTTTGAATCCAAAGCCCAGCCAAGGGGACCGCGCTGTTCCCTGCTGTAATCAGATATCCCGAGAAGCAATCACGTGGTCGCAATCTGTCTCATGCAGAGCCTGGGGTCCTGTGTTGACCCCGGAAGCTCTCTGGGATCACTTCACGTGGATGGCTGGCAAGTGCCAGCATCCACAGATAGTGATCATTTGTGCTATGTACTGAAAGGCTGCAGCTCTTCAGTACATAGCACAAGCAATCGGACTATACAGTGCTGAGGCCCTCTAGTGGCCAGTGCAAAATAAAGAGAAAATAAAAAAATATTTTTAAAAATATGAAAAAAAAGGTTTAAATCCCTCCCCTTTTAATCCATTCAAAATAAAGCTGTTAAAAAATAAACATATTTGGTGTCTACGCATTCAGGAAGGCCCAATCTATCAAAATATAAAATCAATTAATCAGATAAAGGTAAACTTCGTAACAGAAAAAAAAAGTCCAAATGCCAAAATGATGTTTTTTTTGGTCACCACAACATTGCAATAAAATGCAATAATGAGTGATCAAAACAACGTATATATCCCAAATGGTATCATTAGAAACATCAGCTCAAGCTGCAAAAAATAAGTAATCACACAGCCCCAGATCCCGAAAAATGAGGACGCTACGAGTCACAGAAAATGGCAACAAAAGTGCAATTCTGTTTCTGTAAAAACTTCGACATTTTTTTCACCGTTTATAAAACAGTAAAAGTATACATGTTTGGTATCTACAAACTCTTATGGTACCTTTACACGCCGCTACAGAAGGTAGAAAACAACCGGGTTACGGAGACAAATGTATCTTGCACCGTCAAATCAACCTGAGGTAGCGGCGTGTAAACTAGCTCGTTGCCACCCGTCACTGTCGGCACCTGTTTCAGAGCAGTGCTCTAAAACAGGTTGGTTTCAACCCGATGGTAGCGGCGTCTAAATACGGTAGGGTAAGGTTTTTTCGCCACCTAGTTAACTCCCTGGGGCATGACACAGCCTCCGGGAAACCACCCCCCTTCAGCGATCATTGGTGGAAGCTCCTGCGTTGCGATTGGTTGTCGCTACATAGGGCGGCATATTTAAGGAGATGACCAGTCACACTACACAATTGCTCGAGCGTCATGTATTAGCCAGCCTCCTGCGCTGGCTGGCCAATCATGATGCTATTGCTTTGTCCTATCAGCGTACGAACGTCTCGTAATCCACAATTCTGGCACGCCTATGTGTTGTCCCTGCTGCCCCAGGTCCTCCCATATTACCTTCTGTCACGGCGTGTAAATGAGGGATGGTGCTCTACAGAAGGTAACTTGAGGCACCCGGCCGTGCTCCGTAATAGATTAAACCTTCTGTAGAGCACCTTGTAGCGGCGTGTAAAGGCGGTATCGGGTACCGTTTGCAACCGTTGGTGCGTGCTAATGCACGTGAAGCACCCGGTTGTTCCTAACCTTCTGTAGCGGCATGTAAAGGTACCTTAACTGACCTGAGGCATCAAACCGACATATCAGTTTTACCATATAGTGAACATGGTGAATAAAAAAACAAAAAAACAAACATATAATTGCACAATTTTTGCAATGTCACCTTACTTCAATCTTTTTCCCATTTTCCTGCACACTATATGATAAAATAAATGATTTCATCTGAAAGTACAAATTGTCCCGCAAAAAATAAGCCGTCATATGTCTGTAGTAATGGAAAAATAAAAAAAGTTATGGCTGTTAGAAGAAGGGGAGAGAAAAATGGAAAATCGCCAGGGGAGTTTTCCATAAATAATATTTATTACATATTCAGAGGATAAGTGATAAATGTATGATTAGTGGAGTCTGACGACAAGAATGGTTGTTCCCATGTCTCAAACTTGAGATAGGAAACCGGGCACTGACCTTTCTGAGGCTTCACGGAGGGGCACACACAATGGCGTCCAGGAATCCGGGGCTGCTCGGCACAGTCAAAGGCAACAATTTAGAACAGAAGATGCGGCACTCATCCAGGTCTGGGTTGCTCTGCGGTTTTTATTTATACAACCACGCGGCTACAAGCAAGGGAGGGCGTGCAAGGGACTACGGTCATTGTCTCGCACACACTTGTGCTACTACGGGTCCAAGTTGTTCCCATGTCTTCTATGTGAAAAGAGCCTGACCGATGCTTTATTTATTTCTATAGGACTAATTAAGATAGATTTGAGTCCCATAGAAGTGAATTATGGGAGTGCAGCAGCAGTACATTAACAAACAACCTCCTCTTCTATGGCCTTCCTGCTAACACTTTTGCATCTCTCCAATACATCCTTAAATCTGCTACCCGACTAATCCACCTCTCTCCTCACTATTCCTCCATTTCTCCCCATCTGCAAATCCCTCCACTGGCTCCCAATTCCCCAGCGTATCTAATTCAAACTACTAACATTGACTTACAAAGCCGTCCACAATCGATCTCCCACATATATCTCTGAACTAATCTCCTGATATCATCCAACTCGTAATCTTCGATCCTCCCAAGACCTCCTTCTTTCCTCCACACTTGTACGTTCCCCATCTAACTGCCTGCAAGACCTTGCCCAAGCATACCCCATTCTCTGGAATTCTGCACCCCAAAACATCCGACTGTCCCCCATACTTGGAACCTTCAAGCGGAACCTGAAAACCCATCTCTTCATAACAGCCTACAACCTACAATGACCACAGTGCCACCTCACCACCACTGGAGGCGGCGCTCCACCACCTCCACAGCAGACCCAACCTATTGTCTCTCTCCCCACTGCCCTGGAGAATGTAAGCCTGCAAGGGCAGGGTCCTCTCTCCCCTCTGGATCGGTCTGTCACTGTTAGTTTTTTCACTGTATTTATAATTTGTTTGTATGTACCCTTTCTCATGTACAGCACCATGGAATCATGGTGCTCTATAAATAATAATAATACTAATACTACTACTACTACTAATAATAATAATAAAAAAGAAGACTTTATGACCTATTCAGGCTTAAATTAAGGTTGGTGAAAGCCATATATCAATTTTTAATTTATGAGTGTACAGTACACTGAACATACAAAGGAGACTGAGAAGCAGGTGACTGATATTGGAGAGGAGGTTTGAGGACTAAAATTGAGCAAACCTTCCCCGAACATGTTCACCAATTTCAAATTCGGTACGAACATAGCAGATTCGGACTGTGGTCGACAGACCGGAACAATTTCCAAAAACGTCAGCGAACGCAGATTGTGTCATTAAGTAATCTGATTTAAAAAAAGTATTACTGCATCTAAGTGATGCTTTTCTCCTACTTTCTGACAGTGTAGGATAGTGGGAAAGATGTCTTTGATGAGAGGAGTTTGTTTGGAGAGGCCAAAGTAGTTGTACTCCATTTTTTTCCCAGCATTTTCTATGTGAATATTCATAGTCTGCAGCCAATCAGGGCGCATAAAACATCCACAAGTTGAAAACACAAGGGTTTGTGTAATTGGCTAGCTTCTTTTATTGGCTGCGAAAATCACATAAGAAGCGGCCATTTGCCATTGTTGCCATTTTCATAGTGTTAATGCTAAAAGACAGGGATGCTGCCACTCTGTGCTTCCTGTGCTGCTCCTTCTGTGTTACAAATTTAGATAGCTAGCTTCTCATTGCTTTTTCTTAGAATATGAGGGCGAAAGTGTCCCTCCGGACATAGATCGGGGGAAATAGCTATTCTCCTTATGGAAAGCAATTAGAAGACTCATAGTCACAATGCTCCTCTGGGAAATATGTGTGGTGCCCCTGCGATCAGGAGGCCACAAAGTGAACTGCAGTGAGGAAGGTAGGACAACAGTTGCACCACAACACCCTCACAGATAGCTCACACAACCACTAGAGAGCAGCAGCACCCAACCCGGAGCCCGGGAACTCTAGGCGGGCAAGGGGTGGTGAGTTTAGAGACAGTGGGTGGGCCGACAAGCAGGTCAGGTGACAGAGGGTAGATAAAGAGCAGGAGGAGGAGAAAGGAGTCAGTAGGCAGGTGTAGGCTGAGCAGCAAAGAAAGAAGCACCTGTCCTGGAAGAGTGGGGTGGAAGGAGCGCAGAATCTGGAGAGCCAGTGTGAGCCACAGAGAGAAAGCCCATCCGGAGCCAGCACCCAGTGTGAGGGACGAGAGGGCCAGTGATACTGGGCCCTAGAAACACGGCTGAGACGGCAGACTGCAGGCGGAGTAGCCCTCCTATTGAACCCAAAGACACGGTTAGAAGGAGACTGGTAGAGCCTCACCCAGGAGGACTATTGAAGGCTAGGCAAGCAGCAGAGTTTCGGCTCTGAAGGGGACCGTTGATCCACCCGGCATCCCCAGACAACCGACGGGGTCTCTAGCTACATGTTAGGGTTCCCACCCCAAAAGACAGGCAGCTCAGTGGCAACCCAGAGGACCCACAGGGGTATGAGCCACCACCATACTGTCCGGAGTCACACACAACAAGTGAGAAAGAGAGAGTCAAAAGCCTGGAAAGGACTGAGAATGAGTGAGGGGTCATAGAAGGAACAACCTGGCTGCAGGGAGTAAAGGAACCCAGAGGGGAGAGTTACGCCCGTGTAAAGACTGTAAACTGTGACTGTGAACTGTACCTGAGAGAAAGCTGAGAAGTAAACATGGTGAACCCTGATTCTGACTCCCTTGCATGTTTCTGCCTGCACACGATTCCTTCCAAACAGGTCTGCAGGAGAATACAACCTGAGGAGCCACAGCCTGTCAGCTCTGAACGCTGAAGGAGGATTTCTGCAGCATCAGGACAGTAAGTGCCCTGCACCCAGCACAATCCTGCACCATGCACTACACAATAGACTTTATCATCACTGCCCCGGGGAACCAAGTTCTACCCGCGGAGAACTATACCATCCCAAGCTGCTATAACATCATCCCTGGAGGTTCTGCAGCAGCGGTGGTCCCCAATATTGACCATAAACCGTGGGTGGCGTCACAACTGACATTATCCCCTGTAAATATTCCCCTTTTCACTGCCAGGCCCGGGACACGGTCCGGACCAGGACCTCCCGTGACATCCCCAGAAGCAGACCCGGTCCGGTACCGAGTACCCCGTCCCAGTGGGCTCGACATATGCAAATTGTCACTTCAGTGAGGAAGAAGGCAAACTCTATTACCACCTAATAAAGGTAGCAATCCTAAAAGTCATAATTGACTTTTTAACAAGCCTTTTAATATGATTTAGGATTTGTGCCAGATCAGAACCCCAAACTGCAGACACTGCGTTTCGGGAGACAATTACCGAAATACAACGTCTGCAGTTTGGGGTTCTGATCTGGCACAAATCCTAAGTCATATTAAAAGGCTTGTTAAAGAGTCAATTATGACTTTTAGGATTGCTACCTTTATTAGGTGGCAATAGAGTTTGTCTACTTTGTCACTGAAGTGACAATTTGCATCCGGATATAGCCATTTTGTACTAAGAACAAGTATAATTCCTAAACCTGTGTGCAATGCCAAAGCCGGCGAGTTTAAAATCACCGCAAATGCTGTCCCCGGTCGTTCAGGACCACAGACAGTATCACACTCACACGCAGCACACTCATGTATACAGGCAGGCACACTCAACTCAAAACCACACTCACACAAAACACGCATCACACTCGCATCACTGTCGTGCATCAAACACGCTCATATTAGCACTACTTTTAATAGGTAGAATAGGCAAGTAATAAATGTATTGGTAGCGTCTTTCTGCAGATTATATATCATACTCACACAGCTTTGCTATATACCGATATAAATACATAGCTCTGCTACATGCACATATAGACACACAGCTCTGCTACATGAACATATATTACCAAATAAAAATTACAGCCTACATAAGTCATTTTTAAAAGTACAATTGCACAACTATATAACAATATGGTATAAAGAGGACATATAAAGTTGTTTTGTAAACAGGGATAACAAGTTTATTACACATATCCATATACCGTACACATATTCACATACATAGATAACAGTAAAATGATAGTTAAGGTTACAAGAAGGCATACAAGGTAATCTGCTTTCGAGTCGATACAGTGGCATGGCTGAAAGTTATCCTGGTATAAAAAACCAGACAGACATGTAAAGTGTAAAGAATCGTGCAACAATAATGCAGTTAGCAAAGACCACTTACAGTACAAATATCACTGGTACACAGCTTATATATGGAGTCCAACAGTTACATAGTAAAACCTTTTAGGTCTTGGTCTGATTCCTTAAGTATATGTGGAGCCGGATGGACAAAGACCACCAAAATGTGGCTTGAAATGCCATCCACTCCATTTAGTAGTTTAGTTTGTGTCATATTACCGGTAGTATGGATTCACAGCCAAGAAACCACCAGGCCACACTCACTCTGATGTACATTTCACATCATGGGCTTTCTCAGGGGGCAAGGCCACAGCAAGCCTCGACCTCATATTTAACCATGTGACAAAGGTCACATGGTATTACATCCGCCAATCACAGACACTTTACGGCGCATGCCTCCTGCTGCACAGAGACCGCCCACCCTTCCTCCTCCCGGTCAGCTGGCAGAAACCCTGCTCATCAGATGTTTACTCCAGTTACCATGAGAGCAGGTGGCACCCCAGTGAGTCAGGAGGCAGGTGCACTGGTCATGTGACAGGCGGAGGTCACTCATACAGATGGAACTGTATCATAATAACATTAGGTTCAACAGACCCAATACATGGCAATATGACAATAAGGCCCCTTTCACATCTAAGGGTAGTTTCACATCTAAGGTTGGTGTGCGTTTTGCTAAATGTAGGTTTTAGGCGTTTTTACCGCTAAAAACGCATAAAAAACGCTAGCGTTTTTAACCCCATTGATTTCAATGGGAACCCATGTAAAAACGAATGTAAAAACGCATGTAAAGCGCATGTGCGTTTTCAAGAACGCAAAACGCATGCGTTTTTGCCAATGCTGCCCAAAACGACGGGGAAGACGTCTTGTGCTGCGTTGGCAAAAACGCATGCGTTTTGCATTTTGAAAATGCACAGGTGTTTTGCATGCGTTTTTACATGAGTTTTTACAACTGAAATCAATGGGGGTAAAAACGCTAGCGTTTTATATGTGATTTTAACGGTAAAAACGCAAACTAAGCAAAACGCACACCATCCTTAGATGTGGAACAGGCCTAATGCTTTGCTGCATTTTGCTTCATTTGCGTTTCCATGCGTTTTTACCGCATTAAGGCATCAAAACGCATGTGTTTTTGTCCCCATTCATTTTAATGGAAACGCATGCGTTTGATGCGTTTTTGCGGTAAAAATGCATGGAAACGCAAATGAAGCAACACGCAGCAAAGCATTAGATGTGAAAGGCACCTAAGACAAACCCCTGATAACAGTGATTGTTAAACTTTAGAATCAGGCGATATTAGCCTCCATGCCATAGCTTAACCATATACAGTAATAGCCCAACTCCACTCAGTGACAATATACAATCTGCTATACAGAGAAAAATTGCACTATACATATCAGACATGACAAGTCTGTAAAACATGATATATATACACAGTTACAAACATGAAAAGGTCCATCCATGGTATGGCTAGTCCACAGAATTTTCAGTCGAGTTGAAATATGTAGCCAGATTTTATCTGAAAAAATAAACAAGAATTAAATCCAAAAATATACACAATTAAAAAAGACACAGCAATTCTGTGACAATGCTTATATTTGCTACAAGAGAACATGCTGCAAAAGACGACGTCATAGAAAGGATGCAAAATTGTTGGTCTTTTAGGCCCATAGGGGCTATTGTGCCCAGGATAGCAATCCAATGGCACTCCTGCTGTAGCAACTTTTTCATGACATTCCCTCTCCTGGCACCCAAATTTACTTGCTCAATCCCGCTGACCAAAAAGGTTTTGGGATTTCAATTGTGATGCAGTCTAAAATGGCATGGGATTGTTTTTAAATTCGCGACGTCCTCTGCATCTTTTGCAACCTTACTCTCAGCTTCAACTGACTGGAGGTGAGACCCACCTAGACCTTAGGGCATCCACAAGTGGCATAGTAGATGACCTGACTAGCTGTGCATGAAATGTAACTTTGAATAGGAAATTCATGTCTCCCATCTGAACTCTGAAACTTGTTTGTTGTTATAACATTTCTAAATGCTACACAGTCACCACAAGGGAAACATCCTGCCAACTTAGTCACTTTCCCAAAAGGTGTCCGTACCATATGAATATAGTGACTGTTCACTAGGATGTCCCTTAGGTTTCTGCTGCTTCTGCAAGTCATCTGCAGAAACTCCAAGAGAAACTTGGATAAGGTTAAATCATTCTTAAGGATGCCCCAGTGTCTACATAGAACCTCTTTCATCTCACCCCACCGCTCATTGAAGGTCGAGATAAACCTTGTGGTCTAAGGGAGGTTTGCAGCAATTTGTTGCGAGAGGTGTGTTTCGCTCTCCAATAACCCCTCTTGATTGAACGGTTGCTATAGCTCCTGGACTGGAATCTGGCCCTGAGATCACCTGCCTGTTGTTCAAACTCCAACTCAGATGAGCAGATCCTTCTTATACTTAGGAATTGGCCAATTGGGACGGCATTAATTGTTGATTTGATATGGCTAGACGATGCATGCAACAAGGAATTTGTGGATGTTGGTTTCATAAAGACATTTGTCTGTAGGTAACCAATAATATCTGGTCTGATCTTAATATCCAAGAAATCCACTTCCTCTCTACTGCAAACATTCATCAGACTCAAGTTTAAGTCGTTGATATTTACACAGCCAATTAAGCTCCTGAGGTTATCCTCACCACCTTGCCAAATAAAAAGAACATCATCTACGTACTTTGACCAAAGATGCACATGAAATACAGACTGGGCCCCATCCCCACTAAACAAATCTCTCTCCCAGAAACCAAGAAAGAGATTTGATTAGGATGGGGCACAGGCGGCACCCATGGCGGTACCTATCTTCTGGAGATAGAAGATGTCTTTAACAGTAAAAAATTGTGCTTGAGGATGAACTCAAGGAGCTCCAAGACCAGTTTAATGATTTTTGCCGTCCTAAGTGCTCATCCCAAGGAAAAACGGACCGATGCCAGCCCCTGGTTATGGTTGTTGGAGGTGTACAGAGCCTCCACATCCGCTGTTACCAGCAGCATGTCAGGCTCCAGCACAATCCCATCAATACATTTCAAAACACCAGCAGTATCCTTGATGTATGAAGTTAGCAGTTCAACCAGGGGCTTTAAATAATAATCAATGAACTTGCAGACAGGGTCACAGGGCCCGCCCTGGCCAGAGACTATAGGACGTCCCGGAGGTGTCACCAAACTTTTATGTACCTTGGAAATAAAATACAACGTGGGGACTTTTGCCTCCTTCACTAGCAAACCCTCATAAATCTTTTTTGGAATAATGCCCTGACTGAAGACATCAGAGATGATTGAATTCAATTCACGCACAAAGAATCTCAAGGTGGACGATGGTAATTTTAGATAAGTTTCCTTGTCACATAAATGGCGACTCTCCTCCTTTTCATATATGGCCTTAGGCCACAATACCACATTTCCCCCTTTGTCTGCTGGTTTTATAACTATATCATCCAGGCTTGCCAGCACTTTAATGGCTTGTCATTGTCCCTTAGTTAGGTTGTCCCGTTGTCTATGTGTGGAGATCCTCTGAAAATCTTTGATCTCTAAGTCAGTAAAGATCTCCACTGCTGGACATAGGGACAAAGGGGGAAATTTGGTTCATTTAGGAGACATACCATCTGGAAAATCACCCAATGTTGACATGCCCTAATCCTCCAGGAGATCCTCCAGATCATTCAATGCCATCCCTTCACAGTCAGGTATGGGGTCGCTTGGTGGCGAGTTTTTTTTCAAATAACTTCTTAGGCTGCTTTCACCTTGCGTTTTTTTTCCTGTTCGTGGGATCCTACTTTTTGCAGGACCCCACTGACAGGAAAGGAAAATATGATTTTCACGGGTCCGGACACAGAAAGCCCGAGCCTGCAAAGTGCAGGCAAGCCGAGCACTTTCACTCCCACAATGTACATATATACATTGCGGGAGTGAACAAAGGGTTCAAAATTTAAAGAAAACATCCTCACCTCTCCGGCGTGTGTCCCGTGCTGTCTTGCTCCTGGGGCTTAAGGACCTGGCATTGCCTGGTATTCCGATCAGCTGTTTTGGCAGGCGCCGGATTTAAACCACTCAGCTGATGCCAGTCATGTGACCAATCAGCTGAGCATTTTAAATCCCGCACCCGCCAAAATTGATCGGCGGGAGATTTAAACCATGCGGTCATATGACAACCCGATCAGCTGATCTGTCACATGACTGCACAGTTGATCGGGTTGCCAGGTAACGGCAGGTCCTTAAGCCCCAAGAGTGAGACAGTGCGGGAAACACGCAGGAGAGGTGAGCATAATATTTTTTTATTTTTAACCCTTCATTTACTTAATTTCACGTTTCTCATTTCTCAGACCCGATTTTAGTGTACTGAGCCTGCTCAGTACACTAAAACTGCTCTGAGCATGCTCAGTACACTAAAATAGGGTCCGAGAAATGATACTGTGTTTTCTCGGACCAGTGCTCCATAGGCCCCCATATTAAAGGCCGCAGATTGGGTCGGATCCGATTCCATCTGATTTGGTCTGCTGTGCCCAAAATTGGAGCAGTCTCTGATTTTGGGCACAGGAAAAAATCGGACAGAATCGGATCCGACACAAATCGGATGACAATAAGGCCAAATCCGATCCGTGCCCATAGGGATACATAAGGGCTAAATCGGATTCGTGGCTGTCTGTTTTACAACGGACAGTCACGGATTGCTAAAAATCGCATTGTGAAAGCACCCTTAAGCATCAACTTCCTTGTGAATAGCTGGACATCTTTTATTGCCATGAATTGATCGAAGCAATTAGTAGAAGAAAAGGATAATCCTCTTTCCAAAACTTGCATCTGATGAAAAGTCAAATTGTGCTTAGACAAATTAACATAGTTAAAAAAGAGGTTGAGGCTTGCTATGGCCGCCTGAGAAAGCACGTGACGTGAAATGTACGTTGCGGTGGGCGTGACCTGGTTATTTCCTGGCTGTGAATCCATACTACCGGTAATGACACAAACTAAACTACTAGTAAGTGCTTTCTTGTGCAGGGCATAGGCGTGGCGATCACTGGGCTTTAGAAATGTGTTTTGTCTGCAGTATCTGTATGTATATTATGCCCTAGCACTTTACTAAAAGGTTAGGTCATCATACATGTGACGGAGTGGATGGCATTTCAAACCACATGTTGGAGGTCTTTGTCCATCCGACTTCACATATACTTGAGGAATCAGACCAAGACCTAAAAGGTTTTACTATGTAACTGTTGGACTCCAGAAATAAGCTGTGTAGCAGTGATATTTGTACTGTAAGTGGTCTTTGCTAACTGCATTATTGTTGCACGATTCTTTGCACTTTACTTTACATGTCTGTCCGTTTTTTTTATACCAGGATAACTTTCAGCCACGCCATTGTATCAACTCGAAACCAGATTACCTTGTAAGCCTTCTTGTACCCTTAACTATCATCTTACTGTTATCTATATACGGTATGTGGATATGAGTAACAAACTTGTTATCCCTGTTTGCAAAACAACTTTTGTCCTGTTTATACTACATGAACATATAGATACACAAAGCTCTGTTCCATGACCATATAGACACACACAGCTGCTAAAGATTAAGGGGTCCTATCCTCGAAAAGCGTATAGCGTTACCCTCAATATTTGTGATGTTTTTAGAGTAACAATAAAGGATTGAAGAAATGGCAGAGTGGCACTGGTGTTTCTCTTCAAAACTAATTTTCAAGATGGAGCCAACAATCACATCGGTCTGCCTGGGAGCTCAGTGAGTCAGTGGTGGAGCTACATTCCTCCTCCCCTCCCTTGAACTAAGCTTTGCTACATGCACATTACATGCACATATAGACACACATAGCTCTGCTACATGAACATAAAGACAGACAGCTCTGCTACATGAACATATAGATACACACAGCTCTGCTACATGCACATAGAAACACACACCTCTGCTACATGCACAGTGCATGCACATATAGACACACATAGCTTTGCTACAGTATATGTGTAATAGCCCACAGGTGACGGGATACGCAAGGACTGCACGGAACAGTGTTAAACAAATGCACTTTTAATATAACTGGGGGAAAAGTGCGGGAAAGAATCCGAAGGAGCGGGAAGGTGTGCAAAAGTAAATACAATATATATAACCACTGTGACTAGTTTGCCAAGAATGCAAGGTCTCTGAATGTCTTTTAATAAAGAAATGCAAAGTCTTTATCGAGCGAGATGCAGTTTGTTTTCTTTCTATAACTTGTATATCGAACTGCAGAGTCTTTTTCTATCTGTCCCTAACTAAAACAGTGTGCACACTTTACTGCAAGTTTTACTGCAAGTTTTACTGCGAGGTACCTCGTTGCCGTTGAGGCCCGTAATTCACTGACAGGAGTCTCTCGAGTGCAGTCCTTGTTTGGATCTGTGCCTTGCACGTGCAGTCTGGCTCCTCACTCCAAATCCAGTCTCTTTAGGTCTGTGTCTTTCTCTGCAACACACGTGGAAGTTGTCTGTCTTCTCCTTCTGGAGACCCCACCCATCCATCTCCTGGACTGTTCCATGTCACTCTCAGCAGCAGGGGGGTTTATCCCTGCTATCCTTTCTTTTTGGCAGCAGGTGGCAGTATAACACAAGGAAGAGTCCACAAAACATTTATATACATGGTTAAAGGACTGTTAACAGGTCTTACATTTCCCCCCCTCTTTAACATCGGCCATCCGGGCTGATACTCTCCTGAGGCCTCTGCACAGGAACACACGATGGCAACCTCTGCCGTGCTTTACAACCTGCTGCCTGGGAGCCAATGTCTTACAACCGACTCCAGTGACAAAATACACAAATTCATCTGCCAAGTAGCGATCAGGGGGAATACCAGCATTAGTCCGTTCAGTCCTACGTGGAGTTACGGCTAATTCACCAGACGCTGGTGCAGTAGCAAGGAGTACAATATCCTCGTCATCATCTCTGGAGATTGGTGGCTCATGCTCTGCAGGGGTGGCACCTGCATCTTGAACGGATGGGGGGTTGGACCCTCCCCAGTCTGTTGGGTTGGACGGGGCCCGCCACCATTCTTCATCGTCAGAGCCCTCCTCGAGAGTAACAGGAATGGGCACAGGCACAGTCCCCGAGTCGCTTTGTCCGGTTCTGTCTTCTGAATAGCAGGGCCTCAGCATGTTACGATGCAGGATGAGGGTGCTGCCTCCCCGCTCGCTTCTCACTTCGTACACTGGCCCATCAGGAGAGACTCTTCTGGTCACAATGTACGGCTCTGGTTTCCAGCGCTCACTCAACTTGTGTCTCGGGTGTTTCTCTGCAACTAGCACTCTGTCTCCTGGTAAGAACGGGGCCTCATGTACAGGTTCCTGCCGGGGGTATATCTTTTCTTGTAACCACTTGGTGACAATTCGATGGATAGTCTCCAGCCGTCGACGGTGACAGTCAACCCAAGAACCTACGCTCTGACTTTCACTGATCTCGGGTGGAGCCAGGTTTAGTTCTTCAATGCCTCTTCCAGCTCTTTCGAACAATAGCACGTATGGGGCGTACCCAGTGGTGGAGTGGACACGGTTATTGTATGCCCATACGAGTTCTGCGAGATAACTGGGCCAGTGACTCTTACGATCATCTTCCAATGTGCGTAACATTTGTAGGAGGGTCCAGTTAAACTTCTCGCAGGCTCCGTTGCCCTGTTGATGATAAGGCGTGGTTCTTGACTTCTGCATCCAGTAGATCCTTTGCAGCTCTCTCATGACACTGCCCTGAAAGCAGGCCCCTTGATCAGAGTGTATCCTTTTAGGGCAGCCGTATACCCGGATGAAGTCATCACTGATGGCTCGAGCAGCTGATTCAGCCGTCTGAACTCTGGTGGGTGTCACCACCGCAAATTTTGAGAAGTGGTCTGTCATCACAAGGCAGAACTGATAGGCCCGGTGGGAGTGGCCAATCTTCAGGTAATCTATCATAAGTACTTCCAACTGCTCTTTGGTGACAATGGTCTGTACTGGAGCTCGCTGTGGGAGAGCTTTATTTAACTCGCAGGAACGACACAGTTTACAGGCCTTCTCCACTGCCCGAAGCATCTGAGGACAGTACACTATTCTTTGCAGCCACTGGTAAGTCTTTTCCGGCCCAAAATGGGCTCCTCTCTCATGCGCTTCTCGGGCCAATGGTACTGCCATCTTCTGGGGTATCACCACTTGCCACCGTACTTCCAGCTCCGTAGCTAGGTGCACCTTCCGATACAGCATTCCTTCTTGCACCGATAGCTTGTCCCACTGGCTGAGAATCTGTAGGGCCGCGTGTGACACCATGACCCGTATTTCCTTCGTAGGCTTACGCTGCCGGATCACCCACTCTTTCACTTGAAGCAGTTCTGGATCAGACGACTGGATGTTCACCCATTCCTCTCCTGGTCTGGCCAAGCAGGCGCGATGTTGTGCCCGACGTAATCTCCAGTATACAAGCCTCCACCACTTGGGCGGTGAATTTACTGAAGTCTGGAATTTCGTTTTCCTCTAACTGCTCATCTCTTTCCCCCACTGGGGCTTCTGTGGTAACACAAGGGAGGGCATCCGCATTCTGATTTTCGTGCTTGGAACGGTACTGCACATGATAATTATATCTGCAGAGTCGTGCCAACCACCTCTGTTCCATTACCCCCAGTTTGGCGGTGGAGATGTGAGCCAGTGGATTATTATCCGTATAGACTTCAATCTGAGCTCCCGTAAGATATTCAGAGAACCTTTCGGTTATTGCCCATACTAGTGCCAGTAACTCCAGACGAAAAGAACTGTAATTCTCAGTGTTGCGTTCGGCTTCTCGCAACGTCCGACTTCCATATGCAATCACCCGTTCGATACCGTCCTGTACCTGGGCCAGTACTGCACCCAGACCGTAGAGGCTTGCGTCTGTATATAACCGAAAGGGGAGGTTGTAGTCTACATAGGCAAGCACAGGGGCACTGACCAAGGCCTCTTTCAGTCGGTGTAAGGCTTCTGCTTGTCTTGGTCCCCAGCGAATTTTCTGTGCCTTTGGTCCTTTCGCAGTTCCTCAGAGCAATTCATGCAAAGGTTCTGCCTCCTTCGCTAAGTCCCAAGAAAGCTCGAACTTCCCTCACTGTGCTGGGTGTGGGCCATTGTAGCACTGCTCTCACTTTCCCATCGGACGGCTGCACGCCGACCTCCGTCACCTTGTGCCCGAGATATTCAATCTCTTTTTGAAAGATTCGGCATTTTTTTGGTTTCAGTTTAAGCCCATGGTCCCGTAACCGTTGGAACACTTGACCCAGTTGTTCGAGATGTTTTTCGAAGGTTGCAGAGTACACTACAATGTCATCCAGATAAATCAACGTGGCTTCAAAGTTCATGTCTCCAAGGCAACTCTCCATGAGGCGCTGAAAAGTTCCTGGGGCATTATTTAGCCCAAACGGCATGCGATTGAACTCGAAGAGTCCCATGGGCACAATGAATGCGGTCTTGACCTTGTCTTTCTCTGCCACAGGGACCTGCCAATATCCGCTTGCTAGATCAAGGGAGGAGAAGTAGCGTGCCTTTCCCAGCGCAGACAGGGACTCCTCTATCCGGGGCAGGGGATAGGAATCACGAACAGTGCATCCACTAAGCTTGCGGTAGTCAACACAGAAGCGAGTAGACCCATCCTTTTTCTTGACCAGCACGATTGGGGCAGCCCATGGACTCTGACTCTCTCTTATCACCCCGCTCTTCAGCATCTGTGCCAAGAGCTCTTTCACCTCTTGGTAATATTTTGGGGGTATTTGTCTGTACCTTTCTCTGATCGGCGGTGCATCTCCCGTGAGTATTTCATGCTGAATCTTGTCAGTACAGCCGAAGTCTTCTGCATGACGGGAGAACGTGGCCTGATTCTCCCAGATGAAGTCTTCTATGGCCTGGGCTTGCTCTGAAGCGAAGGGGGTCAGGTCCACTTCCATCTGTCCTATGATAACTTGACTGTTCCACTGATCAGTGGGCTTCTCTTCTCTCTCTATAGAAACAGCCAAAGTCCAGGTCTCCCCTGCCTTGGGCTTCAATTCAATCAATTCCGCGTTCGCCACCTCTTCAGGCGCCAGGTAGACATGAGCCAGAACAACTCCCGAGGTCAAGGTGTAGGCCTGTTCACCGGTGTTCACGCAACGGAAAGGGACTCTTCCATTTCTTACTGTTGCTAAAGTGCGAGCCACCAAGGGTTCGTCTCCGTTCTCTTCACCACGGTAAGGTTCCACCAACACCTCCATCCCCTCGAGCATACGATGGGCCCCGACTGGCAAAGTGAGGACTGTCTCCCAATTTGGAGGTAGAGTAATTGTTGTCTGTCTTGGGACTCGAACCCTCCCCACTGGGTAGCGGCTCCCACCATTCCTCCACAGCCCCCTGGCACGGATAAGGTGTTGGAAGACATTTTAAGCAGGCCTGTTAGCAGCAGTCATTTTCCAGTAATCACAGCCTTCCTTGTTGAAGAGCAACTGGTCTAGTTCCTTCAGGATGTTCATGCCCACGATAGCCGGCACTTCTCTGTCATACCGGCCCTCCGGTAACACAATCCCTTTTTGGCCTAAGTTCTGACCACAGGCACGTATGTTCATCCACACGACCCCTACAACCGGAATGGGAAGATTATTCGCAGCCTTCAGTCTGATATGTGTCCTTTTATCAATGGATACAGTTTGTCCAAAGTGTTGATAGAAGAACTGTTCTGGCATTGTGGTCACTTGAGACCCAGTATCCATCAGGCATCTTACTGCTTTCCCTTCAAATTCGGCCGTGATCGTTGGTGTGCTGGCTGCTATATCTTCAGGGCGGTTGTTTTCTCTAAGCTCAGTTGGTCCCCCCCATGTGCCCGACCATGGAGGGAGGTACTAGTTTAACGGCGGTCTTTCTTGAGACATCCTCCTCTCCGGGCAGTGCCGTGATATATGGTCCCGATATCCACAGTTCCAGCATTGGTAGTCTCTAGCAGGTCTGGATCGTCTCTGCTCGATCTGTCCCCTCTCTTCTCGATAGGTATACATGCGGGTACCCGGCCGCGGTGCTGCCGTTTGTACTTCTGACGCCGTGGCTTGCATATTCTTCAGCAACTCTTGTAGAGCAGTAACAGTCTCTTGTAACTGATCCACTTTAGCTTCAAGCTGGCTTTGTTCTTGGTTTCTCTCACTTGGGACTACCCTATGAGCACAAACTTCTCCCCCCGCGTTCTGCGGGTCGCAATTTTCAGCTTGTGTGCGGGAGACTGCTTCTTCCAGTACTTCCTGAAAAGTTAATTTTTTTTCCACCCTGAGCCGTTCACGGAGAGCACTTCTGATCTTGGGGTTATGTAATCCTCTGAGGAATTAATCTCGCAGGGTACGGTCAGCGTAACCAGGGGTTTGTGCTAGCTCTGGCTCTGCTGAAAGCATTTGTCTCATTATTCTCTGGAGGGCATTCGCATACTGTGGCAAGCCTTCTTCTTCACCCTGCAGCCGGTAGAACAGTTGTGCCTGCAAATCACCTGCTTCTGGCTTGCCGCCATACACCCTCTCCAGAATCTTCACCACCTGTTCTAACGTCTTTCTTTCACTCTCAGGACGCAATAAAACAGTCTTTTGAGCATGGCCCTCAACGGCAATCAACAGTATCTCCCCTTGGTTTTCTGCAGTTACTCCTGCTACTTTCAACATGCCCCTCACTCTCAGCGCCCAGTCATGGAGAGGTACATTGTTGCCAGTAAATTTTGGTATATGGGTCAGCATAGCACCCAGGGACAGTTGCCTTGCTGGTATTCCCCCATCAGGTTGTATTGAAACATTTACATCAACAACATCCCTCTGTCCTTCCATTGTTCAGTACCAGCCTGCGTATCCTGCCGACTACGCCAAGTGTAATAGCCCACAGGTGACGGGATACGCAAGGACTGCACGGAACACAGAGTGTTAAACAAATGCACTTTTAATATAACTGGGGGAAAAGTGCGGGAAAAAAGGGGAAGGAGCGGGAAGGTGTGCAAAAGTAAATACAATATATATAACCACTGTGACTAGTTTGCCGAGAATGCAAGGTCTCTGAATGTCTTTTAATAAAGAAATGCAAAGTCTTTATCGAGCGAGACGCAGTTTGTTTTCTTTCTATAACTTGTATATCGAACTGCAGAGTCTTTTTCTATCTGTCCCTAACTAAAACAGTGTGCACACTTTACTGCAAGTTTTACTGCAAGTTTTACTGCAAGGTACCTCGTTGCCGTTGGGGCCCGTAATTCGCTGACAGGAGTCTCTCGAGTGCAGTCCTTGTTTGGATCTGTGCCTTGCACGTGCAGTCTGGCTCCTCACTCCAAATCCAGTCTCTTTAGGTCTGTGTCTTTCTCTGCAACACACGTGGAAGTTGTCTGTCTTCTCCTTCTGGAGACCCCACCCATCCATCTCCTGGACTGTTCCATGTCACTCTCAGCAGCAGGGGGGTTTATCTCTGCTATCCTTTCTTTTTGGCAGCAGGTGGCAGTATAACACAAGGAAGAGTCCACAAAACATTTATATACATGGTTAAAGGACTGTTAACAGGTCTTACATTTGCATATATAAACTCATACAGCTCTGCTGCATGCAAACTACATGCACAAACAGACACACATAGATCTTATGCATGCACATACAGACACACACAGCTCCACTACATGCAAACTACATGCACATATAGGCAACCACAGATCTGCTATATGCACATACAGACATATACAGATCTGCTACATGCACAATATATGTACATATAGACACACAGCTCTGTTGCATACACACTACATGCACATATAGACACACACAGCTCTGCTGCATGAATATATAGACACACACAGCTCTGATACATGCACACTAAATGAACATATAGACACACACAGCTCTGCTACATGAACATAGACACATACAGCTCTTCTACATGCACATTACATGCACATATAGACACACATAGCTCTGCTACATGAACATATAGACATACAGCTCTGCTACATGAACATATAGATACACACAGCTCTGCAACATGAACATATAGACACACACAGCTCTGATACATAAACATACAGACAAACACTGCTCTACTACATGCACATGTAGACACACAGCTCAACTACATGCACAAATAAACACACAGCTCTGGTATATACACATATATATATACACACAGCTCTGCTACATGCACATATAGACATACACCTCTGCTACATGCACACTACATGCACACACAGACACAAACAGATCTGATACATGCACATACAGACACACACAGCTCCACTACATGCAAACTACATGCACATATAGACATCCACAAATCTGCCATATGCACATACAGACACATACAGCTCTGCTACATGCACAATACATGTGACTTACCCCAACGGAGGCCATGGGGTACTCTGAACCAGGCCCTCTTGACGTCGTCTGGGCTGCGGGATGTCACGGTGGCATGACCGGGTCCATGGTCCCCTCGTCAGGCGATCAGTTTACAAGGGAAGTTTGAAAAAGGGATGAAAAAAATAAATAAAATGAAATAGTTTGTGTCGCGATGCCACCCGTGGAAGGCAGCCGGTATAGCCGCTGCAGCAGTCTGGACCTCCGGGGATGATGGGAGTGGCAGCTGTGATGGTTTGGCTCTCCACGGGCAGAGCAGGTCCTCAGGGCGACCGAATAGTCTATGGAGGTGATAAGTTCATCGGGGGTGCAGGACTCTCTGTACAAAATAACCGACTGACACAGGGGTGATAGTCTTCTTTACCTTTACTGAAGAAAGTAGCAGGTTTGTCCAGGGCACTGTCCACAAGCAGTGTTAGGGGGTCCGGAGTCTGGAAGCAAGACGAGGTTTTCCACAACTGGTGAGTTCTGAGGCCTTCCTACAGTACTACTCCCTGTGGGCCCTGGCTGCTTCAAGCGATGCTGCGAACCTCTCCTCTCTTGTTTTGTCCTGGCCATATGGCAGCAAAAAAGAAAAGAGATGAAAAGGGTATTCGGACTGTGCTCCCATCTAGGGAAAACAATTCACTTCCAAAGATTCGTAAAATTTGATGGTGATTATTTATTTTCAACGCGTTTCAGGGGAGCAAGCCCCTTCTTTGGAAGTGAATTGTTTTCCCCACACAGAAGCGTGGTTCGGATACCCTCTTTATCTCTTTCTTTTCTTTGCTGCTCATCTTGTCCGCAGAATATCTTCTACTATTCTCCTAGGAACTGAACTGCGTAACCCTGCCCCAGACCAGAATTTATAGGGGACCTTCCCTTAACTTGGGTTTTAGAGCTCCCCCTTCTGGCCTAGAGTTGGGAAGGCATTGTGTGTGTGTTTCACTTGATGTGGGTACCTTCCCTTGCTTCCAAGCATAGTATTGTGGTATCCGGACCCTGGGGCACCACATTCCTCCTTGGTTAAATTCAGTACTCCTAGACTGAGGAAACATTTTTTGTACATACAAAAATATAACATTGACAATACAGTAAATAATGAACAGAGTCTCAAAAGGGAAAAGGTACAAAAACCAAGTAAAATTGAAGAAAAACAGTCACTATGGAGCTTAGTCCTTCCACCGAGACTGAAGAAAAGTTACTTAATAAAGTTTCTTTGCCACAACCAGTCCTTTAACTAATGGTCCATAGTTAATTAAAAGTTCAAGAATAAGTAAAAATTCATACAGAAAGTCCTGTAGGCACGACACGCTTGGTGATTGCATTGTTGCTTAGTTACTTGTAATAATAATAATAATAATAAAGCTTTATTTATATAGCGCCAACATATTCCGCAGCGCTTTACAATGTAGGGTTAGCGTACAGAAAATATACAGTAAGTAATTACAATAGAGAACAAATAAAGTACAATCATTGGATACAAAAACAATAGGCATAGAATCAATGTGGAAAAAAAATACAATAAATAAAGCAAGAAATGAAGGTGACCCTGCTCAAAAGAGCTTACAATCTACAACGGGATAGGGGTTGTACAAGGTGCCGGGGCTTATTGCACTGATGGTCCAGGCATCTTGAGGAAATGGGGTATAGGGCTAAGCTTACATGAATGGTCATCAGTCTGTGTAGACCTTTATGGTTTGGTGGAGTTTGTAGAAGAGTGATGTCCAGAGGATAGCCCATTCACTGTCTACAGTACAATGGACATGTTAGGGAGTATGATAGGCCGCCTTAAAAAGATGCGTCTTTAGGGATCGTCTGAAGCCATGCAAGTTGTGGATAGTCCTGATTTCTTTGGGTAAAGCATTCCAGAGGTTTGGTGCAGCTCTGGAAAAGTCTTGGAGCCGGGAGTGGGAGGATCGGATTAGTGCAGATGTTAGTTGAAGGTCATTTGAGGAACGTAGAGAGCGGGTGGGGTGATAGACAGAGATGAGGGAGGAGAGGTAGGGGGGAGCTGCACTGTGAAGAGCTTTGTGGGTGAGAACAAGCAATTTGAATTTGATCCTGTAGTATACGGGCAGCCAGTGCAATGACTGGCACAGAGCAGAGGCATCTGAGTAACGATTGGCCAGATGGGTGATCCTGGCTGCTGCATTAAGGATGGACTGGAGAGGAGAAAGTCTGGTGAGGGGGAGGCCGCTTAATAGAGAGTTGCAATAGTCAAGGCGGGAATGGATTAGGGCCACGGTGAGGGTTTTTGTTGTTTCCAGGGTGAGAAAGGGGCGGACTCTAGAGATATTCTTCAGGTGTAAGCGACAGGAGCGGACGAGAGATTGCGTGTGGGAGGAGAAGGAGAGATCGGTGTCAAATATAACACCCAGACAGCGAGCTTGCTGTCTAGGCGTTATCGTGGTGCCGCACACTGAGAGAGAGATGTCCGATTTAGGGAGGTTAGTGGATGGGGGGAGCAGAAGAAGTTCAGTTTTGGAAAGGTTTAGTTTCAAATAGAGAGTGGACATGATATTGGAAACTGCAGCTAGACAGTCATTGGTGTTCTTTACTACTGCAGGGGTAAGGTCAGGGGCTGAAGTGTATAGTTGAGTGTCATCAGCATAAAGATGGTACTGGAAGCCAAATCTGCTGATGGTCTGTCCAATCGGGGCCGTGTAGAGAGAGAAGAGGAGAGGGCCAAGGACTGAACCCTGAGGGACCCCAATAGTGAGGGGAAGAGGGGGGGAAGTGGAGCCAGCAAAAGATACACTGAAAGAGCGGTCAGAAAGATAGGAGGAGAGCCAGGAGAGAGCAGTGTCCTTTATGCCAATGGAGTGCAGCATAGAGAGTAGGAGCTGATGGTCGACAGTGTCAAAAGCTGCAGAGAGATCAAGGAGAATAAGCAGAGAGTGGTCACCATTACGTTTTGCTGTCAGAAGGTCATTGGTCACTTTGATGAGGGCAGTTTCTGTGGAGTGAAGGGGGCGGAAACCAGACTGTAATGGATCTAGAAGAGAGTGAGCGGAGAGGTAACGGGTGAGGCGGGAATAGACCAGGCGCTCCAAGAGTTTAGAGATGAAGGGGAGATTGGAGACTGGTCTGTAGTTATTTGTGCAGGTTGGGTCGAGAGTGGTTTTCTTTAATAATGGAGTAATGATCGAGTGTTTGAAGGAGGAGGGGAAAATGCCAGAAGAGAGGGAGAGATTGAAGATTTTGGTTAGATGAGTGGTGACGACTGGAGAGAGGGACTGGAGCAGGTGTGAGGGAATGGGGTCGGTAGTGCATGTGGTGGGACGAGAGGAAGATAGGAGCCTGGAGACTTCTTCTTCTGTGACTGGGTCAAATGTGGAAAGTGAACCGGAGGGGATGTGAGGAAGAATGGGGGTGGCAGTGCTTGGAGGCTGAGAGCTGATTTCCTGGCGGATGTTGTCTATTTTATCCATGAAGTAGGAAGCCAGGTCATCAGCACAGAGGTCGGTGATGGGGGCCTGCACTTTAGGACTGAGGAGAGAGTGAAAGGTGTCAAAGAGTTTTTTTGGATTGTTGGATAGTGAGGAGACCAGGGTGGTGAAGTAGGTCTGTTTGGCAAGGTGAAGGGCAGAGTTGTAGGTTTTGAGCATGAATTTATAGTGGATGAAGTCTCCTGGTGAGCGAGTTTTCCTCCATAGGCGTTCAGCACTCCTGGAGCATCGCTGGAGGAATCGGGTTTGTGATGTGAGCCAGGGCTGTTTTGTTCTCTGTTTGGAGGTTCTGCGGGTGAGGGGCGCTACTTGGTCCAGGGAGCTTCTGAGAGAGTCATTGTAGTGATTTACTGCCTGATCTGGAGAAGAGATTGAAGAGATTGGGGACAGAGATGAGATGAGGGAGTCTGTGAGTGCTTGAGGGTTAATGGCCTGTAGATTTCTGGATGTGTGATAGGTAGGCTTGGGCTGTGTTGGCCGAGGGTTAGTGAGTGAGAAGGAAAGAATGTTGTGGTCAGAGAGTAGAGTTGAGTTATCCAAGGGGGAGGATGAGCAGAGCCGGGTAAAGACAAGGTCAAGGGTGTTACCGTTTTCGTGTGTCTTAGAGGTTGAGAGCTGTGATAGGCCAAGAGAGGTAGTTAGAGATAGGAGCTGGGATGCAGATGGGGAGATGGGGCTGTTTATGGGAATGTTAAAGTCTCCCAGAATAAGGGTTGGTAAATCTGAGGACATGAAATGCGGGAGCCAGGCGGAGAAATGGTCGAGGAACTGGGTGGGTGACCCTGGGGGGCGGTATACCACTGCTACTTTGAGGGGGAGGGGATGGAATAGCCTAATGGTATGGACCTCAAAAGAAGGGAATGAGAGTGATGGGGCTGGAGGAATGACCAGGAAAGTACTTTGTGGGGACAGGAGGAGGCCGACTCCACCGCCACGTCTGTTCCCAGGTCTAGGGGAGTGAGAGAAGTGTAAGCCGCCGTAAGAAATAGCAGCAGGGGAAGCAGTGTCTGAATCCTGGATCCAGGTTTCTGTGAGGGCCAGCAGGTTAAGAGAGTTGGTAAGAAAGTAATTGTGAATGAAAGGAAGTTTGTTGCATACAGACCGTGGATTCCAGAGAGCGCAATTAAAAGAGGGAGGTGAAGGTGTGCAGGTGATATTAATAAGGTTAGTGAGGTTTCTGTGTGAGGTGGGAGAGGGGTTGAAGTTAGCAGATGGCGGACCAGGGTTGGGAGAGATATCACCTGAGAGGAGCAGCAGTAAAAAGAGAAAGAGCAGATAGTTTTTGGGATTAGGACATGATTTATTATGACAAGCTTTGGAATATGATGGGCTGAGAGTCTTCAGTAAACTGAAGATAGCATGGGAGCTGTACATAGAGTAGGGCAGGAGAGAGGGGCTGATGTGGATGAGTGGTGATGGAGGGGGAATGGGGTGATAAAAATTGGTGGCGAGAGCACATAAGAAAACAAACAGTGAAATACAAGACATGGTAAAGATTAGTAGTGAATGGAGTTATACACAGTGTTGGAGTGTCCCTCTATGTCATTGTCTTCCAGCAAGAACACATAGAGCAATAGATGGTGAAGTAAAGGACATGGTGATAGGGAAAGGAAAAGAAGTTTTTTTTTTTTTTTTTTTTTTTTCCTCTCCCTGTTAAATAGAGTGGCTTACCTGACTCCTGTCCTGACTAACTGCCATGAAATAACTGCATTACACGTTGCATTGAACATATGGGCTAGCAATGGTGAAATAATACCACTAGTTGGGTTCAGAGAAATGACCATTCAGATTGGGAAGGTAGAATTGAAGAATCAGGGTATTATTATTGTAGATGTTGACCGGCGAGAATGTGAACCAGTAATGTTGCTAGGAATGAATGTAATTGAAAATTGCTTTTCTGAGGTAATTACTATCTTACAGCAGATCGCCGACACTGCCAGAACCGGGCAGCAGAGAATCCTGCAAAATGAAATAAAAGCCCTGATGCTGAAACAACAGATAGAAACAACAGGAGGTGAAATTGGCAATGTAAGGGTAAGTGATCCGATACTCACTGTAATACCTCCCAAAACTGAAATGTTGGTCTGGTATAGAGCCGCAATAGGCATTAAAGGGCAAGACTATCAAGCCCTGGAAGAACCCGTGTACTCAGACAGTAGACCCACTATACTGACGGCCAGAGGAGTAGTTAAAGTACACCGGGGAAGAGTGCGAATACACCTTCTAAATTATGGGGAAGATGAGGTCACCGTACCGAAGTATGCTACCATGGCAAAATTATTTACGGTTGATAACAACGCCATCACAGCCGTTGAGCTCTGGAACCCGTCAAGTCAAGCGGATGACAATGGCTCAAGGGAAAAACTGGAGGATTGGTGCCAAAAACTACATGTGGGTACCAGTTCTACACCTTCCCATCAAAAGCATGGAGTATACCGGGTAGTAAAAGAATATGAGCAAATATTCAGCAAACACCCATTAGACTTTGGGCAAATTAAAGGGTTAGAGCACATTATACCCACGGGTAATCATCAGCCTATAAAAGAGAGGTATAGACCATTACCTCCCGCTCAATATGAAACCACCAAAGACATGCTCAAAGAGATGAAAACTGCAGGTGTAATAAGAGACAGTTGCAGCCCCTGGGCATTGCCTTTAGTGTTGGTTAAAAAGAAGGATGAGACCATGAGAATATGCGTAGACTACCGGCAGATCAACCGCATTACACACAAGGATGCATAATCGTTACCTAGGATTGAGGAGTCATTAGCCGCATTAAAATCTGCTAGCTACTTTTCTAGCCTGGATCTGACTAGTGGGTATTGGCAAATTCCTGTGGCAGAGGCTGACAAGGAGAAGACAGATTTACTACACCGATGGGCCTCTGTGAGTTCAATTGTATGCCGTTTCGACTCTGCAATGCACCCGGTACCTTCCAACGCCTGATGTAGAGCTGCCTAGGACATAAGAACTTTGAAACTGTCCTCCTGTACCTGGATGACGTCATAGTCTACTCCAAGACATATGAACAACATCTACAAGACCTGGCAGAAGTGTTTGAAGCCTTGTCCGGATACGGCATGAAGATCAAACCATTCAAGTGCCACCTTCTCAAGCCAAAGGTGCAGTACCTAGGACATGTTGTGAGTTCAGAGGGAGTAGCACCGGATCCTGATAAAGTAACAGTGATAAGGGATTGGCCAAGTCCCACTAATGTGATAGAGGTGAGGCAATTCCTGGGACTGGTGGGCTATTATGTAAGATTTATCAGAGGATTCACAAAGTTAGCAGCTCCCCTACAAGACATCCTGGTAGGACAGTCAAAAGGTCTTCAACCCGTAATCCCCCTTTCCAGTGGAGTGATGAGAGGGAAGAGTCCTTCAAAACGCTAAAGTGGGCGCTGACAGGAGAAGAGATCCTGGCGTATCCGGATTACCATCAACCCTTCATTCTGTACACGGATGCCACCAATGTGGGACTGGAAGCAGTACTGTCACAGAAGCAAGGAGGCAAAGAGAGAGTTATTGCCTTTGCAAGCAGGAAACTCTGGCCTACAGAAACCCTGAGAATTACAGTTCCTTCAAGTTAGAACTACTGGCAGTAGTTTAGGCTGTAACCGAGTGTTTCAAGCACTACCTGACAGCAGAAGAATTCACTATCTACACTGATAACAACCCATTGACCCACCTGGACTCAGCAAAATTAGGTACGTTGGAGCAGCGATGGATAGCCCGGCTGTCTAACTACAATTTTGTCATCAAATGGATGCCACACTTGAAAGACATGGAAGAGAAACCGGAGGAGCTGGAAGGAATTGAACTACTGGCCTTTCACCGGTTTAAGGTAGAACAGTATCAACCTGGCATCTACCAAAAACAACAGAAGGCAAATCTCAACCCGTTAGCCCACCATGGATGGGCTGACACCCCGGATAGCAATCCAGCTGTGAAGCTAGTGAAAGAACTGCTTACACAACAAGGTGCGTACCGTAATCAGAATGCTCCAGCTGAGACCCAACAACTCTAGAAAGAAAGAAGCAAGTTGTTCCTATATCAAGGAAAGCTCTGCAGAAGTTACACCAACCCTAAAACACATGAGTTGGTCTGGCAGATTATCATATCCAAGAGAGACGTCAAAATGGTCTTAGAAGCCTACCATGACGGTCCAGGTAATTTTGGATGGAAGAAGTTGGAAGTGCTCTTAAGAGAGAGATTCTACTGGGTTGGCATGAGAAAATCAATTGAAGATTGGTGTAGAAAATGTGGCCCATGCAACCTCAGAAAAAAGGATCAACAGAGCCAGAGAGCCCCACTCCAGTCCATAGTAACCAAGCAACCACTTGAGTTAGTTGCGTTAGACCACGTCAATTTGTCACCAAGCCGGTCAGGCTATGTCTATGCCTTAACCATCGTGGACCATTACTCGCGCTTCTTAGTGGGGTACCCGTCAAGGACCTGACAGCGAAGACAGCTGCAAGGCATTTCAGACATATTTCTGCAGACCTCATGGCTACCTGGAACAAGTCCTTGCAGATCAAAGTCCAGCTTTCGAATCAGAGATTTTCCAGGAATTCTGCAACATGTACAGCTGTAAGAAGATCCGCACGACAGCTTATCATCTCCAAACCAATAGCTTATGCGAAAAGATGAACCATATTTTGATTGACCTGTTGAAAACCTTACCAGAGTCAGAAAGAAATCAATGGCCAGAGAAATTACCCGACTTGGTAGACTTGTACAACCATGTCCCGGTGAGTTCTACAAACTGCACCCCAGCCTATCTTATGCGAGCGAGCTGCCAATTGATTTAGATATGGGAATTCTGAAGCCAGATGCAGACGTTAAAGAATCCAATTGGGATACCCTACATCAACAGCAGTATCGCCAAGTACAAGAGTGGGTAGAGAAAAGTCTCCAGCAAACCAGAGAAAGACAAGAGAGACAAGAGACAAGAGAGAACATTTAACCAACATGCTCTAGCAACCCCATTACATCCTGGTGAGCAAGTTCTCAAGAGAAAAAGACACACCAACAAATTGGATAATCAGTGGGAAACCACCCCATATACAGTCTTACCATCAAATTTAGACAATGCCAAAGTGTGTCTAATCAGCAAGGACGAAGGAAGGACGTCAGCGCTTGTGTCAAGAGACCATCTCAAACCGTGTCCTGAAACCCTGAAGACACCAGAAGTAACCTTACCCGTACAGGTCCAACCTGTCAGGAAAGAAGAGGATGTGTTCCAAACCGTCTTAGGAGATTTCCCCAAAACATGGCCAAATTACTATGAAGCAGTTGCAGTTCCCATGATTGCCTTCCCTCAAGTGGTAAAACCAATGCCAGAACCTGTACCACAAGAAGTCCCAAGACATGAAGAACTGGAAGTTGAGCCTGTAGAAGAAGAACCGATTCCTGGTCCCAGTGAGCTTGCCAGTCCTACTGTCAGATCTCCATCCGCAATAGTAATGGATACTCTAAGTAGGTACACGTCCACCCACACCATTAGGCTAAGTACACCCAGTACATCAGCGTTACACAGATCACAGCGTAGTACCCAGGGTCAGATACCGGCTAGGTACAAGGAAGTGTGGAATCCAATGTAAAATGTAAATATGTTTGTTATAAAGCGCAATAGAACTCGTTAAAGTGTAAGTGTACAAAAAGGGTGAGAGTAGCATGGTGTTAGGTGGCAGCCACGGAGAGTAAGAACTTGACCTCTTATGCGGTGACCCGAGGGCTTTGGAGCCTACTGCACTTAAACCAGAGACACCCATAGAAACTTGTTTATATTAGTTTGCAACGTTAAAAGCCCTGTACCTACAGAGACTGTCCTGTAAAAACCCTTTGCATATTCTTGAACTTTGAACTTTCTTTTCCTTTTTTTATTTACTTATGGACCATACTTACCACGGAACTGGTTGTAGTAAAGACTATTTGTATATAGTTACCAGCCCCGGTGGCAATAGACTAAACCCCCGGAAAGACTGCTTCTTGAACTTTTTGAACTCTTTTAGAGCTTCAGTGATTTTTGTATTTTTTTTCTTTTTAGACTCTGTATATAATAATTGTTTTGATATGTTATTTCTTTGTTTTTCTACAGTCCCGAAGTACTGTTGTTGAAACTCACCCCGGAGGAGCGCACAGAATGAATACCGGATCCGGAACTGTGCATGAAACATACAGCACAATGAACACCGGATTAGTGAAGGTCCCACATCTTCACTGTACCACAGCGAAGCAACACGGCAGGGTCAGGAACGCAGAAAAAGACTCAAGTTGCCTAGCAAGTTGGTACCCGTGAGGGGGAGACAGGGCCGGCAGCTTAGCTAAAGCAGCAGCAGGGCCACACACACAGCGCAGGAATAGGGAGCCGAGGACACGGCCAGGGTGGGAGCAACCCGGCCCCTGTACAGACTCCGTGGACAGTACTCAGCTGAATTACCATCTACAGTAAAAGACCTGGAAAACTACAAAACCGTGAGTCTGTGTAATCCTTTCGCTTGAGCCCGGTTCTCCCTCACAAACTGTTTCATTACTACTGCCCGGGAACTAGGCTCTGCCCGTGGAGAGCCGTCACATCACAGGCTGCCACCCATCATCCCCGGAGGTTCTGCAGCAGTGGTGGTCACCCTGACCACATTCCATGAGTGGCGTCACGACTTTCTCCCCTGTAAATAACCCCCAATATTCACTTGTGGGCTCAGGACACAGTCCGGACCAAGACCGCCGTGATAACCCCCGTGATACCCCGGTCCGGTACCGAGTACCCCGTCCCAATGGGCTCCACACTTGGAGGTTGCAGAAGTTGAGCAGCTAGAGGACCTTCCAATGTAGAACTTAAGCACCATCTAGTCATGTGATCAGTCACATGACTGAAATGTCTTGAAATTCCTAGTAAAGAAGGTCCTCCAGCTGCATGAATGCTAAAGACTCCTTTAGCTCCCATTAAGCTTCGTCTTCCTCTCTGCATCAATCACATAGATCAGTAAAGAGCAGGAGATAGGGCAGCTCTCTTCGAGTGGGTCCCCTCATTTTTTCAGGGCCCCAGCATTAGTGCACCATATGATGACACCAACCCTGAATACAACACTTATATGCCACATGGATGTGAGAATGAAGCCTTAAAATGCAAAGCATGAATCAAATTTCAAGTTGCCTGATTAGAAAAAGCATCAATTTTTTACAGAACCACAATTGTATAGGCACTATATTCACTATATTTTCTCTTGAAAAATAAAAAGAAAAGGAACATCGAGTCCTGTTGAGCCATACTCCAATTGTTTTCTATTACAATTGTATAAGCGATGTGTCTAGTACTGCAGTTTATTCAACTTAATGTAAGTGGGTCTAAGGGCCCTTTCACATCAGCGTTTTTTGAAATTTGCGGCAGATGCGGTGAAAAAAACGCATCTGCCGCAATTACCGCATACCGGCTGCACTTGCGGCGCGGATGCGGTAAACGCCATGCAAAGTATAGGCGTACTTGCAGCAGGTGCGGCAAGTGCGGTTTTGCACTTGCGGCAGGTGCGGCCGGGAAAAAAACCGCGGTCAGCCGCGTTTTTTTTCGCGTCCGCACCTGCCGCAAGTGCAAAACCGCACTTGCCGCACCTGCCGCAAGTACGCCTATACTTTGCATGGCGTTTACCGCAACCGCGCCGCAAGTGCAGCCGGTATGCGGTAATTGCGGCAGATGCGGTTTTTTCACCGCATCTGCCGCAAATTTCAAAAAACGCTGATGTGAAAGGGCCCTTAGGTGTAATTCCAGATACATTCCATAGAAGAATGTGCTGCTGTATCAAGAAAAATAAAACAGACCGTGTTTTCTAAGCTCAAACAACAGGTTGGTGCTACTCTTTTCGCTTTATGTTGAGAGGTAATTGGTGCAAGTGGCGGCACAGCTACAGGTAAACAGTATACATAACTTCATCTGCCACTTTGACTTCTTGATGAAGGAATGCATGGAGAATAGCTAAGGGTGCCTTCACATTTGCGTATGGGAAGGCAGCGTATGCTGCGTTCCCATACGCAGTCGAGCCCATGCGCACTGCGTTCCTATGTTCAACATAGGAACCCATAGTGCCTGCGTTTGGCAGCGTTTGCTGTGTTCGGGTGCGCATGCGGAAGATATCTGCTCCCTCCAGGGTCCCCCGTTCGCACCCGGGACGCCGCATGTTGCATTTTTTGGGCGCTCGGGGACCTTGGAAAATCAGCAAGCTTCCCCAAGCGCACAAAAGAATGCATTGGCGTCAATGGGTCCGCAGTGTTCTGCGCATAACAGCGCAGGAGAACCCTGTGGACTCATTGAAATCTCTCCCGGTGGCCGCCGGTGATGTCACAGGAGATCACCGACGGTCACCGGGAGATTATCTGGAGCCTCTGATGATCTCCTCCTCCTCGACTCCGGTAATCTCCTAGCGGTGTCGGCAGGGAGAAACAGCTGATGTGACAGCTGTTTGAATCTTCCCGCACCGACATCTCCTCTCGGTGTCAGATCAGCTGTTTAACCCCGCTGACACGTCCCGGAGCTTACCGGCGGCCCGGAGGCGGAGATCTCCGCCGCTGATCTCTGCCTCCGACCCTCCCCCGGACACCGCCGATTGGCTGCCCGGGCTCTATAGTGATGTATCCGCAGGCGGACATTCTCCGCTGCGGACACATCATTAGAAAGAAAAATGACCCTGCTTTCACTACGTTTGTGTCTGCATGCCATTAGCATTCAGACACAAACGCAAATGTGAAGCCAGCCTAAATCCTTAAACATACATCAATTCCATTAAATACAATAAAACATGACCAATATATTCATATTTTATATAGAAATGCAAAGTCTAAAGTGAGCTAGCAAATATTACTTTTTAAATCTTATACTAGGAGTATCATAGAGCCCTCTTAAAGCTCATGGAAGAAATAAACCATGTGTTAATGCAGATGTTTGAAGGAGCTGTATATTTTCACAGCAAGAACAAGCAAGTGACAGGCATTGAGATTTAAATGACAGCGTATGATATTAGGAGTCACAATTAAAAGTCATTATGGGTTTCACAGTAACAAATTATCATTGCCTGATACTCGTCAGGAAAACATTAACATGTCAATAGTTAGACAAGCTGCATGATCTATGACATTGAGGAGCAACTAAGTCAGTCATAGTCGCTGAATGGTAGAGTGTTGTACATTTTTTTCCCTTTATTTACCATATGAAATGCTTTGACTTGCTTGTCAGACTTTAACCTTATAAATCAGTGGATCCCAACTATGGCTTACAAACAATTAAAGAACTGCCACTGCCAGAATATTATAAAAACCATGGTTCAGGGAACATTAAAGCAAGTAAAGAATTGTATAAAATAGAACAATGCAATGTAAATCACATTTTATGAAATTCTCAGGTCTTGGTGAATCTAAAAAAAATTGTGTTTCAGTTTGTGCAAATCTCCAAAAATATGCCTGCAAATATTCTACACACTGCAGAAGATTGTATAAGTCAAGAAAGATCTTTTGACTTCAGGCATGATCGCATGGGCTTCCTCAAAGGGCTGCCACCAGGGTGTACTACTCTGCCTGAGTCAGGGGCCTTAGGCCTGACTACAGGGGGTGTGGCCATTGATCAGGGGCAGGGGGGACCGGCCGCGACTGCAGGGGTCGTGGCCACTTGGAGCATGAAGCAGGGAGCAGGGAGAACCCCGGCTGGCTCATGCTGACGCTGCTTTGATTTTAGCCAGCAGCAGCATGAGCGCTCACTAGCTACTGTCTCTGTCTTCCTGCTCGGTGCACCAATGGTGAGTGCTGATCTGTACGGCCCCGGCCACACAGCAGACATGGCAGATAGTGGAGGAATACACTTATGATGTGACTACTGCTGTGACTCCTGCTGTCTCCACTGTCCTCTTCTTACTCCAGGAATCCCCGGTGCCTCAGAGCAGAACATGGGGGAGGACGCTCCTAGCAAAGCAACCGGAGCAGAAAGGTGCTATCAATCCTGTCTGTGATGTTTTTCACTGATTTCTGCAGCCTCTATTCAGCTGGTCCCTGAGCTACATGGTCACCCTCCACAGCTTGCCTGGGGTGGGGAGGGAGACTCCAGAGTAAGGAGGCTATATACCTAAAAGTAGTATAGGGAAGTGTGTGTCTGTGTGCACATGTATATGTATCTGTGTGTGTATATATACACTACCGTTCAAAAGTTTGGGGTCACACAGACAAGTTTGTGTTGTCCATTAAAACTCATACTTTTGTTTATCAAATGAGTTGCAAAATGAATAGAAAGTATAGTCCAGTCATTGACAAGGTTAGAAATGCCCAGATTCAACTACATGTTTCAAATGTTGCCCATATCAGTCCCATCTTCCTTTCTCTCTAAAATCAACTCCCTGTTTGTCACTTACATGTGGAAAGGTAGAAAGCCCCGCATTTCCCATTGCACACTGTCCCTCCCTAAAACTCTGGGGGGTATGGGAGCTCCGGATATTAAAACGTATTATAAAACAGCACAATTAACCCGGACGGTGGACTTTATGCGCCAATCTAGAGACAAACAGTGGTTAAAGATAGAGGAATCACTGGCGCCGTACAGCCTCCGCTCAATTATGTTACTCCACTCCACGGAGAGTAAACTCATTTCCCTGCTCCAGCCGCACACTAGAGCCACAATGAAAATTTGGCGGGAGGTGGGGGGGAACCTTATGCCCCCCCTCACCTCCCTGACCACTCTCAGAGACCTGCTGGCCCACATGGGGGGCGGAATCCCAATGGAGCATCACTTAAAAGATAAATCCTTTGACTGCCCTGTAGATCAGCTGCACCGTGATGGATCCATACTCACATTGACTGAACTCAGAGCTAGACCTGGTCTTTCACGCCTAAACTTTGTCCATTATAATGTCATGAGCCACATTCTCCTGCCGCTTCTAAAAAATTCAGATCTAATGAGAGAGCTGACGGCATTTGAGAAACTCTGTGCTTCAGTCTCGAAGCCGCGACAGATCTTCTCAAAAATATACCAATCGTTGATAACTGCCGAAACCAGCATGACCAGAGCTTACATAGCCCACTGGGAACGCGATCTGGGGTACAAGTTTTCACCGTCGCAAATAAGACATATTTATAGATATTCACATGGCCCCTCTCAATGTGTGAGAGCTCAGGAGGCCTCTTTCAAAATAGTCACGAGATGGCACATTACTCCGGATCGTGTTCGGCAATGGAATGCGGATCTCATGAGTGGTTGCTGGAGATGTGGAGCAGAGACAGCTGACTACTACCATATATGGTGGAACTGTCCGGACTTGCAGACATTTTGGAAGACGGTCGAGAGACTTATTCAAACTATAATAGGGAGACCTCTTCATCTAACACCGGAAATGGCACTATTACATATTCCAACCTGGCCCAACATTAAAACGGGGTCGCTTCTAGCCCAATATATACTCACAGCGGCGAAGCTATTGATACCGCTGTATTGGAAAACCCCGAACATACCCACACTGCCTCAACTGATGGAAAAAACCCACTCCCTCTATCAAGTAGCTGAAATTGCAGCTTTGGTAAACAATAATAAAACTGCCCACTTATTAACCTGGCAACCTTGGTTGGATTACCGCCACCTTGAAAACATAAGAAATCACTAAAAAGATGCAAGATAGACCCTGACCAGCTGTGAATGGACAAGTCCTGTACCTTCCCCCCCCCCTTTCTTGTCCTCTTTATCCCGCCTTCTCCATTCTTCCTTCGTGTTTTTACCTTCTGCCCTTCTTTCCCTCTCACTACTTCCCCACCACATTGTTTTGCCTAATTACACTTTACTATTGTAATATTGGGTCAAGGACCCTCACCTGCAATATATGCTAATAACTACGCCAAAGATGTAGACCTACGGGACTCGAATTAATACATTATCTTGGCTGTAAAGTAAGTTCTTGACCACCTCACCTTGTTAATCTTTCTGTATTATCTTGCATTGAAAATTCATAATAAAAAGAATTTTGAGAAGAAAAGAAAAGAAAGAAATAAAGGTTTTTATTTGAACTAATAATTTCCTCCTTCAAACTTTGCTTTCATCAAAGAATACTCCCTTTGCAGCAATTACTGCATGGCATGGTGTTGCAAAATGTAGTGATAGCCTTCCTTATTCAAAACGCCTTTTATCTTGTACAAATCTCCCACTTTATCAGCACCAAAGCAACCCCAGATTATCACATTACCTCCACCATGCTTGATAGATGGCGTCAGGCACTCTTCCAGCATCTTTTCAGTTGATCTGTATCTCACAAATGTTCTTCTTTGTGAACCAAACACCTCAAACTTTGATTTGTCTGGCCACAAAACTGTGTTCCAATCTTCCTCTGTCCAATGTCTGTGTTCTTTTGCCCATATTAATATTTTCCTTTATTAGCCAGTCTCAGATATGGCTTTTTCTTTGCCCCTCTGCCTTGAAGGCCAGAATCCTGGAGTTGTCTCTTTACTGTAGACATTGATACTGGGGTTTTGCGGGTACTATTTAATGAAGCTGCCAGTTGAGGAGCTGTGAGGAGTCGATTTCTTAAACTAGAGACTTTAATGCAGTGTTTCCCAACTCCAGTCCTCAAGGCACACCAACAGGTCATGTTTTCAGGATTTCCTTAGGATTGCATAGGCGATAATTTAATCACTTGCACAGGGGATAATTCCATCATCTGTGTAATGATAAGGAAATCCTGAAAACATGACCTGTTGGTGTGCCTTGAGGACTGGAGTTGGGAAACACTGCTCTAATGTACTTATCTTGTTGCTCAGTTGTGCAGCAGGGCCTCCCACTTCTCTTTCTACTCTGGTTAGTGCCAGTTTGTGCTCTCCTCTTAAGGGAGTAGTACAAACTGTTGTAGGAAATCTTCAGTTTCTTGGCAATTTCTCTCATGGAATAGCCTTCATTTCTAAGAACAAGAATAGACTATTGATTTTCACATGAAAGTTCTCTTTTTCTGGTCGTTTTGAGAGTTTCATAGAACAAACAAATGTAATGCTCCAGATTCTCAACTAGTTCAAAAGAAGGTCAATTTTATAGCTTCTCTAATCAGCCAAACCATTTTCAGCTGTGCTAGCATACTTGTACAATGGTTTTCTAGGGTTTTCTAAACATCCATTAGCCTTCATACACAGTTAGCAAACACAATGAACCATTAAAACATGGAGTGAAAGTTGTTGGAAATGGGCCTCTATACACCTATGTAGATATTGCATTAAAAACCAGACATTTGCAGCTGGAATAGTTATTTACCACATTAACGATGTATAGAGTGTATTTCTGATTCACTTAATGTTAGCTTCACTGAAAAAAAAGTGCATTTCTTTAAAAAATAAAGACATTTCTAACTGACCCACACTTTTGAATGGTAGTGTATATGTTTATATATGTGTGCATCTGTATGTATTTGCATATTTGTTTTGGGTATTACAGGGTACTGTAATTGCAAGAATAGGATAATCAACTGACCATTTGGGGGTGCAATATACTATATGGAGGACTATGGGGTGTATTATTCTAATACTCTTCTAATATGGATGACTGTGGGGGTGCATAATATTACATGGAGGAATTTGGGGGTGCAATTTACTATGTGGAGGACTATGGGGGTGCATTATAATATATGGAGGACTGCATAGAGCCAATTACATTATTTGGAAGCCGTTATAATATTTGGAGTGCTCTATGGGGGGGCATGATAATACTTGCAGGGCTATGAGGGAGCCTTTATACTTTATAGAGGGTGATTTGAGAGCTGTGTTGGGGGCCGTTATACAGTGTGAAGAGGTTTAGGGACGTTATATTATATATAGGTCCATTTACTAAATTGAGGGTTCTGTGGGGGTCACAGTTGAGGATCATACTGTGCTGGGGTAGTTGACGGGGTTACAGTAGGGTCATTATACTGTGTGTGTGAGGGTGCTGTGGAGGAATTCACTGCTGAGGTATCATACTTTATGGGGGCAATGAAAGATGAATCTAGGGGCTTCGATAGGAGGAAAATTACTTTGTAAGGTCAGCAAAGATGTGAGTTATATATGTATCTATGAAGCCAACCTAAATTTCTTTTTTTTGAGGGGGTCCCAATAAGAACCTTTGTTATGAGGCCCCATGATTTCTATGTACGCCCCTAGTGCATGATGCATTATCCCTCTGCTGCAGGACTGATTGGCCATAACTTACTCACCAGGTCCATTGCCGTCCCTCGGGAAAATACAGGCATCCAGCTATGTTTCTCCTGAGTGGTGGTTACTTGGTGGCGCTCGTCCCCCTTCCGCTCCCACATCCCTTACTCAACCCAACTGGATGGCCCCTGCTATTAATTCCAGACAGCGCCGTGTGTGGCGCTTGTGAAAATGTTCCCCACCCCTGTACAAGGTAATGCATAACACCACTAATTTTATTCTACCTCATGTGGCATTTACTGTATTGTTCACATCCCTCCTCAGCTCACATAAAGAATAATGTATAGAAAGAGATTTTACCACAGTCTTATTTTCATATAGAGATTCTGTATCAAAGCCTGGCTAATTTAAATACAGTACAATGGGAAGGGGGAAGGGGGCACCGAGCAGCCTCAGATCCTCAGCTGGGATAATGCCACAGTGGTCGGGACTGGATGTGGTCTGTTCTGGTGGAGTTTTTTCCCCAACTTTCATTTACTTTACCACAAAGGCTAGAGGAGCATGACATGAAAAAAAAAAGTTAGAGTAAAGTAGGGCACTGCCAAAAGTGTCTACCTTGTCATGGCAGCAGGCATAAATACATTTTTTGGCTAAGCGAAATCTGATGGCTATGTTTGTATGTGACCGGTGTTTGATGGGAACTGTTAACATGTGATTGGTGATGACGTGTTGCAGAAGTGGAAATTTTCCAATAGTGGGTGGTGAAACTATGGAAGGTTTGAGGGTAAGGGCAGAGCTTTGGTGGGGATGGAGCTTAGGTTGCGGCGGAGCTTGGGTGGAGTCTCAGGTGGAACCCCAAAATTTTGCCAGTCAGGGCCCCAAAATTCCTAGTGGCAGCCCTACTACCTCATAATGTATTGCAGCTATCACATCACATTATAGCCTCTCAGGTGTGTCTATCAGTGCCTCTATAAATTCTGAGGCAGGAAGTGCTGCAGCATTTCAGTATGATTTACATAATGAGTGGATATCAGAACTCATAGTTAAGCAAAACAGATAGCAAGAGAAGTCCCTAAATCCTTGGACATATATTACAGGGATTAATAAGTTGTACAACTGCAGCAGTGTGAAAGATGGGTCTAGTAGACTGTAACTAATACAGATATTCAATCGATAAAATGAGACAGACTGAGCAGCAATATGATGCAGCTGTCCTGCTACATTTAGATTGCATAGCACTTTTTTTCTTCATTCATCATGCACTAGAAAGCAGTGACAAGCTACAGAAAAAATATCTAAAATCAGTGTCATTCAGAGACAGTGTGCTTTCTAATCACAAGGGACTGCAGGGGCTGGCTGGCAAATTTCAGCCTGGGGGCAATTACACAGAAGTGGCCCATGAGCTTTGGGGGCAGAGCAGCCTCCCAGACCAACATGACAGATGGCCGGGCGGCCCCAAGACTGCTGCTTGAACACTGGCCTGGGGGGTATTTGTCCCCCTGCCCTCTGGGCCAGCCAGCCCCTGAGGGACTTTACTAAAATTTTTCATTTCTTGTGAAATCCTTTTTAAGAAGAAAGTAATAATTGTTTTTTAAAAATACTTAAAAAAATCCCCTAAATCCTGCCATTTAGTTGTGACTGTGTACCTCACAAAATGTGCATCACACCACGGTTTGGAGCTGTCAGGTTGTGTCCAGTGTTTTGCAGAATACATCAGACACAACCTGACAATCCCGGACGTGCAGAAACTAAAGGCAAATATGCCCTCCAATCTGGTTTTAAAGAGGAATCGTTTCTGCGCATCTGTCCCGCTGTCCAGTGCTGAAATTTCACCAGCACGGGTGTAAGGGTGCTGCCCACGGTGCTGAAATTTCAGCCGTGGAGCTCTCCGGGTGCTTAACTTCAGTGGCGGCTCTTCCAGCACCAGACGTCCAGGAACCAGTTTGTTTTTTTGCCGGATCCGGCGCGATCCGGCACCAATACTCCCATGTTATGGGTACTGGATCACCAGGAGGATCCGGTTTTGTACATTTTTTGCACCGGACACAAAAAAATATGCAAACTCCGATTTTGTGTCCAAGGCAAAAAGCTAACAAAACCAGATCCTCCCGGAAAACTACAAAACCGGATGGCAAATAACAGCCATCCAGCATCATAGGGATTCATAGGGGGGGCAAAATCCGATCTGGTTCTGTCCAGTACGCAGAGGACAGACCTGGACCAGAAAAATCGTGGTGTGAAGCCGGCCTTAGTCCAATTTAACAAACATGTATTTCACACCTGCACATAATGCACCATGTATTTACCTTTCTTACAGGCTTCTTGTAGCAGCTTTGCTGTTACAGGATAAAAATCAGTTAGGCTGCTTTCACATCATAATTTTTGTTAATAGGTGGCCATCTATAGTAAAACGGATTGCCATGGATCCAAATTGATCTCCATGTATCCGTATGGGCATGGATGTGCACAGATTGGTCCTTATTGGCATCCGATTGTGTCAGTGACGGATAAAAATGGATCCGTCAAAAAATTGAATCCGTAAAACGGATCTGATTTGCTGTACTGCGCATGCTCAGAAGCAAGGTAAAGCCCTATCTCTGCTAACTGATGATGGATCTGTAGAAAACACGGATCCTTGGGCATCAGTGGCATCTGTATACAGGTACAGGTACCTGTGTACAGGTAGATGTAAAAAAAACATAGCATGGATAAGATTGTTGGAACTGCTATAAGGGTTGAGGCACACTATCATGCATCAAAAACGCCGCGTTTTTGATGCATGACAGTGATGCGAGTGCTGTGCGTGTTTGTGGGTGTGTATGGTGTGAGTATGGTGCGTATGATGAGTGTGGCTGGCTGTATGTATGTTAGTGTGCTGTGAGGTGTGAGTGCGTGTGTGGTGCGTGTTTGTGATGCTGTCCATGGTCCTGAAGGACCGCGGGCAGCATTTGTCGGGAAATTAAAGCTCTGCGCTGTCAAAGCCACAGAGTTTAAATGTCCCGCTTTGCCTGTACAGTAAATAATCATCTTGCACCGCTGTGTCAGCGGTGCCAGATGATTATTGAGCACCCAGCTGCTGGGCACCTCTTTATAATTTAGGGGCTTAAAGTGCATATGCAGCATCTGTGCGGCATATGAGCACAGATGCTGCATATGCGGCAATGTGTCCCGGGCATAAAGGGTTAATATGGGCAATTACCTTGTCACCATGTCTCCAGGGATTGCCCCCATCCCGAGAGACATGGTGCTTATAATCATTGGTGGTTCAAGGGATTAACTTGCTATATTAGTGACTAGCCGGCATTTGTCGGCTTTCATTCATGTGCTCTGACAGCTGGCGGGTCCTGGCTGTCAGAGCGAGGTAGATACTCTATTACCGTATATGCTCCTCCTGGGACAGCTCATCAATGTGGAGCTGTCCCAGGTACTTAGAATAATTCGGGTAGTTAAAGGGACCTGTCACCCCAAAACACCTCTAAACCTATTAAAAGCTGTCCCTATGCGCAGTGCGCATTTTGAAGCTGACAGCGCGGCGCGGGTGTAAATACGTCACCCGGCACCGGGAATGACGCGGATCGCGTCATACAGCCCCACACTGAAGCCCGGAAGCAATGGGAGAGCGGGGAGGCGCCAGGGAGGCGGCAATTTGAATCTGTGATGAAGATCACGCCTGAATAGGCGTGATATGAAGAAGAGGGGCAGCCTGGATGAGTGACTGTGAATAGCATAGTCACTCATTATCATCAGTAATGAGGTACTATAATAACGTTTTTATTCACTTTGACTATGTGCATTTAGGAGGTAAAAGGAGTGTAGGGAAAGTGTTAATATGCTCTAGGGACAGCTTTTAATAGGTTTAGAGGTGTTTTGGGGGTGACAAGATCCCTTTAAGCCGCAGCCGCTGTCCATGGAGGTGGTGCTGAAATGTTAAACCATCTCCATGAAATTTTGCTGTGTCAGCGAAGTTGCAGCAACATTGCTGGTGAATCATGCTGTGTGACAGCGCGATAAATCGCTGGTTGAAAGTTGCCAGGTTTTCCATCATGTTTTAAAACCTGGCGATGTTGCACAAGCAATTTGGCGGCATATTGCTGTGTAACACCACAACACTGATGTTGCCAGCAATTCCACCTATTCTCAACATTGCAGTGTATCGCTCGCTGGGTTGCTCCAAGCCCAGTGAGCGATCGCTGTGGCAACATCGCCGCGGAGTCACAGGCAACATCTGCCTGTGTTACAGGTACTGCAGCGATGTCGGTAGCGAGCGCGCACCTGCGGCATCGCTTACGACATCGCTGAAAAGTTGAACCGTGTAAGGCTATGTGCCCATTGGACGTTTTGTGGGCTGTTTTTGAGCGTTTTCCGTCAGCGTTTTCCCGCTGAGTTTTATGTTAATTTATGTTAATCCTAACCACCGGTTGGATTAACATGCTAGTCAATGGATTTTAGAAAACGCTGTGTACATTAGAACGTTTTTTTTTGTCTCCTTTCCACTTTCTTCACCGGTTTTCCACCGGTTTTCAAAGATAGAGCAAGTGACTTCTTTTGAGCGTTTTTCCAGCGGTTCTAGCTTACAAGTGCACAAAAAACAGTCTTAAAAACGCTAAGAAAAACCGCCAGAAAACCGCCGACAAAACGCTGTATAAACGCTATAAAACCGCTCAAAAACCGCTCAAAAAACGCTCAAAAAACGATGGACACTGCTGAGGTCAGAAAACTCAGTTTCTGCAATTCTCCACCGGTTTTCTGACGGTCTGCAATGATGCAGAACCGTCCAATGTGCACATACCCTAACGGTACCTTAAGTCCCGTCATGTTTATTCAAGTATGCAATCCTTTTTCTTATCTCCCTTTTTTTGATTCTCCTAGCTAAAATCTTCCCTGCTCTATCTCCCATTGCATATTATTTTGTTATGGACTTTTTAAGTACTTTTTCATACTGGAATAAAAGTTGAGTACGCAGCCTCATTCTATGTTCTGTTATTTTTTGGGACAACTTTGGGGTGGGGTTTTTCTTGTTGATTTGTTCCAGATTGTTAATATGAGTTAATAGGTCTGACACTGCCATCTCTCTTATTTCTTTTCTACTGCTTCCATCTTAATAATAATACCTCTCATGTATATGCCTTGTGAGCTGACCATACAGCTTCGTCTGAGGTGAAGTTATTATCATTTATGTCAAAGAATTCTTTTAATTTGGTCTCTATTAATTCAATGTTTTGTTTGTTGGTCAGTAAAAAATCATTTAGACGCCACCTATTAGCATTTTACCGGAGAATCCCTATCAGATATGGTGAGTGAGACAGGAGCATGGTCAGACCATGAGATCACACCTATTGTTGCCTCAAGCGCACAACCTAGAATTCTATCATCCATAAAAATATTGCCTATCCTTCTATAGGAATTAAGTCTAGGGGAGAAATGAGAGTAATCTCTCTCTTAGCTGTGGAGAAATCTCCAGATGTCATGTAGGTTATATTCTGAAACCAGTGATTTCATCTCTCCCCTAGTGGTACATCTGTTTGAGCAATCTAACACGACAGACATGGGGAGGTTGAAATTTCCAAAGACAATTTTAAACCGTTTGGAGAACACCTGTACTCTCTTAAGTGTTTGTCTGATAAATGAAAACTGGTGCGTATTTGGGCCATATAGAGATACAATCATGTACCTAGTGTTGTTTAAAGAATAATCAGGGAAAATAAAATGCCCCTCCGGATCACTAGTAGTGTTATAAAATTTAAAGGATAGGGGTCTCTTATAAAAATAGTCACTCCAGCTCTTTTAGTCTTGTTGTTTGCAAAAAACTGATGGGGATATTGAGGGTTCTTTATCCGAGCATTGTCCTGTGCCAACAGGTGCATTTCTTGGACACAAATTACATCAACAGTTTCTTTGCAAATATTCTCCATGAAAATGTATCTTTTACCTGTTGAGTTCAAACCATTGACTTTTACAGAGATAACCTTACTATGCATTGTTAATACTATATACTGCTTTATGTGAAACCATTGCTCCAAAATGTGTGATAAATATGGGGAGGACAGACAGGGGAAGGACGGATAGGGAAATAAATTTGCTTGTATAAACAAATGAAAGGTTATCAGATCTAAATTTTTGCTTCATCATAAGAGGAAGTCCTCTTACAGTTCCAAAATCAAGCAAACAGTAAGAAAAGGAAAACAATGAAAAAATAGTTTGAAAGAGAGTAAAAAAAAACCCTCTGTGGGCAACTTCGCCTGTTTTCAACATCGCCATAGAGGCACCAGTCAAAGAGTAGACAGCAGGAAGCAGAGAATAGCTATCCAGTAATCAATCATGTCGTAAACCAGTCTGGGTCCAGTTTTTTCTTTTTCTGTGCTTGAGGAGCTCTTTTGTCATTCGGATATATAGGCTGAATCTTCCATTTTAGCAATAAATCTCTCGCCTTTTCTGGGGATGTGCAGACAAATATGGAATTGTCCTTTAAGACTTTCAATTTTGTGGGGAACCCCCAATGATACTTTATTCCTTGTTCTCTGAGGGCTGTAGTATATGGCATATACTCCCTCCTCTGATCTAAAGTACCTGTCGACTAGTCAGTGAATATCTTTGGGTGGGCCAAGTTATCTGGAAGTTACGGCCTTTTCCTGAGACCAGCCATAAAATTCTCCTTAATTGTATAGAAATGAATGCAGGCAATAATATCTTGTGGTAAATCTGTGTTGAGGTCTTTTGGTTTCAGAATCCTGTGTATTATATCCACAATTAAGTCCTTGCTGTTGGCAGAAGGAATCACTGTGTGTATGAAGCTTTGCAGAAGCCTTGGCAAGTCTTTGTCAGGGGTAAATTCATAAATCCCTTTAATGCAAATATTATTCCTTCTGGATTTGTCCTCAAAATCCAGGGTTTTGTTGTGAATTTGAGAAACCTCCTTTTCTACAGCCTCATTAGCATCTATTAGTACATTATGAGACTTCATAAGTTCTGCCAGCTTCTGCTCCAGATGATCTATTCTAGATCTCAGGTCCTGTAATTCTTCCCTGATCTCTGCCTTAAACCCAGCTTCATTACTTTCAAATCTCCTTGGAGTTCTTGCCTGAGGGACTTAAGCAAAGCCTCCATTGTTTTCTGTGTAAGGGGAATATCCATCTGAGCTTCCCCTCCCACATCTCAGGTGCTGTGTTCGAGTCACATTGTGAGGAGCAGGGAGAGGGGGCTGGGGAATTAGAAGCTGCAGCCATGTTGGAGGCTGTATTCAATACCAGGTCTCTGGAGAAATATGCAATCACCTTCCTTGGAGATCTCCTTCTTGCTGACTTGCCATGCACCATTGGAATCACTGTGTCCTCAGGTCACCAGGTAACTTATTTAGGGCTTCCCAGAGAGTTTTTTCACCTTGTTGTGCCGAGCAATTTCTAGGCTGCTATCCTTTCCTAGATGTTCTGCTACATGGTCGCTGTGTGCTCAGTTCCACTGTTTACACCCTGTAGCTCAATGACTTGCATCGCTACAGAGGTCTTTTGGGCCTGCCGTTTAAAAATCTAATATGTGATGGTCCAACATAATGGAATTACACTCTGCACATGTTGCTGTGACTTTGGCAGCAGCAATGAGCCCTGGTGCTGTATGCCATGACATATAGCATGGGCCAATGCTATCTGGGGTGGAGCAAATCACACTGGTGGAGTGAGCACAGATTAAGGACCTCTGCACCCTTCTGCACAGTTTTGAAATGGTTACTAAGATGATAGCGCTGACAATGCCATTAACAGAATGACTATTCATGTCATCTACATGCTGGAGCACACTTTGACCAGTGTGCAGTCAGGTGGTGGTTGTAGAGGAATAGGAGGAAGTAGAGGAGGAGGAGGATGCAGATGGGATAACAAGATCTGAAAAGCACAGAAGAGGGGTGGCATGAGAGGGTGGAGTAGAGCGTTTGATGGGTCTCAAGGTAGCAGCCAAACTGTTGATGAAGGTGCAGGAGCCAAAGAAGAAATGGAGGAGAATTAAGTGGAACAGGCGATGGCACGGGATAGTCAGCAGATAAGGGAGATACTGATCAAGTTTCTGTTGTGCTAGGTTGGCAGGAGATAGTGGAGGAAGCAAGCTGGAAACTTAACCTGCTGCCATCAACACAGCAAGGACTTGGGCCTCATGAATGCGCAAAATATATCAACTGCAACATGATCCCTGTACTGTTAGGATTCATAGTGCCAAATACTGGATTTTTACACTGTTATATCCCCGGTACAAGAGTAAATTTATCCAAATATTTCTTGCCCTAGAAGGGATGCACGCATGCAGTAGTATCAAATGAAGCTTTTAGACAATCTTAGTACTGGTGTTCCCCAAAACACCAGTAGTTGAAACAGTGTAAATTGCAGTTCAATACTTCGAACCTAGGGAACGTTGAGCCATCATCGCAGAAACATTAGCAGCAGCAGCAGTGTATCTGTCTGAAGCAATTTCAGGGGGTTGTTTAACCTGTTTTTTAGACCATCCTTTGCAGCAAGTCTAACACATAGTGAAGCCTACAGAAGATGCTGCAGTAGTATCTACAGTTCAATATCAATGCTAGGAGTGTAGACCTTGATCCTTCTGTATTTTGGGCTTCCAAAATAGAAAAGTGGCCTGAGCTCGCCAGGCATTAGTGTTGAGCAACTGTATTCGTTACTGTTTGCTACTCGCTCGGATAGTATAGTATTCATGACACTCATTACTCAGCAAGTATTGCTGGTGCTTGTGAGTGATTAGTCGAACATGAACAATCTGACACAAATTGTCAGCTCCCTTCAGTACACAAAAGGAGTCAGCACCCCAGTGAGAGCTGCTTAAATGGAAGGCTATTACTCGGGGGTATAGAAAGGTGTGTTATGCTCTGAAAATACAATTAAGCCCTCCCTTCTGCCCTGTCCTGGAAATGCTCATTTTATGGCCAGATGTGTGTGGACAGAGCCAATCACTAATTGACTAACATTGGACTCGCTATTTGGACGAGTGCGCAAGTATTACAAAGTACTCGTTATGACTATAGCGATTACGGATATTTCACTACTCACTCATCACTACCAGTCATGCTTAGGAGATTTTATCGTGCCCAGTAGCATTCTTTTAGAACGTGTCTTCAGCACTGCTGGTGATATCTGGATAAGCGTGTGGAGCCCACTGGGATAGGGTACTCGGTACCGGACCGGGGTACTGCTGGGGATGTCTCAGCGGTCATGGTCCGGACCGTGTCCCATGTTTTCACAAGTAAAAGGGGATATATACAGTGGATAATGTTTGTCGTGACACCACCCACTGGTTGTGGTCAGTAATGGATCCACCGCTGCAGCGCAGCTCTGCCAGGAGGATGGAGGGATGGATGGGCTGCAGCTGGATGAATGAGCCTGCTGCGGGTCGGGCTGCTCCTGGCAGGGTAAGAAGTACAATAACAGTTCTGCATACCTGGAATCAGACACGGACACTGAAGCGGGTTCACCGGGTTTACTTTAAAGTTCTTCAAAGTCACACAAGTCACGATACAGTTCTCAACACAGTTCACAGTTCAGTTAACTCTGGGAACACTTAGCCCTTTGCAGCCAGGCTGTCACTCTGAGACAACTTGTTGAATCCAATCCCTGAATCAGGGCCAGATCCACATTTTCATGGGCCTAGTTTAAAGAGCCTTAGTGGGCCCCTTTAACACACAACACGTTTCATGATGCCCAGAGATGGCACAGAAATATTGGTAGTGGAATGCTGATGTCACTGCGGAGATGCTACTCACTGCTGCGCCCCAACAACACACTTCTCTCCACCTGCACAGCCGCCTATATTCTATGCTGATATCTCAGTCTCCTGGTTCCTGTGCACATCATACAGGCACCCTGAGAGAGTGGTTATGGCACGTGCCCATGCTCCTGCCCTGATTCTACAGGTCCAGCATGCTATTATTCAGAAGTGACACTGTGCTTATGGCTGAAAGGCACTATTTATTTAAAGTATCCTCCCACTTGAGGAGGTGCCTGAGCAATGTGTTAGCTTAGTCAGTTTATTGCCTGCTGCTTAGCAAGTTTTCAAGTCCTGTTCCTCTTGTGTTCATTCCTGCATCATCTGCCTACACCATAGACTGTGGTGTCTCTGTGTCCATCCCTGCATCACCTGCTGGCACAAGAGACTGTGTACCCGTATCCATCTCTGTATCATCTGCCTACACCAGAGGCTGTGGTCCTGTCTGTCACTGCATCACCTACTGGCATCAGAGACTGCGTACCTGTGTCTGTCCCTGCGTCCCATGTCCTGTGGTCAGCTGCCACAGTTCTCCCTGTGGTCCTCTGGGGCGAATGTAACAGTTTGCCACCCAATTTGCCAGCTTGCAACAGGAGGTGATCTGTATACAGGTTCAACAAGACCATATCCTTGGCTATTCGCAGTTAGTAGATGCATGAATGAATCCGTTAACCCCTGTGGTTCCACCTACTATTTTTTTCTATTCTGATGGATAATCCAGCTTCTGGTTCAGTTCTCACTTGTGTGGTCCTCAATGCTTTGACGGCGACCCCAAGCAGTGCTGATGATTCACCAACCAGTGTACCCTGCACTTTGAACTGTTGGCCCACAAGTTTTCTACAGACCAGGCCAGAGAGGCATTCTGATGTGGCACCTCGGTGGGGAGGCTCTTGCTTGGGTCAACTTCTTCTGGTAGAGAAGAGAAGCAATCACCTTCAATATTCTAACCTTCCGGAAGATTTTTGACAAGCCAGGTTGAGTTTCCTTTGTGGCATCCACTCTTCTGTAGCTGCCTCAAGATCGTCAGTCTGTCAGACATTATACAGTTTAATTCTGCACCCTCTACCCCTAGGGGTTTGTTATAACTCCCCAACAATAATGGAAGTGGAGGAGAATATCCTCATAAAGCAAATAGATGAACAGCGACTCAGGGAGAAGTCATTATTATGGAGGACTTCAACTACCCTGAAATACATTGGGGATCAGAAACCTGCAGTTCCAGCAAAGGTAATAAGTTTTTGAAAACTATGAGAGACAATTACCTTTCACAACTGGTTCAGGACCCAACAAGAAGGGGGGCAATGCTGGACCTAATATTAACCAACAGGCCGGACCGCATATCAAATATACGGGTTGGAGGTCACTTGGGTAATAGTGATCATAACTTAATAAGCTTTCAAGTATCCTTTACTATGACGTGTAGTAGAGGGGCTACAAGGACACTAAACTTCAGGAAGGCAAATTTCCAACGGTTGAGAGATGATCTTAGTGCAATAAATTGGGACGATGTCCTGAGACATAAAAGTACACAACACAAATGGGAGATGTTTATTAGCATTCTGAATAGGACCTGTGCACAATATATACCCTATGGGAATAAGCATGCTAGAAATAGGAGGAAACCACTATGGCTAAATAAAGCGGTAAGAAGTGCAATATGTGACAAAAAGAAAGCATTTAGGGAATTAAAGCAAGTAGGTAGTGATGAAGCATTATTAAATAAATACAGAAAATTAAATAACATTTGTAAAAAGCAAATCAATGCAGCAAAGATTGAGACAGAGAGACTCATTGCCAGAGAAAGTAAAAAGAATCCCAAAATATTTTTTAACTACATAAATAGTAAGAAACTAAAAAATGATGGTGTTGGCCCCTTTAAAAATAGTCTGGGTGAAATGGTGGATGAGGATGAGGAAAAAGCCAATATGCTAAATGACTTTTTTTCAACAGTATTTACACAAGAAAATCCCATGACAGACAATATGATCAGTGATAACAAAAAGTCTCAATTAAATGTCACCTGCTTAACCCAAGAGGAAGTACGGCATCGTCTAAAAATCACTAAAATTGACAAATCCCCGGGCCCGGATGGGATACACCCCAGAGTGCTGCAGGAATTAAGTACTGTCATAGATATACCATTATTTTTAATATTTAAAGATTCCATAATAACAGGGTCTGTACCACAGGACTGGCGTATAGCAAATGTGGTGCCAATATTCAAAAAGGGGACAAAAACTGAACTTGGAAATTATAGGCCAGTAAGCTTAACCTCTACTGTGGGTAAAATCCTAGAGGGTTTTCTAAGAGATGCTATACTGGAGTATCTGAAGAAAAATAACCTTATGACCCATTATCAACATGGTTTTACGAGGGACCGTTCCTGTCAAACTAATCTGATAAGCTTCTATGAAGAAGTAAGTTCTGGACTGCACCAAGGAAATGCAGTGGATGTGGTGTATATGGACTTTTCAAAAGCTTTTGATACGGTGCCACACAAAAGGTTGATACATAAAATGAGGGCAATGGGGATAGGGGAAAATATGTGTAAGTGGGTTAAGAACTGGCTTAGTGATAGGAAACTGTCACGGGTGGCAGGGATGACAGGGTAGAGGCCACGCGCAGACGGTCCCAGCGTTTGGCCAATCAGCCATAATGTTTGAGGACGGTCCTTCTTTCAGGGGCATTTACCTTCTGTGTAGATAGAGAGAAGGTATGATAAGATCTCCCTATCATGGGGAGACGGCTGGGAAGGTCTTGTGCTCGGTCTGGTTTCTACACCAGTATTCTGGGTCACTAGGACCCAGCAGGTTCTTCCCACCTTTATAAGGAGTTTCATTGCCCTCCCTCGGTGCAGGTGATATTTCCTTGGACACTCATTATCCTTGCTCCAGCAGAAGCTGAGGTTGTGGAGGTTGCTGTGCTCTGCTGCAAGATAAGTGTTTTCTTTCCCCATTGTCTGTTTTTCCTTGTGTTTGTCTTTAGTTGTTAGTGGAGGGGTCTAGTGAACCTCTCCATCTGATCCTTAGATAAGGTAGTGCTAGGATCAGAGAGGGACGAGGTTCGTGGTCGGCGACAGTTGAGGAAACTGTATAGGGACGTCAGGGCAGACAGGGTCAGCCCCAGGAAGACTAGGGGTCACCCTCTCCCTCTTGTGCCCATAGCTTTAGGGACTCCTTATTCCCCCCCCCCCGTCGTTGTCCTACGCTGAGTGTCTCTCCCGCTCCCAGCGTGACAGAAACAAAGGGTGGTTATTAATGGAACGCACTCAGAATGGGACACAGTTAACAGTGGGGTACCACAGGGGTCAGTGTTGGGCCCGCTTCTATTTAATATATTTATTAATGACCTTGTAGGGGGCATACGGAGTAGAATCTCAATATTTGCAGATGACACTAAACTCTGCAGGGTAATCAATACAGAGGAGGACAATTTTATATTACAGGAGGATTTATGTAAACTAGAAGCTTGGGCTGCTAAATGGCAAATGCGCTTTAATGGGGATAAATGTAAAGTCATGCACTTGGGCAGAGGAAACAAAAGGTATAATTATGTAAAACACTGGGCAAAACTGTCACTGAAAAAGACCTGGGTGTATGGGTAGATGACAAACTCACATTTAGTGGCCAGTGTCAGGCAGCTGCTGCAAAGGCAAATAAAATAATGGGATGCATTAAAAGAGGCAAAGAGGCATAGATGCTCATGAGGAGAACATAATTTTACCTCTATACAAGTCACTAGTGCGACCACACTTAGAATACTGTGTACAATTCTGGTCTCCGGTGTATAAGAAAGACATTGCTGAACTAGAGCGGGTCCAGAGAAGAGCGACAAAAGTCATTAGAGGACTAAGGAATCTGCAATACCAAGACAGGTTATTAAACTTGGGGTTATTTAGCTTGGAAAAACGAAGGCTTAGGGGTGATCTTATAATAATGTATAAATATATGAGGGGACAGTACAGAGACCTTTCTAATTATCTCTTTACTCTTAGGCCTGAGACTGGGACAAGGGGGCATCCTCTACGTCTGGAGGAAAGAAGGTTTAATCATAAACACAGACGCGGATTCTTTACTGTAAGAGCAGTGAGACTATGGAACTCTCTGCCACATGCTGTTGTAATGAGTGAGTCACTACTAACATTTAAGAAGGGCCTGGATGCCTTTCTTGAAAACTATAATATTATCAGTTATACATACTAGATTCTTTGATAGGGCGTTGATCCAGGGAATTAGTCTGATTGCCGTATCTGGAGTCAGGAAGGAATTTTTTCCCCCAATGTGGAGCTTAGTGTTGCCACATGGGTTTTTTTTGCCTTCCTCTGGATCAACATGTTAGGCTATGGGTTGAACTAGATGGACTTAAAGTCTTCCTTCAACCTAAAAAACTATGTTACTATGTTACTATGTTACTCTGAACTGTGATGTAATAATCAGGTGCTGGTGACTGCCTTTTGGAAAAGTTTATCTGGAAGGGTTAAAGATAAACTGGAAGGCTATGCTACCCTGGATGACGTGATTTCCTTGGCTACCGAGTTTGATCTCAGGTTCCAGGAGCGTTCTATAAAAGTGACTCATGACAAGGGACATATATCTGGCTTCATCTCTTCAGAAGCAGCTGGTGTCCCAGTTTCCAGTTGCCATTCCTATTCCTGTACATATGCCGGTGGACCAGATCAAGATGTCTCAGCAACGTCGAAAACATCGTTGTGCCAAGGGTCTGTGTTTTTACTGCGGAGGTGCGGAACACTTCATCCATGCTCATCCCATAAAGCCAGAACTTCCTAGCCTTGGGTCTGTAGGAAGCACTACCCTGGGTGAGAACAATTCCTTTTATTCATTGACTCTGCCCATGTCCATATCGTATGGAGGTACACAGTTCTCTGAGACAGCCAAACTGTATTCCAGATCTGCTTGGAACTTCATACAAAAGGCTGTGGTGAATCGGTACAAGGTCCCTATCTGACATCGTCAGAGTCCTTTGTGTCATCTGTTGATGAAACATGTTGGTCTGAACCCATACTCATTGTGTCTGAGTCAGTGGAGCTATGGGTGGGAGCTTCACATTCAGAGAAAATTTATTTAAATTGTGCTTCTGAACTTGTCCTGTCCATTTCTCTTAGGTCTACCCTTGCTCCTTACCCACGAGTCTGTCCATGACTGAAGATTTGGAAAGGTGCTACATTGTAGGCATAATGGCCATGAGAGGTGCCTGTATCCCTGTTGATGACTTCTCTTGAAGTCTTTTCTGTCTGCCATTCTGGTACCAAGAAGAAGCCTCCCAAGTTACAGCCACCTGAGCCACCCCTGCCACCAGCCATTCCTTCTGCTACTAACTTGAAAGACCTCTTTCTGGAGAGGAAAATACCTTTTGGCCTGCTGAAGAGAGAACATAAATGGAGGTGTGCTGGAATACTTATATCCCTGGGGCTACTCTGGCTTACTCACTGCCACAGCCTGACAGCACGTATCCTTCTTCCTACATGACCGTCCAAGTGCTCTGTTGTTTTCTATCGCTCTCGGGTATTTGCATGCCACACAGGTTCTCTGGATGTGCACCTAAGGCATGCACCTGTGCTCCTGGCCTGCTTTTAAAGAACCAGTGGGTTATTATCTGGAAGTTCCTCTCTGTCTATGGCTAGCAGCCACAGTTTCCCCCTCAAGCAAATGTAACATATATTACAATGCCAAATATTTCACTCTTTTCTTAAGTTACATGATTAATACCTATACATATAGTCCTCCATATACAGGGGTTGGACAAAATAATGGAAACACCTGGAAAAATCAACAAAAGTTAGTTTAATATGGTGTAGGTCCACCTTTTGCGGCGATTACAGCCTCAATTCTCCGAGGTATGGATTCATACAAGGTGATACCATTGGCCCGGCAGATCTCCACGAAATAGCACCCCAGATCATCACAGATCCTCCGCCATGTTTTACGGTTGGGAGAAGGCAGTCTGGATGGAATGCTTCTTTCAGCTGTCTCCAAACATACACTCGGCCGGAGGTCGGAAAATGGGGTAAACGATGATTGGTCTGAGAATATCACATGTTTCCACTGCTCGAGGGACCAATTCTGGAGGTTTCTACACCACTCTAAACGCTTGGAAACATTTGTCATTGAGAGCAGCGGTTTTCTAATTGCAGCTCTTTCGTGGAATCCAGATTTGTGCAGCTCCCGACGAACAGTTTTTGTGGAAACTGGGTTCTGTAGGTGTTCATTGAGCTCAGCAGTGATTTTCGGAGCCGTGGTCTTGCCATCCTCTCTCACAATTTGCTTTAGAGTCCGACGGTCTCTCTCAGTCAACTCCGACTTTCGGCCGGACCTGTGCTTTGCTGCGGACGTTTTTCCTTCTCTTTCAAACGCAGTCATTACTTTGGAGACAGTACCTCTTGACACGCCAAGCATTCGGGCACTGTCTGTTACACTAGCGCCTGCCATACGAGCACCAACAATTTGGCCTTTTTGAAAATCTGAAAGGTCTGCCATTGGCATCAGGTTCTCATCAACGTTCTTACAATTCGCCAAAACAAACAGTTAATTTATATTCACATATCACTTAACACAAATAATCAACTACAAAACATTAACATATGTCACTGTTTGCATGTTTATAACATGTTCGAAGATTATGATGCCAAAACATTAGGTGTTTCCATTATTTTGTCCAACCCCTGTAGTATTATAAACACCCCATCGTCCTTCATATAGTATAATTCACACCCCATAATCCTCCATATAGAATAATGCATTTCTATACGCTTTCATATAGATAATTCACACCCATAATTCTCCATATAGAATTATGCACAGTCTATAGATATCCATATAGAATAGTGCTCACTCCATAGTCCTCCATATAAAATAATGCACCCCACAGTTCTCCTTATAGAATAATGCAACCCCCATAGTCCTCCATATAGTATAATGCATCTCCCATAGTTCTCCATATAGAATAATGCATCCCATAGTTCTCCATATAGAATAATGCAACCACCCATAATCCTCCATATAGTATAATGTAAACTCCATAGTTCTCCGTATAGAATAAGGCACCTCTCATAATCCTTGATATAGAATAATGCACCCCCATAGTTCTCCATATAAAATAATGTATACCTCAAAGTTATCTACATAGTATAATGCACACACCATACTTCTATATGCACCACCATAGTCCTCCAAATATTATAATGCACCAACCTAATCCTTCATACAGAATAATGCAACCCCTTAATCCTCTGTAAAGAATATTGAACCCGCATATTCGCCATTTAGAATAATGCACACCCATAATCCTCCATTTAGAACAACGCACACCCCATAGTTCTCCATATAGAATAATGAACCCTGCCGTTCTCAATACAGAAAAATGCATCACAGAATTCTTTTTCTACAATAATGCAGATCCCGGTGTACTGTTCCCTCTTTCATCATAGCTTTCAACTGTATCAGCATCCTGAACATGTGAGGGGGCCTGGTGTCAGTTTTCACCAGCATCGGGCCTTCTCAATTAACGGACCTCATAGTGGTTTGTCACCACTAGTTCTGAGGCTGGAACAGAACACTTCAGGCAGAAGGACCCCTGTGTCCATCTCAGCGGCCATTGTCAAAGCGAGCGCGCTCGCAGACAGACCTCTAAGTAGTGGTTTTAAAGTGCTGACAGACCACTTTGCAGTTCAGTGCTGCTGGCCTAGGTGTGAGTGGGCCCCCGTATGTCCAAGGCACCGGCACTTGCTTGGATGTGCCTGGTGGTGATACCAGCTCTGGACACATTTCACATACATTAAAAAAATAAAAATAAATTATTACTGTGTTATATAATTTCAGAGCAGATTTTAGGATCTTAACCTGGAAAAAGTAACATTTGTTCATCTAAACTATTCTGACATGAACACAGATTTAAAACAGCCTATGTCATCATCATTAAATCATTGTCATTAACATTAACTATAAAATCTAATTTCCCTGCAATCTTTGATGGCAGAACAAAGTGTTATCATTAATGTGTAAAGTGAGTGTAAAATATTATTCATAACATGTGGCTTTTTCCTAATTAACACACCACAGAGCCTAATGTAACATTTTCTTTATATTATGAGAGCTGTGCCGCCAGCTGGCAAACTCTAGATCTGGGTAACAATTGCAGTTCCATTGATGTGAGAAAGACATGTTATCAATAGTCTTTGGTCTCCGGCATGTGTTTATTTTTATTCTTAAAATTATTCCATTTGGCAGATACAGACTAATCATTCCTGACAATATTGTGGAATTAATGTATTGTTTATCTGAATTAGGCAGTTTGGTTTCTTTGGTCAGTTGTTATAGTAAGGTGCACATGTGGAAATAAAAAATGAATGTTTTATTTCAATGACAGCTTGCAAGAACGATTGTAATCCCCAACCTCCTCTCCATGTCTTTAAAGTAAAATACAGGGGAATGTTCATGCTTAGTAAAATGAAAATATTAACTCTTTAAAGTATCATGACAGACTTATGTATTAATTTTTAGCTGTTTTTTTTTCCCCACATCATGATGGATATATTATAATAATAATCATCTCATGAGTACGGAGTACACTCACAAGAAACATCTGCAGCCAACCAGTAATACACAGCCAGCCTTGGTTCCAGTGTCAACTCTTTAAGACCTTAGATATCACAATTAATAGCAATCAAGGATTTGAGCTTTCATATGGTGTCAACGAATAATGATGATGCCACTGTCAAGAGTCTGTCGTGACATTCCTGCATTGAGACTTCATATTAAATATGTATTTCTTTCCTTTGGCAGTGTAGGAGTTTATGTCAGTTTTTGTTGCTAGCTAGCTCCTTAGTTCTCTTCCCATGTGTGGCTACTTTGTGATCCCTCCCATCTCTTTTATGTGGTCACATGATCCAGCATTCCTGGCTGGTGATTGAACTCCATTCCTGGCCTATCTACCTGAAGTGAAGGTGTTACTGTGAAGAAGCTGACCATTGCCAAACCGTCTGCTACCTAGGAGGCTGCAGGCGTGGTAACCCATGCCCTCTCCTAATATCGAATGCCCGTGTTTTCACCTTTTGGCAAGCATGTTTCAGGACCATAATGTTTTTTACAATATGCAACTTTTTACTAGTGTCAATATTCTCGGGTGCATGCTGTGAGAAGGTGACTTATTTCTGGTATTACAGACAGATGAAGCTGTGGCTCTTTTACAAGGAGTGATGCAAAAATTATACGTTTGGGAGATATTAGGAGCTTTGTTGTTTGCAATTTTAAAAACCAACATCTTTTTTTACAAGCTGTCCAAAACTATTTCCTTATGTATAGGACAAAAACTAGTGCGCTACTTGAACTTGAAGATTCAATAGCATCTAAGGATCAGCGAGTATACTCGTTACTATTCGGTACTCGGGCTACTCGTTACTCCGTGAGTTTCCTTGTGAATACTCGCTAGGAGTAACGAGTCCAAAGTAAGTCAATGGGAAATGCGAGTACTAACTCTGCTGGACCCTATAAAGGGGTCTGGGGCGCTGAGGAAAAGGCTGAATTGGGTGCATGATTGTTTAAAAGCCGGCGGTAAAAAGCCGCCGGCTTTTAAACAATCATTAGGCCCCCTACTCGCTTTCCCGCAGCCTCCCATCCCGATCCTCCACTCCCCCTGCAGCTTCCCATCCCAATCCTAAGTTAGGATTGGGCAGGGAGTGCAGCACTAGTGAGCGGGGAGCGAATGACCCAGGCGGGGAAGCTGACGGTGAGAAGACTTCACCGCCGGCTTTCCCGATCTGTGTGCTCTCCGTGCTCGCTGATGCCCCCTCCTCGCTCCCTGGTACTTCGCTCCCCACCCAGTCCTAACTTCTACCAGAGATGTAGCTGAGCTAAAGAAGACTCCATTGGACTATGTGGGACGGAAGAGGATTTTTTTTAATAAAGATGGAGTTCTAAGGGTACTTTCACACTAGCATTTTTTTTAAATCGCGGCAGATGCGGTGAAAAAACGCATCTGCCGCGATTACCGCATACCGGCTGCACTTGCGGCACGGTTGCGGCACAGTTGTGGCAAGCCCCATACAATGTATATGCGGGCTTGCGGCAGGTGCGGCAAGTGCGGTTTTGGCACTTGCGGCAGGTGCGGCCGAGAAAAAACCGCGGCTGACTTAGTGTATTTTTTGTTTTATTTCTAATAAAAAAATTTTTTTGTGTTGTGTTTTTTTTTCAAACAATTTACTAGAAATTCATGGCGGTCATGTCTAATATTGGAGTGACCCCATGAATTTCAGGATTAGGGCCAGCTGATAATACAAAGCTCGCCCTAACCCCTTTATTATCCAGTGAGCCACCGCACCAGGGCCCTGTATGAGTTGGATACAGCGCCAGAAAATGGCGCTTCAATGAAAGCGCCATCTTCTGGGGTGGCTGCAGACTGCAGCACGGGGTGCCCAGAAAGCTTGGGCCTCCCTGCGCTGTAGATTCCAGCCCCCAGGGTCCTGGATGAGTTGGATACAGCGCCAGAAGATGGCGCTTTAATTAACGCACCATCCTCTGGGGTGGCTGCAGACTGCAATTGCAGCGGGGGGAAGTGGGACCCAGAAAGCTTGGACTTCCCTGCGCTGCGGATTCCAGCCCCAGCTGCCTAGTTGTACCTGGCTAGACATAGAAATAGCGCAAAGCCCCACACATTTTTTTTATTTATTATTTCATGAAATTCATGAAATAATAAAAAAAAAGGGCTTCCTTCTGTTTCTGTTTCCAGGCAGGTACAAATAGGCACTTGGGGGTTGGGAGCAGCCTGTTCCCGGCTGGACACAAAAATACAGCGAAGCACACGTCAAATTTTTTTGGAAAAATTCATTAAAAATTCATTTAGGGACTGCATCTTTATTAACCCCTCGAGGCTGGATCGCTGCGGCATTGTAAGGGGGTTAACTCTGGTCACCGGGATAGCTCAGGTCATGCCACCTGAGCTGTCCTTGGGTGACTTGAGTTAACCCCCCTTACAATGCCGCAGGATCCGGCCTTGAGGGTTAATAAAGTTGGAGTTCCTAAATGTATTTTTTTAAATTTTTTTATAATTTTTCCAAAAAATTTTGATGTAGGCTTTGCCCATATTTTTATGTCCAGCCGGGTGCAGCAGACAGGAACGGGCTGCCTCCAACCCCCAGGTGCCTATTTGTACTTGCCTGGAAACAGGAATAGGAGGAAGTCTTTTTTTTATTATTTCATGAATTTCATGAAATAATATAAAAAAAATGCGTGGGGCTTCGTGCTATTTCTATGTCCAGCGAGGTACAACTAGGCAGCTGGGGGCTGGAATCCGCAGTGCAGGGAAGCCCAAGCTTTCTGGGTCCCACCCCCCACCCCCGCTGCGAATTGCAGTCTGCAGCCACCCCAAAGGATGGTGCATTAATTGAAGCGCCATCTTCTGGCACTGTATCCAACTCATCCAGGGCCCTGGTGCAGTGGCTCACTGGGTAATAAAGGGGTTAGGGCCAGCTTTGTATTTTAAGCTGGCCCTAAGCCCGAAATTGATGTGGTCACGCCAATATTAGACATGACCCCTTGAATTTCTAGTGAATTTAAAAAAAAAACACAACACACAGAAAAAATATTTTATTGGAAATAAAACAAAAAATACACTTAGACTCCATCTTTAATTATTAAAAAATTCCTCTTTGTCCGACGTAGTCCCAAAACACAATGTCAGCACTGCTACATCACTCTGCATAGATACACACGTTTATGCAGAGTGAGAGCAGGCTGACAACTGACTGTGACAGTCAGGGTTCACCTCAGGTCATAGCTAGGCTGTGACCTGGGGTGAACCCTTCTGTCACAGCCCCAACTCTGCCGCCGGCCGGCGGAGATTGCCGAGCGCCGGCAGAGCAGTGAATAATACCAGAAGTTAATGACTTCCGGTTCATTCACTACTCTGCCGGCGCTCATCAAACAATTCGCAATTGGAAACCCAAGCAATTTATCAAAAAAATGATCGGAAGCGCTTTGTTCAGGAAAAGAGTTCGAAATTTAAAATGACCCTAAAACTTTCTCTAATAGTTTGGGAGTCCAAAACGCTCACCAGAAGACCCGTTGGCTGGGAAAAACACCTAACCTTAGGTTTAGGAGTGTTCCCAGCCATCGGGTCTACCGTTTTCTTTCAACTTGGAATCATTAGCAGATACCATGTCGTAATTGGAGAGCCAGTGATGTGCCTAAACAATAGAAACCCCCTACATCTGACCCAGTTTTGGAAACCAGAACCCTTAAGGAATTCTAAATATGTGATGAGCTCTGTGAACCCACAGGTGCTTCACAGAATTTTATAACATAACGCTGTGAAAATGAAAAATTAAATTTTTACCCCCAAATTGTTGCTTTAACCCCAAATTTTAAAATGTTTATAACGGTAATGACGCACCCCAGGGCTGGGGTATTCGGGTGTAGCTTTAAGGGACTGTCACTGGTGGCCGGTGCTCGGATCAATGGCCCTGGTGATCACGAAAAAGGGGTTTAGTAAAAATAGAATAATAAAAGTTTTTTTTTAACATGACACCACCTGCAGTATCTGGTGATGGTACCAGCGCTGCCAGCAGACCTCCGGGGATGATGGGTAGGCAGCCGGATGATGTCGCTCCCTGCAGGCGGAGCGAAGTCCCCAGGGTAGTGAGGGAAAGGAATGGTTTCACACCGGGAGAGGCGCAGTCTTCTCCTTCAGACTAGAATGCAGTTTACCAGCTTGATGGAAAAGAGACACAGGAGACCTTCTTGCTCTTCACGGGTATTTACTGGCAACTTGTCAAGACAGTTCTCAAAGTACACAGTCACACAGTCACAGGCAGCTGGCCGGATAGTCACCAAAGGATGCAAAGTCTCTCTGAGGCCCTCTGTGATGTTCCTTCTGGTAACAACTTTTGTCCTTTTCACTCACTGCGCTTTCCTTACTATCTGTGCGTGGCCCTGCACAGAGCCCTCTTCCTACCAGGCATATTGGGTATATAGAGGTTACCTTTCTCGCTAAGGGACTCAACCTGATTTGGAGCTTCTGGTGGGGACATGCATGTCGACCCAGGTTGGGGCTATATGAAAGGCCTTCGACCCACCATTTTGGCGGCTCAGAGCTAGTCTTTCCTGCACTGCACTCGGAGCCGGTACTCCATCTTGGACTGGGTTCTCTCCCGGACTCGCAATCTTCGGTCCAGCGAAGGCTTGCACAAGCCAGGGATCCCCTTTCTGTCTGGGACTTCCTTCTCCTCCTTCCCTCACGGTACTCCACTCATGTTCTGACTAACTGTCACTTCCGCTTCTTTCACTACACCTCAGCTCTTCTCACCAGGACTGGTTACCCTGGTAATGGGTACAGCAAATTGGTCCTCTAGCTCTAAGTGTATAAATGCAGGGATGAGGCCTCAGATAACATTACCATCCTCTGATGACCGGGATACTGCACATGCTAGTCTGGATGCCTTCTGTGGCGCACTGACCAGTGGGGCGCCACAGTAAAACTAATGGTACCTTTACACGCCGCCACAACAGGATGGATACCAACGGCAACTTCACGTGCACGAGCACAGCCGAACGGTTACCAACGGGAACCGCACCCTCTTTACACGCCGCCACAAGGTGCGCTACGCCACGCTACATCTACAGCTAGCTACATCGCCGGGTGTCGCAAGTAGCCATCTGTAGCTCAATTACACACCGCTATAACCAGCTACTATGGGCGGACCTGGTGCAGCAGGGACAGCACATAGGCGTGCCACAATTGAGAGTACGAGCCGTCCGTACGCTGATAGGACAAAGCAATAACATCCTGATTGGCCAGGCATCGCAGGAGGCTGAGTAATACAGCACGCTCGAGCGATTGTGTAGTGTGACTCGTCAGCTCCTTAAATATGCCTCCCTAGGCAGCGACTACCAATCGTCATGCAGCAGCTTCCACCAATGATCGCACATGGGGCGTGGTAACACGGAGCCAGGGTCACGCCTTAGCTACATTGCAGGCTGTCCCGAGTTCCCTTCCGTAACGTCTTTACACGCCGATACAGCTCGCTACAATCGGCGATGTAGCCATATGTTTATGGGCACTGCACGGATACAGAGGTATCTGTAGCCGGCTGTGTCGTCCCGTCTTCACACGCCGCTACTACGGGCGATATTGGCGCTACAAGCTACATTTGTAGCCTGTAGCGGGTTGTATCCATCCTGTTGTGGCGGCGTGTAAAGGTACCATTAGGGATGAGCGAGTAGTGAAATATTCAGACTCGCTATACTCGTAACGAGTAGGTCCTAATACTCGGTAAAGACTTTTCACTGCCAGCTTTCCCGCTGGCTATTTCAAAGGAAAGCCGGCCGTTAAGTCTAGAGATGAGCGGTGTTCGATTTGAAATGCCCGCCAATCTCAAATTTGAGCTGTTTTGGGTGGTGTTCGAATCATTCGATGAATGCGAACAATTAGCTTCAAATTCGGCAGTTTGAGGTTGTGTTCGATAACACTTATATCACCAAAAGTGAAACTGGCTTTTCACAGTAATACTGTTAATGAATGTTAATATCCAGTTTCAGTGTATAGTGTGCGGGGGGAGGGGAGCGGGGTTTAGATCAGTGCTGCAGAAATAATGCCGATCTCCATTTTTTTTCTCCTAACCGCATATACAGTGGGGCAGTGCAGGCTGTCAGCCAATGACTCACACACACACACAGCAAAGTGCATTTTTTGCACACAAGCAAGGGCATGTGTCATTGGCTGTGTATGTCACATGTCCTTGCTCTATAAGACCCGGCCATTTTCCCCATCGCCACCATTTCCTCGCTGCTGCAGTTGTGTGTCAGTCAGGCACCACTACTGCTGCTGTGGGCACAATAAAGTGTTAGTTAGATAGATAGTGAGCGAATCTCAAGTTAGATAGACAGATAGGTTTAGGGAGTAGGGACTAGTTAGAATCTCAGCCCTTTTGAGGGCTACTTCAGACAAGTAGGGAGCAGGGATTAGTTGTAAATGTCAGGCCTTTTCAGGGCTACTTCATAAAAGTAGGGACTAGTTATAATATCAGCCCTTTTGATGGCTAGGTTAAAGCAGTTCCTAGCAGTTTTTGCCAGGCAGGTCGGTGCCAGTGCTGTGCAAGTTGTTTTTCACAGCATCTGGCCAAATCTAGCCCAGGCAATCCTTTAGGGCAGGTAGTGTAGCACTGCTGTGAAGCAAGCTACACCACCTGTCTTCAGTAGCCAATTTTTTACTGCAGCTAGTCCAGGCAATTTTTTTGGCCTAGTAGCAATGTCTGGTAGTCAGCGGTGTAGCCCAGCTGTAAAGTAAGCTACACTGCCTGTCTATTCAGTAGCCAATTTTTTACTGCAGCTAGTCCAGGAAATTTTTTTTGGCTAGTAGCAGTGTCTGGTAGTCAGCGGTGTAGCCCAGATGTAAAGTCAGCTACACCACCTGTCTATCTAGTAGCTAAGTTTTTACTGCAGCTAGTCCAGGCAATTTTTTTGGGCTAGTAGCAGTGTCAGTTAGACAATGGTGTAGCCCACTTGTGAACCAAGCTACACCGCCTGTCTAGTTCAGACTAATTTTTAACTGCACCTAGCCCAGTTAATAGTCTGGGCCTAGTAGCAGTGTCATTTAGACAGTGGTGTAGCCCACTTGTGAAACAAGCTACTCCACCTGTCTAGTTCAGACTAATTTTAACTGCACCTAGCCCAGGTAATAGTTTGGGCCTAGTAGCAGTGTCATTTAGACAGTGGTGTAGCCCACTTGTGAAACATGCTACACCGCCTGTCTAGCTCAGACTAAGTTTTAACTGCACCTAGGGGCAGAAAGCTAGGAAGGGGGAAAAGAGAATATCCTTCCTCTTCTTCTCGTCAAACCTAAATGGAGAATTTCTAATAAAATAGAAACAATAAACCCAGTATTAAGATTGGCCCGTTATCTAGATTTGAGAACTCAAAACCTAATAAATGGGTTCCGCCAGGGGATGAGAAGCCCAGCCGGCCCATGTAGTAAGTACTTTAACTCGGAGAGATGGATCTAGAAACAACCAAAATTCGTGCTGGAAAGTTGTATTCAGTCTGTCTGCAACATCCCTCAAAGATGGAAGAGTGTGGGACTTCCAATGTGCTGCTATGCTCATTCTAGCTGTTGTTAACACAATGGAGACAATGGGTTGGAAATCATGGTGAAGCTTGTCTATCCCAATATTCAATACTGTCAGTTGTGGGGACAAAGTGAGCTCCATACCAGTAACCGACTTGAGGAGCTGGGACATCACCATCCAGAAGGGTTCCAGTTTAGGACAGAACCACAACATATGGGTGAGGGTGCCCTCCTCCCCACATTGTCTCCAACATAGGGGGGAGAGATCTTTAGTGAAGCGGGCAAGTTGAGATGGGGAATAATACCACCTAAGGTGGACTTTCTTTAAGGACTCTTGATGTGAAATACATTTTGTGGCCAGCCTGGTAACTTTCAAACCTGCCGCCCATTCCTCCTCTGACACTTAAAAGGAAAAATCCTCCTCCCATCTCGACATATACATTGGGCGAGATCATGCGACGAGTGCCATCTCCGGCCTGACTCCCAGAAACGAAATCAACTTGAACCGGGTGAACCAGAGAGGGAGCCAACAATTTGGAGTAAATTTTCATATCGCAGTTCAAAAGAGAAATCGGACGGTAACTACCTGGGTCATCTTTTGGCTTATCAGGTTTTGGAATGGTGATTATCGTGGCTTGCAAAGCAGAGGGAGGTATAGATCCCGAATGCTGCCAGACTGAAAAAGTACAAAGCAGGTAAGGTGCAAGAATATGGGAACATTTTTGGTAATAAACATTAGAGAACCCGTCTGGGTCAGGGGCAGAGTGTAATTTGGCCTTCTTAATAGTTTGAGAAATTTACGACAGCCTAAAGGGCGCATTCAAAAAGTCTAGTTGTTCCTGTTTGACTGTTGGGAGGGAAATTGAATCCAAGAAGCATGTAATAAGTTCAGGGGTTGAGGAAGGAGTGTTACTATTGTGGCGCCCCGCAACGAGTGCGTCACAGGAGGGTATTGCAGCCATAAATGCAGCCGCAATATTCTCTGACACAGCAGTGACTCAGTTAACTTTGAGATCCAACCCTGCATGCATCACCTAGAACAGAGGGCCAATCCAGGGTCCTGGTGGGTGGAGTGCTAGGGAAGTGTGTAGGGAGAACAGACACTTAGTCTACACAGACAATAGTCTAGAACAGAGTCAAGAAGAGTCTAGAACTTGAACTTGGAGTAGAAGCGGGGGCTCCGCACCCCGTGCAGCCCCCGGGCCGTCACCGGTCGGGTGTCAGCACCTGAGGCCTCAACAACCAGGATCGGGCATCATGACCACGGGTTCCAAAAGACTCCCGTGCCCAACTCACAGCCGGATCACTGGTACCGAAGCTGGCAGCAGTTCACCTCTGCTACGCGAACCAGAAGCGTGGAGGAGCAGCTTCACAGGAGCACCCCACCACCAGCCAACTTCCAGTCATCTAACCAGCGGTGTACCCACCGAGGGATCCAAGGCTCCCCAAAACATCCACAACGTACAGCTTGGATAGGGCATTGAAGCAGCCTCCCCGTACCCGATCTGGTATTCCTGGGCGACAATGGCGAAACACTTAGCTAGAATGGAGGAACACTTGCGGATCTCTGAGGGACACTATCACTGCTGAGTCCACCCGTTCTACTACCCGTAACTGTATACCATGTACTGCCTGCTGGTTACAGTAAAGACCCGTTGCAGAGACTTTCTGTGTCCGTGCTTCCTTATGAACTGTCCGTCCGCACTACAAGGTAACCGCAGCTGCCGCACAACATCTTAAGCAGCTCCAGCCTCCGGGATCACCGCTCAGCCTGTGGGGAGCGTTCCATCTTGCTGCTGTCCATCCCCCGGAGGTTCCGCAGCGTCGGTAACGATTACCGAAACTACTCATAGGTGGCGTCATGAATAAATTAAACCCCTTTAATCTGTTCCTACAAGACGTCTTCAACTGTTTGATCTGCACTCAACCGGGCCCCACTACCGGCAGGCGCGGCCCACCCGTGACAAGGAGGAAGGAGCTTCAGCCTGTCTAAACCAGAGTCCCGGCCACGGTGAGTCAGAAAATGGCGTCACGAACAGGATACGAGCAGGCCCGTTCCCTAACGGGTATAATGTGCTTAAAAATGACTTTATTGTCTACAATTTGGACTTTGTTCGTCCCTAAAACAACTTTCCCGCCTTTTCACCGTGGGCCAAGATGGCGCCCAAGATGGCGTTCCTGCCACAAGAATCCGCTACGTGCAAGCCCAGGAGTGAGTCAACCCCCCCCCTCATCGTGGGAGGGCTAAAGACAAAAGGCGCCAAACTCTTTGTCCGCCCTGATTGCTCGAATCAACCATGGGGGCGGACCCCAAAGACTTTTCCCACCATTGGACTACAAAAGCCCAGAGGAAATGGGAGTGTCACAGACCTTCTTCACCAGCTCTCTACCAGAACGCTTACCGGTTGAACGGGTGTGGTTCCCTCTAAGAAGAGAATGGCCAGCACGAGACACCAAGACCTAATGCGGGAGGTCGAGGCAGAGGCCAGAGCAGCCATCGGCCAACCAGGTCCGGGTCCTGTCCTTACTATAGACGGCAGCCCCGACTTTTGGCTAGAGGCTCTACAAGACCTCCGGGTGCGGTTACTCGAGACTGTGGAGTGGACGATTCGCAGCTGGAGTGCGACCCTAGGCAGAAGACTCCATCATGCGATGCAGCAGAGCCGACCGGGTACAGCTTCTCCAAGCCCAGACGACATCGCCAGCTTCTCAACCACCTCACCGTCGCCCACCACCTGTCCTGCTTCGTCACCGGAGCCCATAGACTGCATCATTCCTGTGGAGGCCACAGCTCAGCTCGTTCCAGCAATTAAAGCCGCAGCCGACCCCGTTCCTGAGTCGGAGCTTTTAATACGCTCCATAGAAGAAGCCGACACATACCTGGTTCCACCTGCGGAACCTGCGACTAGTTTCCACACTACTGAGACTGTCGCCTGTTTCTCCCCTGAACCGGAGGCCTCCTCTGCAATTACCGAGGCCTACCTGGTGACCGGGATCGAAACACCACTTCCCACTGCTACAGAAGAAGAGGCAGGCAGCCTGGAAGTTCTGCACAACGACCCTGAGGAAAACTTTGCAGCACAGCCACACATCGACCCAGAGGATTCCGTTCCATCATCTCCGTCAGCCGAGCAGCCCGACGTAGTCATCGAAGGAGAGATCGAGGATGATGACGACGAGACCTACAGCCCAGCTGAGGACCTCTACACCGGGTTCGCCTGGGGAGACACCAAGAATCCTTCTGCCGGGCGATCTGCTCGGGTGCATTGGTCGGGTGCCGCCGCAGCAACATCTTCTCCGGTTCCGTTAAACCGAGCCCCTCTCCAGACTGCCCACCAAGCTCGAGCAGTTCAACAAATATCACGCCGTAGTGACTTTATCCACACGCCGCACCACTCCGATGAAGAGGTACGTCGTATCCGAAGGGAGGAGTGGCACGCTCGGCTGCACGCCAACATGCAGGCCCGCGCTGAAGCCCGCCGCCAATCTCCACTGCCTGAAGAGTTCCGTAAAACCGGACGGGTGAGCACCTTTAACTTATCCACCGGGTGGGGATTCGTAAGGGAGGAGGGTGTGAGTACTGAAGTATTTGTGGGGCGCCGTGATGTGGAATCGCACCTACCGTGAGGGCATCCTTACCGAGACTTATATAGAGGGGACATTGTAACCTATGAGCGACATATATGCTGTGACGGGTGGTTCGCTATACGAGTCGGGAACACTGCCCTCCATAAGTGACTTGTTGATTGAACTGTTCACCAAGAGACTTCTTCCTGTGTGCAAATAACACCACGACTTGGCGGCTACAGCCTGAACTTTTACCTAAGGACAGCCGACCGCCCGCCGGGTCCGCGCAATGTGTTAACCTGTTTATCTACCGTTTCGCTTTTATGCACATAATGACTTGTCATTAATAAAAGTGTTTATTACCTGTTATAAAATATAAAAACCTCTGTAATGTGGGTAGTGTGACGCTTGGGGACAAGCGTATTCAACCAAGGGGGAGTGTGGCGCCCCGCAACGAGTGCGTCACAGGAGGGTATTGCAGCCATAAATGCAGCCGCAATATTCTCTGACACAGCAGTGACTCAGTTAACTTTGAGATCCAACCCTGCATGCATCACTTAGAACAGAGGGCCAATCCAGGGTCCTGGTGGGCGGAGTGCTAGGGAAGTGTGTAGGGAGAACAGACACTTAGTCTACACAGACAATAGTCTAGAACAGAGTCAAGAAGAGTCTAGAACTTGAACTTGGAGTAGGAGCGGGGGCTCCGCACCCCGTGCAGCCCCCGGGCCGTCACCGGTCGGGTGTCAGCACCTGAGGCCTCAACAACCGGGATCGGGCATCATTACCACGGGTTCCAAACTTCCGTGCCCAACTCACAGCCGGTTCACTGGTACCGAAGCTGGCAGCAGTTCACCTCTGCTATGCGAACCAGAAGCGTGGAGGAGCAGCTTCACAGGAGCACCCCACCACCAGCCAACTTCCAGTCGTCTAACCGGCGGTGTACCCACTGAGGATCCAAGGCTCCCCAAAACATCCACAACGTACAGCTTGGATAGGGCATTGAAGCAGCCTCCCCGTACCCGATCTGGTATTCCTGGGCGACAATGGCGAAACACTTAGCTAGAATGGAGGAACACTTGCGGATCTCTGAGGGACACTATCACTGCTGAGTCCACCCGGTCTACTACCCGTAACTGTATACCATGTACTGCCTGCTGGTTACAGTAAAGACCCGTTGCAGAGACTTTCTGTGTCCGTGCTTCCTTATGAACTGTCCGTCCGCACTACAAGGTAACCGCAGCTGCCGCACAACATCTTAAGCAGCTCCAGCCTCCGGGGATCACCGCTCAGCCTGTGGGGAGCGTTCCATCTTGCTGCTGTCCATCCCCCGGAGGTTCCGCAGCGTCGGTAACGATTACCGAAACTACTCATAGGTGGCGTCATGAATAAATTAAACCCCTTTAATCTGTTCCTACAAGACGTCTTCAACTGTTTGATCTGCACTCAACCGGGCCCCACTACCGGCAGGCGCGGCCCACCCGTGACAAGGAGGAAGGAGCTTCAGCCTGTCTAAACCAGAGTCCCGGCCACGGTGAGTCAGAAAATGGCGTCACGAACAGGATACGAGCAGGCCCGTTCCCTAACGGGTATAATGTGCTTAAAAATGACTTTATTGTCTACAATTTGGACTTTGTTCGTCCCTAAAACAACTTTCCCGCCTTTTCACCGTGGGCCAAGATGGCGCCCAAGATGGCGTTCCTGCCACAAGAATCCGCTACGTGCAAGCCCAGGAGTGAGTCAACCCCCCCCCTCATCGTGGGAGGGCTAAAGACAAAAGGCGCCAAACTCTTTGTCCGCCCTGATTGCTCGAATCAACCATGGGGGCGGACCCCAAAGACTTTTCCCACCATTGGACTACAAAAGCCCAGAGGAAATGGGAGTGTCACAGACCTTCTTCACCAGCTCTCTACCAGAACGCTTACCGGTTGAACGGGTGTGGTTCCCTCTAAGAAGAGAATGGCCAGCACGAGACACCAAGACCTAATGCGGGAGGTCGAGGCAGAGGCCAGAGCAGCCATCGGCCAACCAGGTCCGGGTCCTGTCCTTACTATAGACGGCAGCCCCGACTTTTGGCTAGAGGCTCTACAAGACCTCCGGGTGCGGTTACTCGAGACTGTGGAGTGGACGATTCGCAGCTGGAGTGCGACCCTAGGCAGAAGACTCCATCATGCGATGCAGCAGAGCCGACCGGGTACAGCTTCTCCAAGCCCAGACGACATCGCCAGCTTCTCAACCACCTCACCGTCGCCCACCACCTGTCCTGCTTCGTCACCGGAGCCCATAGACTGCATCATTCCTGTGGAGGCCACAGCTCAGCTCGTTCCAGCAATTAAAGCCGCAGCCGACCCCGTTCCTGAGTCGGAGCTTTTAATACGCTCCATAGAAGAAGCCGACACATACCTGGTTCCACCTGCGGAACCTGCGACTAGTTTCCACACTACTGAGACTGTCGCCTGTTTCTCCCCTGAACCGGAGGCCTCCTCTGCAATTACCGAGGCCTACCTGGTGACCGGGATCGAAACACCACTTCCCACTGCTACAGAAGAAGAGGCAGGCAGCCTGGAAGTTCAGCACAACGACCCTGAGGAAAACTTTGCAGCACAGCCACACATCGACCCAGAGGATTCCGTTCCATCATCTCCGTCAGCCGAGCAGCCCGACGTAGTCATCGAAGGAGAGATCGAGGATGATGACGACGAGACCTACAGCCCAGCTGAGGACCTCTACACCGGGTTCGCCTGGGGAGACACCAAGAATCCTTCTGCCGGGCGATCTGCTCGGGTGCATTGGTCGGGTGCCGCCGCAGCAACATCTTCTCCGGTTCCGTTAAACCGAGCCCCTCTCCAGACTGCCCACCAAGCTCGAGCAGTTCAACAAATATCACGCCGTAGTGACTTTATCCACACGCCGCACCACTCCGACGAAGAGGTACGTCGTATCCGAAGGGAGGAGTGGCACGCTCGGCTGCACGCCAACATGCAGGCCCGCGCTGAAGCCCGCCGCCAATCTCCACTGCCTGAAGAGTTCCGTAAAACCGGACGGGTGAGCACCTTTAACTTATCCACCGGGTGGGGATTCGTAAGGGAGGAGGGTGTGAGTACTGAAGTATTTGTGGGGCGCCGTGATGTGGAATCGCACCTACCGTGAGGGCATCCTTACCGAGACTTATATAGAGGGGACATTGTAACCTATGAGCGACATATATGCTGTGACGGGTGGTTCGCTATACGAGTCGGGAACACTGCCCTCCATAAGTGACTTGTTGATTGAACTGTTCACCAAGAGACTTCTTCCTGTGTGCAAATAACACCGCGACTTGGCGGCTACAGCCTGAACTTTTACCTAAGGACAGCCGACCGCCCGCCGGGTCCGCGCAATGTGTTAACCTGTTTATCTACCGTTTCGCTTTTATGCACATAATGACTTGTCATTAATAAAAGTGTTTATTACCTGTTATAAAATATAAAAACCTCTGTAATGTGGGTAGTGTGACGCTTGGGGACAAGCGTATTCAACCAAGGGGGAGTGTGGCGCCCCGCAACGAGTGCGTCACAGGAGGGTATTGCAGCCATAAATGCAGCCGCAATATTCTCTGACACAGCAGTGACTCAGTTAACTTTGAGATCCAACCCTGCATGCATCACTTAGAACAGAGGGCCAATCCAGGGTCCTGGTGGGCGGAGTGCTAGGGAAGTGTGTAGGGAGAACAGACACTTAGTCTACACAGACAATAGTCTAGAACAGAGTCAAGAAGAGTCTAGAACTTGAACTTGGAGTAGGAGCGGGGGCTCCGCACCCCGTGCAGCCCCCGGGCCGTCACCGGTCGGGTGTCAGCACCTGAGGCCTCAACAACCGGGATCGGGCATCATTACCACGGGTTCCAAACTTCCGTGCCCAACTCACAGCCGGTTCACTGGTACCGAAGCTGGCAGCAGTTCACCTCTGCTACGCGAACCAGAAGCGTGGAGGAGCAGCTTCACAGGAGCACCCCACCACCAGCCAACTTCCAGTCCTCTAACCGGCGGTGTACCCACTGAGGATCCAAGGCTCCCCAAAACATCCACAACGTACAGCTTGGATAGGGCATTGAAGCAGCCTCCCCGTACCCGATCTGGTATTCCTGGGCGACAATGGCGAAACACTTAGCTAGAATGGAGGAACACTTGCGGATCTCTGAGGGACACTATCACTGCTGAGTCCACCCGGTCTACTACCCGTAACTGTATACCATGTACTGCCTGCTGGTTACAGTAAAGACCCGTTGCAGAGACTTTCTGTGTCCGTGCTTCCTTATGAACTGTCCGTCCGCACTACAAGGTAACCGCAGCTGCCGCACAACATCTTAAGCAGCTCCAGCCTCCGGGGATCAACGCTCAGCCTGTGGGGAGCGTTCCATCTTGCTGCTGTCCATCCCCAGGAGGTTCCGCAGCGTCGGTAACGATTACCGAAACTACTCATAGGTGGCGTCACGAATAAATTAAACCCCTTTAATCTGTTACTACAAGACGTCTTCAACTGTTTGATCTGCACTCAACCGGGCCCCACTACCGGCAGGCGCGGCCCACCCGTGACAAGGAGGAAGGAGCTTCAGCCTGTCTAAACCGGAGTCCCGGCCACGGTGAGTCACTATCATCTTTCAGGTTATAAAGTTTGGAGTAGAATGACGCAAAAGCATTGGCTATGGAGATCAGATTTCGTACTATTGCACCAGTGTGGTCCCATAACGAATCAATGCATGCAAGAGCTTCCCTATGCTTCACTCTTTTAGCAAGAAGTGAACCTGCTCTGTCCCCCCTGTGCATAGAAGGAGGTTTTGACCTTCCTCATGTTTTTCTTGTGTTGTATAAGTAAAAACGAACATAACCTCATATGCACATGGAAAAGTTTATGGGATACCAAACAGGACGGGGCAGATTTATTTAATTTCTCTAATTGCTGTAAGGAATCAAGTAAAGACACCCTGGTACGATCCTTTTCTTTTTTAATCTGGGTTGCCCTTTGGATAAATATATCCCTTGCATAAGCTTTGTGGGCCTCCCACAGGGACTTGTCGCCAACTTCCCCATTATCATTAAGGGAGAAGAAGTCCAACAAATGTTTCTCAATTTCCAAACCAACATCTCCATTAGCCAATATGGCTGGATTCAACCTCCACTGCCACGGAGGGTGAGGCCTGAGGGTGAGATCTCCAAGCTTACTGGAGTGTGGTCTGACCAAGACAGGACACCAATCTCTGCCGACACACAATCCAGCAATTAACCACTGTCTACAAGAAAGAAGTCAATTCTCAAGTATGACTTGTGTCTGTAAGAAAAGTATGTGAAGTCTCTCACCGCGGTGCGTATGGGGCGTATAGGTTGACAATTGTATATTTAGACCCTTGTATGGAGCAGGACACCATAATAAATCTACCCGCGGGATCACAGTACTCTTTAAATAATTGGAAAACAATTGTGTTTTTCACAAAAATGCATACCCCTGCGGATTTTGAGGAATTATTAGCAAACAGAGCTATGGGAAAAAGATGATAAGACAGACGATAGTTGTCCTCTTTCAGGAGATGAGACTCTTGCACACACAAGATATCCGTGCCTAAGACCCAGGCCTCCTTCCATAACATAGATAGTTTAAAAGGCGAATTCAACCCATTTACATTCAAAAAAACAATTTTTACAGCCATGGGTTAAAGTAAATATACATCATGTGATACATTTAGGAAGCCAGATACTCTCCGAAGGTAAAGGGAGGAACCTTAAAAAGAAGGGGAACAAAGAAAACCGACAAACACTGACATACATGTAAACAGGAAAGGCAGAGTCAGAGTCATCTCTGCTACCGGGGCAAACAGGCACTTAGGACCACCCCTAGAGGGCCTGAGGCCACAGATGGGGAAAGTACCTAAAGAACTAAACAGAAAATAGGGGCTGAAAAATTTCCTGCAGACAGGGCCTCCGAAAAAAAAAAAGAATGTATGGCCAGGCAGTATAGAGGAGGAATCTTTACTCCAGTTCAGTCAAGTTGCGGATCTCCAACTAGGAGACAATCTCCTCTGCGAAGGGGCATATGACTCACGTGTAACAGCTGCAGGGTCTGAAGGTGACAGCTTCCAGTCTCGCAAAGCCAAGTCCAACTTCTTAGGGGAATGATACACATATCTGGTGTCCTCATATGTGAATCAGACTTTTACCCCAGCTATAGGGTATATCATGCTCCCTCAAGATCTTGCACACTCCCTCCTCCTAGCAAGGGTGCCGACTGACAAGTCCAGAAAGACAGCGATTTTGGAGTATTGTTCAGGCAGAGATGGGCTAGATCTCATTGCATATATGAAATCGTTCTTGGTTTTGTAGGAGTGCAAACATGCCAGAACATCTCTAGGTAAGTCCTGTGTAATATGTGCTGGTTTAGGGACCTGTGGATTCTAGCCTGCAAAGAATGGTGGCAGAGCAGAGTCATTGACTGTTTACGGGATCCCCCTGAGCTTCACATTACATCTTTGGGACCTATCCTTCAGGTCCCACAACTTGAGTTGGTGGGAGGTCACTCTCTCATCCATGGCCGTAAAGCTGTCAGCCAAGTAATTATGAGCGGTGTCATATTCAGCGATCTTGCGCTCGATGTGATCCGTGCGGTCCCCAATGCATGCACTTCTTTCCTTATCTCCCCCAAAATATCTTTAAAGTCCTCGTGGATGGCTTTCCGCAGTGAGGACAGGAGCCTTTCCATTGTTGCTGCTGTGAGAGGAATCCCCTCCTCCTCCACGTTACTCCTCTCTCCAGTGCCTTTTGAAGAGCGGGAGAAAGCAGAGCAGGAGCAGAAGGACGGTGCCATCTTTGTTTGCTGCGCTCCCTGCTGAAGAAGTCCGTCATCTTAGGCGGCGGATCCAGCTTTTTTTGCGGGCCCCGAGGCATTGTGGCGAGTCCCGGAGGGGTCCAACACAACTAGGCACTGTCACAGCCTGTGTGAGCCGCTGTGTATCGGTGGAAAAGCCCGAGTCTGCAGGAGCTCCCCTTTCAAGCGGCCGTGCCATGAGCAGCCAGGCTACGCCCCACGTGTAGCTCAGTTTGAAACAAGTTACACCGCCTCTCTAGTTCAGACTAATTTTTAACTGCACCTAGCCCAGGTAATAGTTTGGGCCCAGTAGCAGTGTCATTTAGATAGTGGTGTCGCCCACTTGTGAAACAAACTACACCGCCTGTCTAGTTCAGACTAATTTTTAACTGCACCTAGCCCAGGTAATAGTTTGGGCCTATTAACAGTGTCATTTAGATAGTGTTGTAGCCCACTTGTGAAACAAGCTACACCGCCTCTCTAGTTCAGACTAATTTTTAACTGCACCTAGCCCAGGTAAAAGTTTGGGCCCTAGTACCACTGTTTGGCCACTCAGCTCTGCTCGATTTCCATCCTAATTTTTTTTCCCAACAACTGCAGAGTTGCCAATTTGGTCACATACAAAATGAGTGGCAAAAGACCTGCTGCTGGTGGAAAGGGGAATCGGCATGGTGGAAAGGGCAAAAAAGTTTGTGTCCGTGGGGTAGGTGGTAAAGCATCAGTAACATCTGCTGAAGAAAGACCATCTTCCAGCCAAAGTAAGATGTCTACTTCTTTCCATGGACAATCTGATTTGATCCCTTTCTTATGGACATGACCATCGATACCTAATGTAGATGAGGCACAAAACAGCAGGTGCTTGAATGGATCTCAGGTGCTCCATCAAGTGTCCTCTCCTCCACCTCAACTTCAACATCCCAAACCCTCCAGTCCTCTGAGGTGTCACCCCAATCACACTTGCTTCCTCCAAGCTACCAAGTCTCCAGCCATCCTACTGAGTATGGGTTAACAGAGATGGTTGCGTCTGCAGAGCTGTTCAGTCTCACTATAGCCTGGGAAGCAGAGGTTTGCTCCAAAGCTACAGTGTGTCCAGATGAGGAAATGATCTTCATTGATGCTCAGAAGCTTTGTGATTCAGATCCAGGCCCAGATGAAGAAGGTTCTGAGCATAATGTAGACCTCATTTCCAAACTGTAACTTCTCTTGTGGAGACAATAGGAAGATGCTGATGAGATCAGATACCTGATTGGACCGACAACTTATCTTTTTGGTCAAGGCAGGAAGAGGTTGTGTCTGAGGACGAGGGGTGTGATAACACAAAGGGTGATGATGAGGTTGGAGATCCCACTTACTGTCAACCCACAGTCGGCCAGTCAATGAGGTCAGCAGAGGAGGTGGAGGAGGATGATAGTGATGACGAGGTTAGGTTGCGCCTTCCTGGACAGAGACGGAGTACTGGAAGCACGTCAACAACAGCATCCGCAGCTACAACTCTGCCTCTGAACAGAAGTCGTGGTGGCTCTACAGGTCACATGGGCTCTAAGCCTTGCCTAGCTTGGGCCTTTTTTGACATCACCAAGGATCACTCAACTCATGTGATCTGTAAGATTTGTCACCAATCTCTGAGTAGAGGCCAAAAACTCAATAGTTTGAGTACTTCATGCATGAACTGTCACATGGATATGAAGCACAAGTCGCAGTGGGAAGCTCACTGTGCTACAATGCGGGCTAGTGGGGCGGGCCAACCACCGTTTGCCTCATCAAGTGCATCCATGTGCTCTTCATCCTCTGTGACTGTGGGGACAGCTGTCACACATGCTTTTGGATGCAGACCTTCCATCTCTTTACCTGCAACAGGCAGCGTGATTGCAAGGTCATCACTTGTTTTTGAAGTGGAAAATGCTGCGAGTGTTGAGCTCTCTCAGACATCGAGAGCACCACCTTTGGATGAAGGCAACATTATATCTCCGCCTGCACCTCCCTCACAGACTTGCAGTTTGCCAAGGACACCCTACTCAACCCCGTCTCAGCACAGCAGCCAGCCCTCCGTCCCTCAGATGGTGGAAAAGTAAAAGACCATTTCCTCCTAGCCATGACAAAGCTAAGCGATTGAATTTCACCATCTGCAAGCTGTTGGCTACAGAAATGCTGCCTTTCCGCCTGGTGGACACAGAGGATTTTAGAGACCTTATGTCCGTCGCAGTGCTCCAGTACCAGATGCCCAGTTGCCACTACTTCTCCAAGAAAGGTGTGCCTACGCTACACCAGCATGTCGCAGACCACATCACTGCTTCCCTGAGAAACTTTTTGTGTGACAGGGTGCATTTCACCACAGACACTTGGACCAGTAAGCATGGACAGGGGCGGGGCGTTAAATGTCGCTGACTGGGCACTGGGTAACCATGGTGAGAGCTGGAGAAGGGTCTGTTGTACGAGTCTTGCCATCCCCACGAGTTGTTCGTCAATGCTCGGTACGTAGCAATTACTTCACTGCTTCTGCCTCCTCAACCTCGTCTCGGTCCTCCACCTGCGCCCAAAGCCTGTCTGGTAATGCCACATGCATTGTAACTGTGCAAAAGGAATCCTGAACACCTCCTTACTATTCTGGCAGCAGGGCTCAATGCCATCAGGTGGTGTTTACCTTGAAATGTCTAGGAAATGTGAGTCACACAGCTGAGGAGTTGTGGTCAGCTCTGGAGACCGAGTTTCATCAATGGTTGTCTCAACTCAACCTGCAGCCAGGGAAGGCTGTGTGCGACAATGCTGCAAACCTGGGTGCATCCCTTCACCAGGGCAATGTAACACACGTGCCTTGTATGGCTCACGTGTTGAACCTGGTTGTCCAGCAATTTTAACACACTATCCTAGCCTAGATGGGCTTCTGCAGAGGGTATGGTGCTGTGTGCTCACTTCCGGCATTCGCATCCCACAGCTCAACGACTTGCATCGCTCCAGAAGTCTTTCGGCATGCCGATTCACCCGCTGAAATGGGATGTGCCGACACGCTGAAATTCCACTCTGCAAATATTGTAGCGACTGTGCCAGCACCGCCGAGCCCTGGTGCAATACGTTATGACGTATAGCGTTGGCCAACGAGATCCAGATGTGGGGCAGATCATGCTGCTGGAGTGGTCTCAGAAAAAGGACCTATGCACGCTTCTGCACAGTTTTGAAATGGTGACGAAGATATTTAGCGCTGACGATGCCATTATCAGCATGACTATTCCCGTCATCTACATGCTGGAGCACACTCTAAACAGTATTTGAAGTCAGGTGGAGGGACAAGAGGAGGTGGAGGGAGTACAGGAGAAGTCTTATGCGGAAGGGATAACAAAATCACCAAGGTCCTCACAGTCGGCAGTACCAAGACGGCAGGCATGGGAGGGTGTGGGAGAGAGATTAACAAGGGCGCATGGTAGCAGCCAAACTGTTGAGGAAGGTGCAGGAGCCTAGGAAGAAATGGAGGACGAACTGGCGATGGACATGGAAAACTCAGCAGATGAGGAAGACCTTGATGACATTTCTGTTGTGTGAGGTTGGGGGCAGAGGGCAGAGGAAGGAAGCATGATTCTCACCTCACCGCCACTAACACAACAAGGACTTGGTCCTCCTGGATGCGCAAGACACATGAGCACCTTCTTTTTGCACTACCTGCAACATGACCCTCGGATTGTCCGAATTAGAAGTAATGCCGACTACTGGGTTGCTACACTTTTAGATCCCCGGTACAAGACAAAATTTGGCGAAATAATTCCTGCCATAGAAAGGGACGCACACATGCAGGAGTATTAGCAGAAGCCGTTACACAATTTTAGATTGGCTTTTCCACAAAACACCAGTGGTACACATTGTGAATCTCACAGGAGTATCTCCAAATGAACATCGATGCCATGACTGGGGAACTGGAGCCTTGCTCATTTTGGGCTTCCAAGCAGGAAAAATGGCCTGAGCTCGCCACTCACGCCTTGGAGACCCTGCCGTGCCCCGCAGCCAGCGTTCTCTCTGAACGTGTCTTCAGCGCTGCTGGTGGTGTGCTGACAGATGAGCGCACACGTCTGTCCAACCAGAATGTGGGCAGACTAACGTTTATCAAGATGAACAAGTCATGGATCCGCAAGGATTTTTCTACCCCTGTGTCATCCTGGGGAGACTAAAGGCTTGTGGATTTTTGACTGTGCTTCATGACAGTAACCATTTAAAGTTTGAATCTGTGGGGCAATTGATGCCACTTAAGTGGTGTCTGTGCCCAAATTTTTGGAAAAAATGGTGGTCTTGTTGGAGTCCCCTAAATGTGTTTGACATGATATTAGAAGGGCAAGACATGCCTATATCTGTGTCTCCTCCTCCTTTTACTCATCCAGTTCTTTTCTTTTCCCATTTTTATATGTACTTGTCACTTTTCCATGTGTTTGTTTGTCTTCTGAGTAGTTTGTCACATTTGTGACATCTTAGAAGGTGTTTTCTATGTGTTTGTATGTATTTGTGTTTGCCTGCCATTGTTTTCAATGGTGTTCGACAGTGTTCGATGGTGTTTGACGAACATTCAACAAACACACCTCCAATTCGACGAATCAAATTGAATTTGAACACTAGGGTGGTGGCTCATCTCTAGTGAAGTCTTTTCACCGCTAGCTTTCCCACCCACTATTTCAAATGAATAGCTGATGCATCAGCTGGTGCCATCGCAGGGTTCATCAGAGTTCATGCTTGACAGCATGAACTCAGATGTACTTTTCAACGGCAGGGTGCTCAGCTACATCTCTACCAGAGATGTAGCTGAGCTAAAGAATAAGAATTCTTTGGACTACGTTGGAGGCGGGAGTTTTTTCTTGAATAAAGATGGAGTCCCTAATGTGTTTTGAAAGCTTGGGCCACACTGCGCTGCAGATTCCAGCACCCAGCTGCCTAGTTGTGCCTGGCTGGACACCAAAATAGGGCAAAGCCTACGTCGTTTGTTTTTTTTTTTTTAATTATTTCATGAAATTCATGAAATAATAAAAAAAAGGGCTTCCCTATATTTTTCATTCCCAGCCTGGTACAACCTGGCAGCTGGGGGTTGGGGGCAGCCTATGGAAGCCCTTTTATTAAAATTATTTCATGAATTTTATGAAATAATAAAAAAAAAAATGACCTAGGCTTCGCCCTATTTTGGTGTCCAGCCGCCAGGTGCAACTAGGCAGCTGGGGGATGGAATCCGCAGCGCAGGGTGGTCCAAGCTTTCTGGGCTCCCCGCTGTGAATTGCAGTCCACAGCCGCCCCAGAAAATGGCGTGTTTATAGAAGCACCATCTTCTGGCGCCGTATCCGACTCTTCCAACGGCCCTGGTGCTGGGTGGCTCACTGGGTAATATTGGGGTTAGGGCAGCTTTGTATTGTAATATACATTATAATTATACTTACTGCACCAGTGACACCGTCCTGCAGTCCCACTGTCTCCCAGCCGCTTCTAGTTCAGGGGCCGCTTCATTAAAGTCCGGGTTATTCACTGCACTGCCTAGCTCTCGGCTTTTTCCGGCCGGCGTCGGCAGTGTTCTCACTGTGAAGTCAGGGTTCACCCGAGTTCAGGGCCCGGGCCATGAATTTAATTGAACTCTGACTGTCACGGTCATTCTCAGCCTGCTTCTTGCTCTGCATAGACGCATGTCTATGCTGAGCGATGTAGCAGTGGTAACATTGCTCTATCGCTGTGGAATACATCAGACTGAAGATTTTTTATAATAAAGATGGAATCTCTAAATGTTTATTTTGTTTTATTTCTAAAAAATATTTTTTTTTTGTGTTGTGCTTTTTTTTTAATCCCTACTAGAAATTTATGTGGTCTTGTCTAACAGTGATGTGATTCCATGAATTTCGGGTTTAGGGCCAGCTGATAATACAAAGCAGGCCCTAACCCCATTATTACCCAGCGAGCCACCCGCCACCAGGGCCGCTGGAAGAGTTGGACACAGCGCCAGAAAATGGCGCTTCTATGAACGCGCCATTTTCTGGGAAGGCTGCGGACTGCAATTTGCAGCAGGGGGGGGGCCCAGACAGCTTGGGCCACCCTACACTGCGGATTCCAGTCCCCAGCTGCATAGTTGTACCTGGCTAGACACAAAAATAGGGCGAAGCCCATGTCATTTTTTTTTTTTATTATTTCATGAAATTCATGAAGTAATTAAAAAAGGGGCTTCCCTATATTTTTGTTTCCAGTAGGTACAAATAGGCAGCTGGGGGTTGGGGGCAGCCCGTTCCTACCCTGCTGTACCTGGCTGCCATACAAAAATAGGGCGAAGCCCTTGTCACATTTTTTTTTAATAGTTCTTTAAAAACTAAAAAAAAACAAATACATTTAGAGACTGCATCATTGTTTTTAAATTGTTGGACACTATTTTATTTTATTTTGTATTTCAGTGTTTTTCTTCAACATCAATTAATGTAAAGGTACCGTCACACGCGGCAATTTTGCTAGCAATTTAATTGGCAAATTGCTGGTTGCAGTGAAATCATGGACACATTGTTCCATTTGTACACGGCAACTAAATAGAACAATGTGTCCATGATTTCACTGCAACCAGCAAATTGCCAGTGAAATCACTAGCAAAATTGACGTGTGTGACGGTACCTTAAGAGCCAGGATGAATTTCTTGTACAATAATGGATTCTGCTGTAAGAAGATGAATAAATATGTTCTGCCCAGCTACCTATCACCACTTCCTCAGGATGCTGCAGTATGCACTTTAGTTTTCAGTGCTTTTTTTATAATGTTACTATAATTCTATGCTTTACTATTGATTTATCCTATATTGTGGAAAGTACTGAGGACATGCACAAAAATCTGTTTTATTCTTCATTAATATATATAAAGGTGTCTAATAATATATATAAATATGCTTTGCAGCTTTGTATTTTGAATCCAGCAGGGTTATGACTATAAATAGGTGGCCAATTGAGTGTGGGCAAACTGCCTATACTCAATGTGGCACCGCTATTCACTGGCTGTGTGCGAGTGGTGTCTGGGTGGCTCTGCCTCCCCTGTCTTTCCTGGCAACCAATGGGGTGGTGCCGTGCCACGAATAGCACGGTGTCACTTCCGGGACGCCGGGGAGGCAGGTGGATGCGGCGATGGCTGGGCGCATATGCGCCACCTAACAGCTGAGGGTGAGCTGGCAATTATACCACTATATAAGGGTGATCACCACACTGTCCCAGCGCCTCCTGACGAAGCAGTGAACGAAACGTTGAGGTGCTGGGCAGTGTGGTCAGTATGGGACTCTCCATTGGTGTCACGGATTTTTAGGTGACTTGTGGATTAGGGTATTAAAGGAAGTGGATAAGCTATATATCATTGGTATACCTTGGTACCCTTGCTTACTAGAGGGCATACTTAGGTTAATGCTGTTACTTTACAAACTTGTATACCCATCTTGTACCTATATTACGGCGATGTCCAGATGATCGGTATTATACCTGTACTGTGACTGTTATATGCTGTACTGCACCGCTGCAGGTTGGTTTTATGTGGATAGTTTTAGAAGGTCTGTGTGATGTATATATGTAAAATAAAAGTGTTTCATTCTATATAACACAGCGCGGAGTAATGTATAATGTCGTACTTTTTTATACGGTTATTACTTAATCGTGAGATGGTACGGCTTGATACTTGATGAATTATGTAAATATGGATCTAAGAATTCTATTAGTGATTTATTGTGTCCAAGGTGTTCATCTTCATCTCCTGGGCCAAAAAAAGCACAAAAAAAGCAACATTTTTCCCGCGGATTTCATGCTTTTTGATGCAAATTTCATGCTTTGTGATGCAATCTTCTGACAGCTCAGTGCATAATTGGCATAAGGAGCATGATCTGCAGCATTGTAACTGGGGAGACACTGCGGTCACCTTAGGACAGGTCAGGTGGCATGACCTGAGCTATCCTCGGGTGACTTGAGCTACCCCCTGCCTTACGATGCCGTAGCGCTCCGAGCTGTCCTTTGGGGCCAAAGGGATAGAAGTTTTGTTCATCCCCTTTGTCTCTGATGTAGCAAAGCCGAGAGTGTTCAGCACAGAGATGAGGGTTGAGGGATTAATAAAGATGCAGTCTCTAAATGTATTTCTGTTTTTTTTTATTTTTTAATGAATTCTTTTAAAAAATGTTGACGTGGGCTTCACCATATTTTTGTATGCCAGGCAGGTACGAGCTTCCCCCAACCCCCAGCTGCCTATTTGTACCTGGCTGGAAACAAAAATATAGTGAACCCTTTTTTTAATTATTTCATGAATTTCATGAAATGATAAAAAAACAAACGACACGGGCTTCACCCTATTTCTGGGTCCAGCCAGGTACAACTAGGCAGCTGGGGGCTGGAATCCACAGTGCAGGGTGGCCTAAGCATTCTGAGCTCCCCTCCTGCTGCGAATTGCAGTCCGCAGATACCTCAGAAAATGAGGCGTTCATAGAAGCCCCATCTTCTGGCTCTGTATCTAACTCTTCAGCGACCGTGGTGGCAGGTGACTTGCTGGGTAATAATGGGGTTAAGGCCAGCTTTGTATTATCAGCTGTCCCTAAGCCTAAAATTCAGGGGGTCACGTCAATATTAGACATGACCACCTTGAATTTCTAGTAAAGATTAGTGTTGAGCGAGCATGCTCGCCACTACTCGGTACTCGCACGAGTATCACTGTACTCGGGCGACTCGCCGAGCACCGAGTAATCTCGCGATACTCGTGCTGTGCTCGTGGTCGTCATCTCTCCATGTTGACGCTCTTTTGAGAGCCAGCCCACGTGCAGGGATTGGCTGACAGACCACTGCAATGCCACAGCCCTGTTAGTTGTGGCATAGCAGTGATTGGCCGCCCTGCACAGCGTCACCGAGCCTTTAGAACTCCCGGCGCGCTGTGCTCGGCACACAGCCATCCAGACAGTGAGTGTAGGGAGAGTGTCTGCTGCTGATTAGGGACAGATTTGCGGCCCTCATAGGTAGATCCGGATCAGGGCTGCAAACTGCTGCTGACCACAACAGTCCTTCTCAGGACTAATCTAGGAGGACATAGGCAGGGTGATCCAGATCGGAGTCCAAGATTTCCAGTGACCAGAACAGTCCTTCTCAGGACTAATCTAGGAGGATATAGGCAGGGTGATACAGATTGGAATCCAAGCTTTTCTGTGACCATTAGAGTCACCACACTCTTGTACTTAGTACCTTAATACAGGTTAGGGACTAAAATCCACTCTTCAAACCATTACAGTCACCAGACAGGTGTACGTACTACCTTAATACAGGTTAGGGAACTAAAATCCTAACTCTTGTCATCAAAACAGTCACCAGACAGGTGTACGTACTACCTTAATACAGGTTAGGGACTAAAATCCCTCTTCAAACCATTACAGTCACCAGACAGGTGTACGTACTACCTTAATACAGGTTAGGGAACTAAAATCCTAACTCTTGTCATCAAAACAGTCACCAGACAGGTGTAAGTACTACCTTAATACAGGTTAGGGACTAAAATCCTCTCTTCAAACCATTACAGTCACCAGACAGGTGTACGTACTACCTTAATACAGGTTAGGGACTAAAATCCTCTCTTCAAACCATTACAGTCACCAGACAGGTGTATGTACTACCTTAATACAGGTTAGGGAACTAAAATCCTAACTCTTGTCATCTCAACAGTCACCACACTGTTGTACGTCATAAGTTTCTACAAGTTAGGGAACTAAAATCCTAACTCTTGTCATCTCAACAGTCACCACACTGTTGTACGTCATACGTTTCTATAGGTTAGGGAACTAAAATCCTAACTCTTGTCATCTCAACAGTCACCAGACAGGTGTACGTAGTACCTTAATACAGGTTAGGGACTAAAATCCTCTCTTGAAACCATTACAGTCACCAGACAGGTGTACGTACTACCTTAATACAGGTTAGGGAACTAAAATCCTAACTCTTGTCATCTCAACAGTCACCACACTGTTGTACGTCATACCCTTTATACAGGTTAGGGAACTAAAATCCTAACTCTTGTCATCTCAACAGTCACCACACTGTTGTACGTCATACCTTTATACAGGTTAGGGAACTAAAATCCTAACTCTTGTCATCTCAACAGTCACCACACTGTTGTACGTCATACGTTTCTACAAGTTAGGGAACTAAAATCCTAACTCTTGTCATCTCAACAGTCACCACACTGTTGTACGTCATACGTTTCTACAGGTTAGGGAACTAAAATCCTAACTCTTGTCATCTCAACAGTCACCACACTGTTGTACGTCATAAGTTTCTACAAGTTAGGGAACTAAAATCCTAACTCTTGTCATCTCAACAGTCACCACACTGTTGTACGTCATACGTTTCTACAGGTGGTGCAGGCAGAGGCCGAGGTCGTGTGCAAGCACTAATTTCAAAACAAGAAAGTGGCACATCTACTCGCTCACACGTCCTGTCCCAAATTGTTGGGGCCCGCTGCAGTACTACGCTCTTGAACCAACACTAGTGTCAACAGCTTGTTATTTGGATAGCGGATAATGCTTCAAGTCTAATTGGCATCTCCACAAACACCCTGTCTTCCACACGGTCAATTGTCAGTAGCCGTGATACTGCACCGCACATTTCCCAACCTGATCCTCCTTCCTACCAACTGGCTGAGTGCACGTCCACGGACATTACTGATCCCACACTTGGACACTCGGAAGTCCAGAAGTGTGTACCCATGGGTCAGTGGAGGTACATGGCAAATTCCCATTACAAAATTTAAATTCAGTTGCCATTTGTTGGTGGTGTGGTGAAGTCTGGCCCAATCCTACCCTTGTTCATCTTGATCTCAGTCAGCCTGTCAGCATTTTCAGTTGACAGGCGGTTGCGTTTATCAGTAATGATTCCACCTGCGGCACTGAAAACACGCTGTGACAAAATGCTAGCGGCAGTGCAGGCCAGGACTTCCAAGGCGTAGAGAGCCAATTCATGCCACGTGTCCAGCTTGGAGACCCAATAATTGTAAGGCACAGAGGAATCTCGCAGTACAGTTATTCGATCGGCAAGGTACTCATTCAGCATCTGACCAAACTTAGCATTTCTTGTGTCACTACCCCGCACCTCAGGGGCTGTGGTACGTGAGGGGCTGAGAAAACTGTCCCACCTCGTAAAGACTGTTCCCCTACCTTTGGCGGATTGGACTTGTGCCCCTCTCGGCCGTACGCCTTGGTTGTCCACCGATTCCTGACCTATGCCGCTAGCGTTTTGTGAGGGGAATGATTTGCCTACTTCCGTGACTATGGCCTTCTGGAACTGCTGCGTTTTGGCTGACCTCTCCGCCTCAGGAATGACAGACATAAAGTTCTCCTTGTACCGTGGGTCTAACAGTGTTGCCAACCAGTACAGATTGTCGGCCAAGATGTTCTGAACGCGAGGGTCATGAGGCAGGCAGCTTACCATAAAGTCAGCCATGTGCGCCAGACTCTTAACAGCCATCACTTTAGTATCCAGACCAACACGATGACTGAACATGCTGTCCTCCTCCTCCTCCTCCTCATCTCCCCTGTCCCCTGGCCAGCCACGCTGAATCGAGGGTATGACTGGTGTGCATGTCATATCCTCAATTTGGCCAGAGAGTTGCTCCATGTCTTCATCCTCCTCCTCCTCGTCATAGTCCTCCACTGCACGTTGTGATGAGATGAGGCTGGACTCTGTGTTTTCACCCACACCCACTACTGTTTCTTGCTCCAAGTCATCGCGCTCGGCCTGCAATGCATCCTCTTTGTTTTTCAGCAGAGACCGTTTTAGAAGGCAGAGTAGTGGTATGGTGATGCTAATAATGGCGTCATCGCCGCTCACCATCTGGGTGGAGTCCTCAAAGTTTTGGAGGACGGTACATAGGTCGGACATCCATCTCCACTCCTCAGGTGTTATGTGTGGAGTTTGAACCATTTCCCGACGGCTTAGGTGATGCAGGTAGTCAACAACTGCCCTCTTCTGCTCACATATCCTGACCAACATGTGCAGAGTTGAATTCCAACGCGTGGGGACATCACACCCCAGTCTGTGGGCCGTAAGACGCTAACGGCGCTGAAATCCGCCAAGGTCGGCTGAAGCAGCAGGTGACTTGCGGAAATGTGCAGACAGACGGCGAACTTTTACCAGCAGTTCAGACAGCTCTGGGTATGACTTTACAAACCTCTGAACCACCAGGTTGAGCACGTGGGCCACGCATGGAACATGCGTCAGCTGGCCTTGCCTCAAAGCTGCCACCAAGTTCCGTCCATTGTCACACATAACCTTTCCTGGGTTTAGGTTCAGAGGTGTGAGCCAGTGATCTGCCTGCTGCTTCAGAGCTGTCCACACCTCTTCTGCATTGTGGGGTTTGTCACCTATGCAGACTAGCTTCAGCACAGCCTGTTGCCGCTTCGCAGAGGCAGTGCTGCAGTGCTTCCAGCTTGGGACTGGTGTGGAGGGTACAATGGATGAGGATGAGCAGGAGGAGGAGGAGGAGGCTGAAGAGCATGACATTCCAGAGCTGTAGAGTGTCGGTGAAACCCTGACAGAGGTAGGGCCTGCTATCCTTGGTGTGGGAAGGACGTGTTCCGTCCCTCGATCAGACTGTGTCAGAGCCTCCACAATATTAACCCAGTGTTTTGTCAAGGAGATGTAGCGGCCTTGCCCACAAGCACTTGTCCACGTGTCTGTGGTTATACACTTCAGCCCCTGACCTTACCCCTGAGGTATTAAAGAACAGCAATGACTATCTAGCTGCAGTTTCCAATATCATGTCCACTCTCTATTTGAAACTAAACCTTTCCAAAACTGAACTTCTTCTGCTCCCCCCATCCACTAACCTCCCTAAATCGGACATCTCTCTCTCAGTTTGTGGCACCACGATAATGCCTAGGCAGCAGGCTCGTTGTCTGGGTGTTATGTTTGACACCGATCTCTCCTTCTCCTCCCACACACAATGTCTCGTCCGCTCATGTCACTTACACTTGAAGAATATCTCCAGAGTCCGTCCCTTTCTCACCCTGTAAACAACAAAAACCCTCACCGTGGCCCTAATCCATTACCGCCTTGACTATTGCAATTCTCTATTAAGCGGCCTCCCCCTCACCAGAGTTTATCCTCTCCAGTCCATCCTTAATGCAGCAGCCAGGATCACCCATCTGGCCAATCGTTACTCAGATGCCTCTGCTCTGTGCCAGTCATTGCACTGGCTGCCCGTATACTACAGCATCAAATTCAAATTGCTTCTTATCACCCACAAAGCTATTCACAGTGCAGCACCCCCCTACCTCTCCTCCCTCATCTCTGTCTATCACCCCACTCGCACTCTACGTTCCTCAAATGACCTTCGAGTGACATCGGTAATAATCCGATCCTCCCACTACCGGCTCCAAGACTTCTCCAGAGCTGCACCAAACCTCTGGAATGCTTTACCAAAAGAAATCAGGACTATCCACAACTTGCATGGCTTCAGACGATCCCTAAAAACGCATCTTTTTAAGGCGGCCTATCATACTCCCTAATAGAAGTCCTTTGTACTGTAGATAGTGGCCTATCCCTCTGGACATTACTCTTCTACAAACTCCACCAAACCAAAAAGGTCTACACAGACTGTATAATGACCATCCATGTAAGCTTAGTTCTATGCCCCATCTCCTCGAGATGCCTGGACCATCAGTGCAATAAGCCCCTGTACCTTGTGCAACCCCTATCCCGTTGTAGATTGTAAGCTCTTTTGAGCAGGGTTACCTTCATTTCTTGCTTTATTTTTTGTATTTTCTTTTTTACATTGATTCTATGCCTATTGTTTTGTATCCAATTATTCTACTGTATTTGTTCTCTACTGTAATTACTTACTGTATTATATTTTCTGTACTCTAACCCTACATTGTAAAGCGCTGCGTAATATGTTGGCGCTATATAAATAAAGCTGTATTATTATTATTATTATTAGGTGGACTTTGGCTGAAACAGCGTTGTTCAGGGCACGTGTGATGCTGTTGGACACGTGGTTATGCAATGCAGGGACGGCACATCTGGAGAAATAGTGGCGGCTGGGGACCGAGTAACGTGGGACAGCAGCCGCCATCAGGTCGTAGAATGCTGCCGTCTACACCAGCCGGAAAGGCAACATTTCTAGCGCAATGAGTCGCGAAATGTGATCATTCAGGACTGTGGCATGTGGGGCGTTGGCAGCGTATTTGCGCCTCCGTTCAAATGTTTGCTGAATGGATAATTGAACACTGCGCTGGGACAAGGACGTGCTTGATGGTGGTGTAATTTGTACGTGGGCAACTTCAGGTGCAGGGCCGGAGGCTTGTTCGCGGCCAGCATGGACAGGGATTGGCTCGCACGCACAACAGGCAAAGACGTAGCAGTGACATCAGCAAGCACCGCTCCTCGACTCTGTTGTACTTTCCACAAAGTCGGGTGCTTGGCTGACATGTGCCTGATCATGCTGGTGGTGGTCAGGCTGCTACTTTTCGTACCCCTGCTGATGCTGGCATGGCAGGTGTTGCAAATGGCCTTTTTAGAGTCATCTAGAGCCAACTGAAAATACTGCCAGACTCGGGAAGACCTAACATTTGCACAGGCACCTTGTGTCGTGTTGTTGTTCCGGGGAACGGTTGCCTGCCTTATGCCTGCGTACCCGACCCTGCTTCGTACTGCCTGTTGGGATGCTATGCCTCCCTCCCCCTGTGCACTGCTGTCCTCGCTCTGCATATACTCCTGTCAGGTTGGGTCAGCTACTGGATCATCCACCACGTCGTCTTCCTATTCCTTGGCTAATCGCTGGACTGCTCCTCCTTCTCCTCATGTGCCACCATGATGACCGTTACAATAGTTTGGCTGTTGTTTCAGGTATACCCCCAGTGGTAAATTTTTACGCCCATTCTTTTTGACAGGATACCCGCATCTTTTCAATGTGAACAATTTTGAGTTTTGAGGCCCTCCTGCACGTCTCTATCCAGGGACAATGTGGAGCCTCCTAATTTTCGGCTGCCCTGGCCAAAGGCCTAGGCTAAAATACACCCACTTGAGGGTTACAGGCCCTACTACATGTCTGTAAGCATGGGTCATTGTTGAACCTCCCAATTTTTGGCTGCCTTGACTAAAGGGCTATACTAAAATACACCCACTTGAGGGTTACAGGCCCTACTACATGTCTGTAAGCATGGGTCATTGTTGAACCTCCCAATTTTTGGCTGCCCTGACCAAAGGGCTATACTAAAATACACCCACTTGAGGGTTACAGGCCCTACTACATGTCTGTAAGCATGGGTCATTGTTGAACCTCCCAATTTTTGGCTGCCCTGACCAAAGGGCTATACTAAAATACACCCACTTGAGGGTTACAGGCCCTACTACATGTCTGTAAGCATGGGTCATTGTTGAACCTCCCAATTTTTGGCTGCCCTGACCAAAGGGCTATACTAAAATACACCCACTTGAGGGTTACAGGCCCTACTACAACTCTGTAAGCATGGGTCATTGTTGAACCTCCCAAATTTTGGCTGCCCTGACCAAAGGGCTATACTAAAATACACCCACTTGAGGGTTACAGGCCCTACTACAACTCTGTAAGCATGGGTCATTGTTGAACCTCCCAATTTTTGGCTGCCCTGACCAAAGGGCTATACTACAATACACCCAGTTCTTGTTAACAGGCCCTCCTGCACGTCTCTATCCAGGGACAAAGAGGAGCCTCCCAATTTTTGGCTGCCCAGACCAAAGGGCTATACTACAATACAACCCACTTGAGGGTTTACAGGCCCTACTACATGTCTGTAAGCATGGGTCATTGTTGAACCTCCCAATTTTTGGCTGCCCTGACCAAAGGGCTATACTAAAATACACCCACTTGAGGGTTACAGGCCCTACTACATGTCTGTAAGCATGGGTCATTGTTGAACCTCCCAATTTTTGGCTGCCCTGACCAAAGGGCTATACTAAAATACACCCACTTGAGGGTTACAGGCCCTACTACATGTCTGTAGCATGGGTCAATTGTTGAACCTCCCAATTTTTGGCTTGCCCTGACCAAAGGGCTATACTAAAATACACCCACTTGAGGGTTACAGGCCCTACTACATGTCTGTAAGCATGGGTCATTGTTGAACCTCCCAATTTTTGGCTGCCCTGACCAAAGGCTATACTAAAATACACCCACTTGAGGGTTACAGGCCCTACTGACATGTCTTAACATGGTCATTGTTGAACCTCCAATTTTTGGCTGCCCTGACCAAAGGGCTATACTAAAATACACCCACTTGAGGGTTACAGGCCCTCTCTAACGTCTTAGCAGGGTACAAGATGAACCTCCAAATTTTGGCTGCCCTGACCAAAGGGCTATACTAAATACACCCACTTGAGGGTTACAGGCCCTACTACATGTCTGTAAGCATGGGTCATTGTTGAACCTCCCAATTTTTGGCTGCCCTGACCAAAGGGCTATACTAAAATACACCCACTTGAGGTTACAGGCCCTCCTCAGTCTGTATCCAGGGACATGTGACCTCCCAATTTTTGGCTGCCCTGACCAAAGGGCTATACTAAAATACACCCACTTGAGGGTTACAGGCCCTACTACATGTCTGTAAGCATGGGTCATTGTTGAACCTCCCAATTTTTGGCTGCCCTGACCAAAGGGCTATACTAAAATACACCCACTTGAGGGTTACAGGCCCTACTACATGTCTGTAAGCATGGGTCATTGTTGAACCTCCCAATTTTTGGCTGCCCTGACCAAAGGGCTATACTAAAATACACCCACTTGAGGGTTACAGGCCCTACTACATGTCTGTATGCATGGGTCAATGTTGAACCTCCCAATTTTTGGCTGCCCTGACAAAAGGGCTATACTAACAATACACCCACTTGAGGGTTACAGGCCCTCCTCACGTCTTATCATGGGTCAATTGAGTGAACCTCCCAATTTTTTGGCTGCCCTGACAAAGGCCTATACTAAAATACACCCACTTGAGGGTTACAGGCCCTCCTGCACGTCTCTATCCAGGGACAAAGAGGAGCCTCCCAATTTTTGTCTGCCCTGACCAAAGGGCTATACTAAAATACACCCACTTGAGGGTTACAGGCCCTACTACATGTCTGTAAGCATGGGTCATAGTTGAGACCTCCCAATTTTTGCTGCCCTGACCAAAGGCTATACTAAATACACCCACTTGAGGGTTACAGGCCCTACTCATGTCTTAACAGGGCATGTGAACCTCCCAATTTTTGCTGCCCTGACCAAAGGGCTATACTAAATACACCCACTTGAGGGTTACAGGCCCTACTACATGTCTGTAAGCATGGGTCATTGTTGAACCTCCCAATTTTTGGCTGCCCTGACCAAAGGCTATACTAAATACACCACTTGAGGGTTACAGGCCCTACTACAGTCTTAAGCAGGGCATGTGAACCTCCCAATTTTTGGCTGCCCTGACCAAAGGGCTATACTAAAATACACCCACTTGAGGGTTACAGGCCCTACTACATGTCTGTAAGCATGGGTCATTGTTGAACCTCCCAATTTTTGGCTGCCCTGACCAAAGGGCTATACTAAAATACACCCACTTGAGGGTTACAGGCCCTACTACATGTCTGTAAGCATGGGTCATTGTGAACCTCCCAATTTTTGGCTGCCCTGACAAAAGGCCTATACTAAATACACCCACTTGAGGGTTACAGCCCTCCTCACGTCTCTATTCAGGGACAAGGACCTCCCAATTTTTGTCTGCCCTGACCAAAGGGCTATACTAAAATACACCCACTTGAGGGTTACAGGCCCTCCTGCAGTCTCTATCCAGGGACAAGAGAGCCTCCCAATTTTTGTCTGCCCTGACCAAAGGGCTATACTATAATACACCCACTTGAGGTTACAGGCCCTACTACATGTCTGTAAGCATGGGTCATTGTTGAACCTCCCAATTTTTGGCTGCCCTGACAAAGGCTATACTACAATACACCCACTTGAGGGTTACAGCCCTCCTGCACGTCTCTACCAGGACAAAGAGGAGCCTCCCAATTTTTGTCTGCCCTGACCAAAGGGCTATACTATAATACACCCACTTGAGGGTTACAGGCCCTACTACATGTCTGTAAGCATGGGTCATTGTTGAACCTCCCAATTTTTGGCTGCCCTGACCAAAGGGCTATACTACAATACACCCAGTTCTTGTTAACAGGCCCTCCTGCACGTCTCTATCCAGGGACAAAGAGGAGCCTCCCAATTTTTGGCTGCCCAGACCAAGGCTATACTACAATACACCCACTTGAGGGTTACAGGCCCTACTACATGTCTGTAAGCATGGTCATTGTTGAACCTCCCAATTTTGTCTGCCCTGACCAAAGGCTATACTAAAATACACCCACTTGAGGTTACAGGCCCTACTACATGTCTGTAAGCATGGGTCATTGTTGAACCTCCCAATTTTTGGCTGCCCTGACCAAAGGGCTCTACTAAAATACACCCACTTGAGGGTTACAGGCCCTACTACATGTCTGTAAGCATGGGTCATTGTTGAACCTCCCAATTTTTGGCTGCCCTGACCAAAGGGCTAACTAAAATACACCCACTTGAGGGTTACAGGCCCTACTACATGTCTGTAAGCATGGGTCATTGTTGAACCTCTCAATTTTTGTCTGCCCTGACCAAAGGCTATACTAAAATACACCCACTTGAGGTTACAGGCCCTACTACATGTCTGTATGCATGGTCATTGTTGAACCTCCCAATTTTTGTCTGCCCTGACCAAAGGCTATACTAAAATACACCCACTTGAGGTTACAGGCCCTACTACATGTCTGTAAGCATGGTCATTGTTGAACCTCCAATTTTTGTCTGCCCTGACCAAAGGCTATACTATAATACACCCACTTGAGGGTTACAGGCCCTACTACATGTCTGTAAGCATGGGTAATTGTTGAACCTCCCAATTTTTGGCTGCCCTGACCAAAGGGCTATACTACAATACACCCAGTTCTTGTTAACAGGCCCTCCTGCACGTCTCTATCCAGGGACAAAGAGGAGCCTCCCAATTTTTGGCTGCCCAGACCAAAGGGCTATACTACAATACACCCACTTGAGGGTTACAGGCCCTACTACATGTCTGTAAGCATGGGTCATTGTTGAACCTCCCAATTTTTGTCTGCCCTGACCAAAGGGCTATACTAAAATACACCCACTTGAGGGTTACAGGCCCTACTACATGTCTGTAAGCATGGGTCATTGTTGAACCTCCCAATTTTTGGCTGCCCTGACCAAAGGGCTATACTAAAATACACCCACTTGAGGGTTACAGGCCCTACTACATGTCTGTAAGCATGGGTCATTGTTGAACCTCCCAATTTTTGGCTGCCCTGACCAAAGGGCTATACTAAAATACACCCACTTGAGGGTTACAGGCCCTACTACATGTCTGTAAGCATGGGTCATTGTTGAACCTCTCAATTTTTGTCTGCCCTGACCAAAGGGCTATACTAAAATACACCCACTTGAGGGTTACAGGCCCTACTACATGTCTGTATGCATGGGTCATTGTTGAACCTCCCAATTTTTGTCTGCCCTGACCAAAGGGCTATACTAAAATACACCCACTTGAGGGTTACAGGCCCTACTACATGTCTGTAAGCATGGGTCATTGTTGAACCTCCCAATTTTTGGCTGCCCTGACCAAAGGGCTATACTAAAATACACCCAGTTCTTGTTTACAGGCCATCCTGCATGTCTGTATCCAGGGGCATTGGTGAACCAATTTTTGACTGCCCTTGCAAAGGAAGATACTACAATAGACCCAGTTCCTCAAAATGGGCACTTTATTTGTAGACAGGGCTTCATGTACGTCTCTTGTCAGCGTCATCGGAGTGTCGCACAATGTTTTCACGTAAAATCTTTTATGTAATCACAAAAAGTGACATACAACAGCTGTATCTCACTATTGGGTATGTGCCCTTAACATTTCCACCATAAATATTCATTTTGGTGTCATTTTGGAAGGTTTTCTGGACACTCCGTAAAATTGGCGTGAAACTCGGACAACATTGTTCACAGCTGTGACTTTTGAGTGAGAAATGCTTCCAGGGGTCTTCCCCATGGTGTTGCCATGTCATTTCAGCACTCTTCTGAGACTTTTGTGACATTTTTAGGGTTTTTCCAGGCAGCCGGCAGTCATTTCATAAAAATACTCGTGTCTCCCATAGGATAACATTGGGCTCGTTACTCGGGCCGAGTACACGAGTATCTCGGGACGCTCGGCCCGAGCTTCGAGCACCCGAGCATTTTAGTACTCGCTCATCACTAGTAAAGATTTAAAAAAATACAACACAGAGAAAAAATATTTTTATTAGAAATAAAACGAAAAAAAACATTTAGAGACTCCATCTTTATTCAAAAAATCTTCTGTCTGACATAGTTCACTGCGATAGAGCAATGTTAGCACTACTATCTCACTCTGCATAAGCAAGCGTCTATGCAGAGTGAGAAGCAGGCTGAGAATGACCGTGACAGTCCAGGAGTTCACCCAAATTCATCGCTTGGGCAATGAGCGTGGGTGAACCTTGATGTCACCCGCCCGAACACTGTCGAAAAAATCTGAAGTCTGCAGAGTGCAGTGAATACCGCCGAAAGTTAATGAGTGGCCCTGGAAGCAGAAGCAGCCACGACAGCAAGATGGGAGGATGCGTCGCTGGACAGGTAAGTATAATTATAATGTTTAGTTGAGAAGAGAAACCGGGCACTGACCTTGTTGCATTGAAGTCCTGTGTGCAGAGGCATTCATGGATCTGGGCTGCTCAGCTGTAGATGCAGGGATCAATTAGGAACTTAAGAAGAAAACAGCGGCACTCCGAGATCCTTTATTCCATGAACAGCTTTATTCCAAAAAGTTTACATCGGTGGGTGTAGCGAAGGGAGGAGGGAGGGACGACGGTGACAGTTTTGCGTGCTCTGCACGCTTCAGTGGGTCCTGTGTACACATGGAATAAAGGATCTCGGAGTGCTGCTGTTTTCTTCTTAAGTTCACAATTATAATGTTTATTAATAATTTTATGCTATTTTTTACAGCCCCTGGCTCCAAACTGGACCGAACTGTAACACTATATTTACAGTTCGGTTTGCCCATCCCTAGTCGTAAGCTTTATTCCTGTTTTTTTCTGGTATACCCTCATTGATGAAATGCATGTGATTTCATGTTAACCCTGTATTTGTATGATTCTTATATTATTTTCTTTTTCTTAGAAACATTTCTTTTTGATAAAGACTAAGACTAAGATTGTCAAAATGTCAATTTTTATTTAAACGGGACTGTTTTTCAGTATCTAATACACAGACTTGCAAATAAAATAAGAAAAAGTCTTGCAACAAAGCATTATCTCCATTTTTTTTCTAGCGTGTGCTGAAGTATAATTTAATTAATTACGTGGAAGCACCTTATATTTCTGTTAACAGATGATGGACCGGAGTGGAGATGTTATTTTTGGTGGGTTGAGTTGAATGCTATTGGTGTTAGTTTGGGTACAGATCATTTTGGATCAATTCACATTAATCCTGCTTGCCATGCTGAACACTGACACTCCCTCTCCCTGACAGACGTTATGTCGCTTATCCATGTTATGTAAATAAAAGCTTATAATGTGACGTTAAATTCATGCATTGGTTGTATAAATTAGTCTTTTGAAAGCTGAAACCCTCCGAAATTTGGTTTTGGTTTAGAAAATAAATTGCCATCAATTCTGAAATATTGATCATTTAATGAACACAGATCGGTCAGATTTTAGCAAGACAAACATTTTGTCCCATGGTCATATAATGCACCCAATCCTAGTTTACATCCTCACCTGTGCTCAGTAAATGGCCGGTTAATTAGTGACCCCGCAAGACAACTGCTCAGGAGGAATGTTTGTTGGTTAGAAAATCCAAAGCAAGCCCCTCTTCCACTGCAGCAGAGCTCCAACAGGCCTGGTCACCTCAAGTCCTGTGTCAACTAGAACAGTTTGTAGGATTCTGTCTCGAAATGGCATCCATGGTCGAATCAGTGCCCAGAAGCCAACACTAAACAAAAGGCAAATAAAAAAACGTGTGGCATTTGCAAAGTACCACAGCCTGCTAAACCAATGGATGCTGGAAAAGTGGCAGAAGGTGGATTTCTCTGATGAATCTTCAGTAAAATTACACCACAGCCACTGCAAATACTGCAGGAGATCTGCTGGAGCCCGTATGGATCCAAAATACACCCAGAAAACAGTTTCGTGGCCTGAAGAAGTGGCAGGAGGCCACGAAACACGTCAGCAATTTGTGTGTTCCGTGTGTGAATAAAGTGTGTCATTCCTATCCTGGATCTCCTTGTGATCGAGCGCGGATAAATCCCGATCTTTTTCCCCTTTGCAACGCTATGCACATCTCTGAAATACATGATTCAGTTGTTGAAATGACCCAGTTGACGCGTTTCGACTGCACTAAGTAGTCTTACTCATCATGACATGCCATTGCCTCCTAATACTATTAGTTACAAAGACACAATCAGAGGTAATGCATTAAAATCTTGTTCTTATTCTTATCTGGCCTGATGTCATCCTAGCAAATCTTTTCCACCCAATCAATGTGGAACAGCTATTCTCCTTGCAGAAAGTATTCTGCCAGACAGCAGTGAGGAGACTTAAAGCCGCAATGCTCAAAATGGAGCATGCATTTCTATTATACTTTTCCTCTGATTGTTCCACTCCTGGTCTTGGCTTACAAATGCTGATGTGAAATACTGACCAAATACTGATCATGTGACAGTGGCCTAAGAGGTGCCTGGATTATTAAATGTACACTTAGGCTAGGGTCACATATGCGGTAAACTTTTGAGATCCTGATCCGATTTTGAGCTGTTAAAAAGCTTAAAACTGGATCAGGAACCGCTCCCCATAGGAGCCCATTATAGTAACCGGATTGCACTACATGCAATCCGGTTACCACTTGCGGATCTGCAGCCTGCAGTAGAAATCATGCAGGCTGCATTTTTCGCAGCGGTTAGGAAACCACAGCGGAGATTGCTATAATGGGCTCCCATGGGAGCGCATGCTGCTGCCGCAAGTCACGTGTGAATGCCTGCAGCAGCAGTATGCTTTGTTCGTCCCTGCTGCCGCAGGGATGAACAAAGGGTTAAGTGTTAATAATAGCTTTGGACAACATGTCTCTAGGGGGTGCCCACCCTCCCTAGAGACATGCTGTCCACTCAAGTGGGCATTTGAGGTGTTAATGTTGTCAGTATAGAATTGCCGGCTATTGTCGGCTTTGTCAATTTTATGAATGTATGCGGCGGCTCCTCACAGTAGAGAAGATACTGTACGTAATGTACGTACTGTATGAGCCTCTGTCCTTGGTCCCGAAAGTTGTAATATTAGTTCTATGGGCAGCGCACCGACATAGAACTAATGTTACAACTTTCAGGACCAAGGACAGGGGACATTTCACTGCAGCCAGTAAGTTACCTGTGGACACCCTAGAAATGTTGCCGCGTGTAAAGGTACCTTTAGACTGCTCATAACTAAATCAATTAGTTTATTAACCCATTGGCTGCTTCATAGGAATGAATGCAAAGTGTAATGAAAAAAGAAATACATTTATATTTAACCTAAAATGTTGCTTTAACCTCAATTCATTCACTTTTACAAGGGATAGCATGATAAATTGAATGCCAAAATTTGTTACCCAATTTCTCCTGAATGTGCTGACACCCCACATATGGTAAGAAACCTATGTTTGAACAAATGGAAGGACTCTGAAGGGAAGGGGTGCTATTTGAGATTTGGAAAACAAATTTGGCTGAAATAGATGACAGGCCCCATCTTGCACATCACCGACTCCTAAGGTAACTAAACAGCTGAAACCTCCCACAAATGACTCCATTTTCAAAACAAGACCCCAGAAGGATTTTATCCAGGGGTATAGTGAGCATTTTGAAGCTACAGGTACTTCACAGAATTTGTTAACAACAGGTCATCATATTGAAAATTTTCTTTTTTTCGCAAAAGTGTTGTGTACCACCAAATTTTTCACTTTTAAATGAGATAATGCTGAAAAATAGACCCCAAAGTTTGTTACTTACTTTCTTATGAGGGCAGTGATTCCCCACATGTAGACAAAAATTTCTGTTTGGACACGAGGCAGGACTCAGAATGGACGTTGCAATATTTGAATTTTGCAAAGCAAATTTGTCTGAAATAGATGACGGGCCCCATCTTGCATTTCCCGGACAAATAGCACCCCTAAGATACCTAAACTACAGAAACCCCCTACAAGTGACCCCATTTTAGAAACTAGACCCTTCAAGAATTATATCTAGGGGTACAGTGATCATTTCGAACCCACAGGTACTTCACAGAATTTTAGAACAATAGACCATTATATTGAAAATTTTCTTTTTTTCTCCACAAAAATGTTGTTTACCACAAGATTTCTCACTTTTACAAGAGATAATGCCAAAAATTTGACCCCAACGTTTGTTACGTACTTTCTTATGAGAGCAATGATACCCCAGATGTAGGCAAAAATTTTTGTATATACAAATGGGAGGGCCCAGAAAGGAAAGGACAATATTTGAGCTACGGAAAAATGGAAATAGATTACGGGCAAAATGTCGGATTTGCAAGGCTGCTAGGGTGCCTAAACGGCCCAAAAAAACAAACACAAGTAACCCCATTTTTGGAAACTACAAAGCATTTTTTTTAAGTAAAATCGTAAGTTGGGGTTACCAGTCAGTGATTCACACCAGTTTTAACTGCTTTGAACAGGTGTGAGTGTACAACCTTGAGTAACAAAATGTGGTTTGACAGGTTTTAGTTAGAAAATAACAGCTAGCTGCCCCCTCAGCTTCAGTTGAGAGCTTGTTTCTGTGAGGAGTGGTTTAGTGTACTTTTTCTCTCTGTGTGATTTTTGCCTGTAAAAATGGATGTTCACTCCACGGAAGAGGTCTAGAATTATCATCTTAATGAACATACAACTCTGACTGTAAGAAAATCGCTTCCACTGTTGGTATTGGAAAATCTATCGTTTCAAGAATAATTCGCACACACAATGAAACTGGATCGTTTTCTTCAAAACGAAAAGGGAAATGTGGAAGAAAAACGAAAACGACACCAAGAACAGATTAAACACTTAATAGCAATAGTAAAAATAATTAAAGAAAAACAAGTAAAGACTTGCTTTGTCCCAATTAATTTGCACAGCACTGTAGACCCCTGTTTAGTGTTTTAATGAATACTAAAATGCTAAATAACTCATGCAGGTTCACACCCGAAATCTGGTTGACATTCAACTATCAAAACAGGTATTCAAAAAATTAAAAGTTGTCCTGATCCTAAAAACTAAAAGAAAAAAAATACAACCCAAGGCCTTCATTTCAAAGTACTGGACAAGAAAAGCTAGGTAGATTCACTTAAAAAGTAAAAATCGTCAGTAGACTGTTTTATTCATTTAGTGTTTAGGAATCTAATAATGACTAGGAAGTGTGCAGAAAAAAATATAAAATTTTTTACAACTCCACCGTTTTGTTAGGTAGACAGTTCCATTAACATTTCTGGAATGTGGAGATTTTTCTTTTTTATTTTTTTATAATAAAATGCAAAATTAATGCAAAACAAATACAGTTTACCTGTGTCACAAATTAATCTTCCTCTTTCATACAACCCTTGGTTTCAGGAGTTTTCTTCAGTAGTAAAATTAGGACAGGATATATAAAACATTTCCTCTTTGTTTGCAGTGATAAGAATAAAAAATATATATTAACGTGCTGTACTGCAGTATAACACAAATCAGTTAGGGTGCTTTAACATTGCAATTTTTATGGATCTGTGGCTGTCCATTGTAAAACTGACAGCCATGGATCCTATTTGACCCCCTTGTATCCCTATGGACATTGGATCACATCGGATTTGGCCTAATTGCCATCCGATTTGTCGGTTCCGATTGTGTCCGATTTTTTGCTGTACCCAAAATTCGGAGCAGTCTCTGATTTTGGGCACAGCGGACCAAATCGGACCGAATCAGATCTGACCCGATCCCCGGCCTTTAACATGGGGGCCTATGGAGCACGGGTCCGAGAAATGACAGGATCATTTCTCAGACCCAATTTTAGTGTACTGAACACTAAAACCGCTCTGTACCATCTAATTTCACTTCCGCAATGTATTTACATACATTGCAGAAGTGAAATTAAGTAAAAGAAGAGTTAAAAATAAAAGAAAATCATGCTCGCCTCTCCGGCATGTCCCCCGATGCCTCCATGTAACTCCCGACAGCAGGACCTGGCTGGGCAAAGCAAGCCGATCAGCTGATCGGTCACATGACCATCATCAGCCGAGCAGTTTAAACTCCAAGCCCGCTAAAACTGATCGGCGAGCGGGGATTTAAACCGCTCAGCTAATGCAGTCATGTGACCCACCTGCCGATAGGTTTTGGCGGCGCGGAGTTTAAATCGCTCAGCTGATGCCGGTCATGTGACCAATGACGCTGATCGGCTTGCTCCGCCCCACCAGGTCCTTAAGCCCCAGGAGCTAGATGGAGGCATCGCGAGACACACCGGAGTGGTGAGCATGAATTTTTTTTTTTATTTGTAACCCTTTTTTTACTATATTTCACTGTATATACATTGCGGAAGTGAAAGTGCCCTTTCTGTGTCAGGGTCGTGAAAATCACGAACCCGGACACAGAAATAGCATCTGAGGTCACCTACGATGCTTTCCATTCCTGTCCGTGGGGTCCTGCAAAAAGTAGGATGCCACGGACAGGAAAAAAAAACGCAAGTGAAACCAGCCTTACTTCACAGTCACACTGACTATGCAGTCACATCACCTCCCTTAATCTCATAGTGAGACTACAATGCTACTAATCTTTAATGTGATTAAGCACTGCAGTAGTACAAAACAACCAGATTTTAGTTTTTTTTATCCCTGTGTATAATTAGCTGTGTGCTTTAATCCTCCAATCCAAGGCTGTAAAATCCTAAAATAGCAACTGTCCTCATCTAAATCCTCATCTTTTATAGTCCCCCTGGATTGACAACACAGAAAAATCATGATGTGTCCAGTTTCTGGCTACTGCAATCATAAGCAGTATGTAAAATGAGACTAAAACATTTTATTTGTTACTATCCTCAGAAATTTAATTTTAAATTTGTTTGAATTTTGGCTTGATCAGATAATTTCAGAAAATTTGATTCTAATTTGCAGCCAATCGATTGGCTCATCTCTGACAACAGAACCCCCAAATACCATATACAGTGTAATAGCTCTTTTAGACCACCTTTTTCTAGAAGATTTATTGGATAGTCTGGACAAGAACATAACAGTTAGGGTCCGTTCACACGATCAGTGAATGCAGCATTCTGGACGCAGCGTATTGCTGCTGCGTCCAAAATGTTAGTTATACAGTAGAAGCATAGTGGATGGGATTTCTTGAAATCCCATCTTCACTATGCTTCACCTGATTGCGCTTCTCCACAGCATATTCATTTTATGCTATGGAGTCGGAAGTGGCTGCCATCGGGTGCATGGAGGGAGAAGCCGCCTGCACCTACCACAGATGGTGAGCACAGGGTTGTTCTTGGATGCAGCTCCTCCGGACCGTGAGTGCACAGCCTTGTTATCTCAGTGGTTAATATGCACAAAGTAAATTATTTTTACAATATAACTCCTATTTTTTTCTGCTTTGATAACACTAGAGATTCTCCTCCTGATTTCTTAGTTTATCATTTATCTTTTCATCTTACCTTTCCTTCTTGTATTTTAATACAGCTTCACATTTCAATTTCATTGATTATTTTCTATTACAACACATTACCTATTTCCTGTCAACACCCTTTCCCAGAATGCTATGGTTTAGTTAATGCATATGATATAATAACATGCAGAATAAGCAATAAATGACTCAAAATACATTGACCTACAGTAGAAATGTTCATCTTCACTTAATATTGTTCTACTGCATGAATAAAACAGCAGACAATGATTTGAGTAAAATGGGAATTGTGCATGCTGGACATTATATCAATGTAGGAATACAATGCATAATGATACATAAAACTACAGAATCTAAAAATTATAAATGGTTTCATTATGATGTAACTGTAACCCTTGCTGAGACATGAAACATGAATTTCATAGTATTTCTTGCTTAAAGAGTACCTCTGTTTTTTTTTTTTTTTTTAAATAGAGAATAAAAAAATCTGAAGAATAGGAAAATTAATATGGTCACTTACAAATTCATTGGAGTAATTATGGCAACTTACAAAAGTAAGTGGGTTAATAAAATATGATGCTGAGGACAGCTGTGCTGGAGACCAAGGGTAGGGACACACTGGCGTGAAAATCAGACCAATTTTTGAGAATGAGAACACATTAACATCTGTCCGTCTCTTTTTTTCTCATCCAGACTCTGGATGAGAAAAAAATTGCAACATGCTGCAACAGTATGCTATTCTCGCGTGAGACTCGCCAATGCAAGTCAATGGGTTCGACTAAATATCGGACAGCACACAGACAGCATATGGACCATCCGTGTGCAAAGCGATTTTTTCACAGCTGAAACAGTCAGAACACAGGAAAGTAGCCTGAAAAAGAGGCATCACATTGGAAACCAGGATGTAGCAGCATTTAGCTTCAGAGACTGAATACCACATAGATCGGGCTGCGGAATTGGGGGACGAGGGCTGTGTCCCTTCTGTGTCACAAGAGGATAACGCGGCATCATCTGCACCAATAGCAGCAGCTTCAAGGCCATCTGAATGTACGTCCAATGCTGCCCCATTGGCCACCTCAAACCAGCATCCACCAGTGGAGCATGGGCAAAGTGTTAGTCACACTTTTTCACTGCCAATGTCCCCTCTTTTATCTTCTGTGACATGTCGGGCAAGGCACCGGAGGATTTAGTCATCACCAACCCTAAAAATACCTTGCACGTACTGTAAATGATAATGGAGAGGAAGCATTTACATGCAGTCTCAGCAATTACTTGCAGGAGATCCCCCCGCCCAGTGAGGCTGCATGCAAGGGCTGCCATACAAATTAGTCCAGGATGCATGTCTGCCACAAAACAATCCCCATGTGCTATTTAACCTGCTAGAACAGTGGCAGAATTCTCCAGACAATTTGCCTGGCATGCAAGAGTCAGTGGCAACACAGACATTGTCCTCATCATCTTTACAGCCCAACCAAGTAATGTGGCGCCTCAAAATCCATATCAGCAGGGTCCTCCAGTTAGGCAGATGCTTCCCTTGCCACTGATCCCAACAGTAGGCCAAATGCTACCTGTACCACACACCAGCATACAACAAAGTGTTGCCTAATCACATTATACCCTATCCTGGCCTTACCCAAGGCAAACACCCGTCCCACAAGGGTTTAATTATGACCAAGATACTACTAATTAGTCAAGCCAACAACATCATGGCAACATACCAACTTTAGGATGGGTACAATACTGTTCAACACCAGGCGGATTATGCACGTGTGCCACAGACATCCATACAGTCCACACAAATGAACCAAACATTCAGGCAAGCACACAACTTGCAGACCTCAAATACACATCCTCCTCAGTCACATTCCTCTGTCATAGGATTAAGTGATGACCTACAGCAGTCCCAAAATAGCAGTCAAGAGCTGAAAATTCCACATTCAAGGCAAAACCCACGCACAACAACCAAAACCACTACATAAACAAACATTTAATTGAAATGTTTTATTGTTGATATTTAGATTTTGCTAACAAACATAGTCTGTGATTTTTTGAATATATATTTTTTGTCATCAAAATGGAGACATACTGTATGTACACAATATGTACCATTATTTGAAACAAAGCAATATTTTTTATTTAACTTGAGTAAATATTTTCATTTTGGCAAATCATTGCTTGGTCATTTATTTCTGTTTGCCTATACATATTTTGTTATTGACGTTAATTTCCTTCAGACACCTTTTTTCAACATTTTGTGCTGGCTCACCATTCCAAACATGTAAATGTCTATTGATGATATTCCAGACCTTGACATCTTCAAGGGCCAATTACATATTGATCCTGCCATGGAACAGAACCCTCTGGTAATACAAAATAATTTGTTAACTTGTCATGCCCTCTCAGGGCAGAGGGTTCATGCCGAGGCCTAATAATCAGCACAACAGGAGGATATGGATTGTCTTGCTGATGGTCAGATGTTGTTACTTCTGTTCGTCAGTCAGGAATTTTAGTGAAATTATGTAAAATGACACATGCCTAATTACAGAATCAACATGTGTTTCACTGAGTTGTATTGGTGATATAAGTACCCGTCATTTGGCAGTTAGGATACCAAAGGTACACTCAACCATTCTACGAGCACATGATAGTTTATAGTTGAATACACGGCGATGATAATCTAAACCGCATCTGGGGAAAGGACGCATCAATTCATGTCTCAATTAAAAGGCTTTATCACCATCAACAACAAAAGGGAGTGGTTCACCCATAGAGCCTGGTAGTTGTGCTGATGGTTTTACACTGAGATATTTTTGAATGAAGCGAAGACCCATTATGGAGTTTTTAAAGATGTTGGAATCTACAGTTCGCCCATAGCACCCATCCACAGCTATGAAGAGATATGTGCTGTCCACCAAAGCCAAGAGCGCAATTGAAAAATAATGTTTGTAATTATAGAATTGTGTTCCTGAATTTGTTGGTTTCTTGATCTGCATATGTTTGCCATCTAAAAGCCAATGAATTGGTAATTATTATGAAATCCGTTTGCAATACGATACAAGTCAGCTTCAGTTCATTCTGGAAGTACTATTGACTGCAGCCTCCTTCACATCTCCTCGCAGGTTGAGTGTACAATTTGACCAATGGTAGACTTTCCAATCAAAAACTCTACATGTAAACCAGCAAACAAAAGACCATTGTTCAGGAACCTAAGAATACATATATTATTGTGAGTTCAGAAGGACACAACAACAAATGCTACATTGACACATCTAAAATGGAAACACAATAAATCTATGAAATATGAGAGAAACACGTCAACACAACTCACATGTTCCTCTTGAATTACATGTATGCATGTAAAAGCAGGAAAGATCTTCACTGTTTTAGTAAGCAAGTGCACAGTCACATTTAAAATTACAACTTCATCTATTTAAGTAAGTGGTAGTCTGCTGAAATTACAGTTAATATATATCAAAATGTTTAAAAACAAAAATATTCCTAAAAAACAAATTTGTTGGTGATTAGGCACAGCACTTAACTGCTCATATGGAAGACAGTAATTTATCCTGCAACCATCATTGAGAATTTACCATGGATATGTTTGTATTACAAAGGAAAGGCTGTTAGCCACCCAGGCTTAAAAATACACTAAAGGTATACATTGTATTTTTGATTTATTACAAAAAAAAATCTGTCATTTCTCAATTCAATTACAATTCCAAACAATGTTGGGTAAATTTAGATTTATATAAACACATAGGACTTACACATGATACAATAAAAAAAAAAACCTGAGTGTCAACTGCAGCCACTCTTCCGCAGAAATACTTTGCCGCATTTAGGTAGTCTGATATGTGATGCTAGGCATAAGGATGTCTAGCAATAGATCATGTGTGTGGAGGGTCATTGTGGTGTAGGCATAAAATTTAGCAGGATGGCTACATAATTCACCATTCAGCCTATGGAAATGGCCACGGAAGCTGCATTCAAGGAGCAGGGGATGAACCCAAATTCAACGACACCTCCTCGGATCTGCAATATTTGGGTATGGAGTAGAGATGAGCCACCACCCCGATGTTCAAATTCTATTAAATTCGTTGAATTTGCTGTGTGTTCATCGAATGTTCATCGAACACTGTCGAACACCATTGAAAATCAATGTAAAATGTGTTGTAATGTTAGTACCGGGCAGGGGGAGGAACTACAGGGAGGGGGGAGCGCAGCATCGGAGCAGGGAGCAAAAGACACAGACGGGAAGCCGGTGGTGAGAAAAGGACTTCACCGCCGGCTTTCCTGCTCTGTGCTGTGCTCCCGCTCCCTTATGCCCCCCCCCGCTCCCTGGATCTGCTGCCCCACCTGGTTCTAACTTAGGATCAGGCAGGTAGGCGGCGGGGGTAGCAATGAGGGGGCATCAGGGAACGGGGAGTGCAGAACAGAGCAGGAATGCCGGCAGTGAAATCCCACTGCTGGCTTTCCTGCCAGTTATTTGAAATGATCAGCTGATGTAGATCAGCTGTTCATTTGAAGTAGCCGTCGGTGATGTCAGGGAAAGGTTCATGTGAGTTCATGCAAAGGCTTTCCTATATTTTTGATTTCCAGCCAGGTAAAAATAGGCAGCTGGTCATAGGACACAGCCCATAGCTGCTTGATGTACCTGGCTGGCATGCAAGAAACAGCAAAGCCTCACATTGTTTGTTTTTTAAATTATTTCAAAGAATAATTTTATGAAAAGGGTTCAACTGTGTCGTAGGTTTGGTGCTTTTTTGGCAAGGAGATGTATATGAACACATTGAACACAATACCTGCAGTTTTAGGCCAAAATTGTACCAAAAAAGCATGAGATCTGTATGAAAATCCGTGTCACAGTTTTGGTGTTTTTTGGGCCAGGAGATGCATATGAAAATATTGAATGCAATGAATGCAGTTTTAGGCTCTGTGCTGCGCTCCCCGCTCCCTGATGCCCTTTCCCCGCTCCCTGGATCTCCTGGAACTTAGGATCAGGCGGGTAGGCGGCGGGGGTAGCGATGAGGGGGCATCAGGGAAGTAAGTGAGAGAAGCACTCACTTTATGGCTGGGCTCTGGGAGCCATGAGATGCTGGAGTCATCTGATGGCTCCGGCATGAACTCATATAACCTTTACCACAGCCTGGTGTCAGTCTGTGCATTCTCTTTCTGCAAGCATACATATGTGTCTGCTCACAGAGCTGTAGCAGAGCAGAAGAACGCACTCTATGGATTATAATGGTGAGATGGTTTGTTTGTTGATAAAAATGGAGTCCCTAAATTTCTTGTGTTTTATATTTTATTGAAATGTTTTTTCTTGGTGTTGTGTTTTTTTATGTTTACTAGAAATTCATGGTGGCCAAGTCTAACATTGGCCTGACACCATGAATTTCAGGTTTAGTGCCCACTGAAAATACAAAGCTGGCATTAACCCCTTATTACTCAGCATGCCACCACCACCAAGGGTGATGCAGAAGCCAGGTAAAGCATCTGAAAATAACGCTTTTATGAATGCACAATTTTAAGGGCTGGCTGTGGGCTGTGATTTCCAGTGTTGGGGGCCCAGAATGCCTGAGCCTTATCATGCTGAGAATTCCAGCCCCCAGCTGCCTGGTTTTACCTTAGCTGGTGATAGAAAACTTGGCTTCCCTCTATTTTGATTGCCAGCCAAGGTATAGCCAGGCAGCTGGGGGTGGCAAACCATAGCTGTCCACTTTACCTGCACTGAGAATCAAAAATACTGCATAGCGCTACATAATTTTTCTTTGATTATTTATTTTTACAGTACTTCTATGTGTGAGGGGTCCAACAGCCAATCACAGACGCTGTCACAGAGACTGGGTGTCTGTGATTGGATTGGGTGTCTATGATTGAATAACTGCTGGAGTTACCTGAAATCATCCCAAACATTCTAGCATGTATGGGCAGTTTCCAGGTTACTCGAACAGCTCATCACAAACACCCATTCTGTGTGACAGCATCTGTGATTAGCTATTGGAGCCAGTGCAGTGAATATTATTATTATTATTATTTATTGATACAGCGCCATTGGTTCCATGGCGCTTTACATAAGAAGTGGGGGTAACAAGGACAGGTACAGTACATACGAACAATCAAGGCTTGCTGATTCACGATGAGAGAGGACCCTGTTCACAAGGGCTCATAGTCTCCCAGAAGTAAATGAGCAGTCCCAGAAGTAGACGTGGCGGGATGGTGAGACGCGAAACAGGGGGGTGGCAGGACCCTGTAAGTATAAAGCTTATGTTTAATAACATATGCTTTATTTTACAGCCATCTGCCCCCATCCTATAACTTTAAAGTCTGTGTTCAGGGTTCGGTCTCAAGTTCAAATCACGTTCAGCCCCGAACTTAGACTGTAAAAACAAAAGGAAGTGTATGTGAAGGAAAAGGGGGAGGGAAAGCTCACCACTGCCTCCGATTGATCCGACAGGTGCAAGGCAACGACTGGTATTCGTTCATAGTCCATGCAAAATGTAGAAAGCCAGCAACCAATCCAGTATAAAAAGATGAATTCCTTTATTGAAATAATCACATGGATGTTAAAAGCATCTTGTCAGGCAAAGCCTAGTCAGACACGTTTCAACTTGAAACGCGTTTGACTAGGCTTTGCTTGACAAGATACTTTTAACATCCATGTGATTATTTCAATAAAGGAATTCATCTTTTTATACTGGATTGGTTGCTGGCTTTCTACATTTTGCATGTAAAAAAAAAAGTACTGGCGAATCTGCCGAAACCAAACATCAGGTTTGCTCATCACTAATAGCAAGTAGAAAAAAGTTATTACATAGTTATTAGGCAAATGAAAATTGATAACAATGTTGCACATAAATTTTATGGGACAAGTTTGTGTGCCCAATTAATAGATCAGAACATACATTGCTGATATACATAAGGTGTATGTGACATGAAACAAGAGTAAAAAAGTGACAAGTGCTCACACAAGAAAAGATAGCCTATGCTATTGCTGACATTAGCCAATAATCAAAGTAGCACAAAGTCTATACCCATATTGTTTGCAAAAAATGCTGGTCCCTTGGTACATACAGCAGGAAAGGAGGTGCCCCAGATACCTGGACCCCAAAATACGTTTCACAATCTTGTCACATAGATTGTTTCATCGGAGGGATGCGGACCCAGCAAATTTTTCTATGTGGTCATTGTATTGCAGCAAATCGGTCTTGGTCTTTGTATAGTGGTTTATTTTTTAGTAACAGTATTGTCATCTGATGACGTGCCCACTATACCCTCTGTAACTATGGTCAGGGGCAGACTTGCCATTGATGAAAGTGTGCAGCCACACAAAGGCCTAATGGTGGGTTTACACGCTTCAATATCGTTGCGATATCGCAACTCAATGGCGCGGGAGCGCGCATTTAGTGCACGTTCCTCCCGCATCGCATTGAATGTTTAGACGCTGCGATATCGGAATACAACGTCCGTGCGATGTCTCCGCCTCCCAACCCAGGATCGCATAGTTAACATGGGAGTGAATGGGTGACGTATCAAATCGCATCGTAATTGGGCGTTTACACAGCACGATCCGGCTTCAATCGCTATGCAATATCAGAGCATTGAATAGCACGCTCATTCAATCCCCGATATCGCATTGACATCGTGCCTGCATCGTATTGGACGTTCACACCATACAACGCAGGCACGATTTCGGCTCCGACGATTGCACCACGTGACTTTTGATTGAAATCGTAATACAATATCGCGACGTGTAAACCCGCCATAAGAGGTAAGGGAGCCCGCTAAGCATTGTAATAAGCAACTGGGCTGCAGATCCTTTAGTATTTGTGTTTGATTAAAATATGATTATGGTGCACCTTTGCTGTCATAAGTTTGGATACCTAGGTTAGGTCCCACTCGGATATCCCCCTTATGCTGAATCCCTTTCTACACCTGTATTTTGGAAGTATTGTGGCATTTTTAGAAAATTGAATTTATATTAGATCATTTCTACAAAGTTGGTTCCATATAAAATATTTACTATCATTCAGTATTCACAGTTTTATTTTATGGATTGATGAGTTGATTGATATACTTTTAAACTATTGTTTGGGTAATGCAGATTTTTATCTGATTTAACCAAAACGTGGGTATCTGATTCTCTCATAAGATTAAAAGCAGATGCTTTTAATTGTGGAGTCTGCAGCTATTTCTTGCAGCATTGAAAGTGACATTAACTTTCAACAGGATTTACATATATTCCGCTTTAGGTCTGCATCAGCTGGCAATTAAAATTTAAATTGTTGAACATGCAGCAGGCAGCCGACTAAGTAATATTTAATAGCATTAACAATGCACTTCCCAATTGGCCTCTGATTCTTTTTACAGGCTCATCAATCAGTGAGTATTTCACTATCTTATCATTTTGTATTCTGTAAATGGTATTTAAGAAAATTAGAATTTTATTAGCAAAATTTAGCACTGCATTAATGTGCGGCTCAATAATAATTAAAGTATGGTTGCTTTATATATTTTTGTTTATGCACTTTGTAGAGCTGGCAATATAAGTATTTTGCTTGCCAGTTTATTATAGTTGTATTTCTGGCTAAAAAAATAGCGTATGAACACAAAATGTATACCACCCATGAATTAATAAATAAATAAATAGAATTACTAAGTTCATTTCTCATTAATTCTATCAGAACCCACAATAGAGGATAACAGGTATAAAAGTGCATTGCATTAAATGGGTCATTAATGTGAACCAACCTGTAGCTGCAGAACATTAATGGGGAAACACAGTAGTTACAGTATTATTAGCATTGTATGAAGCTAACATTCGACTTTATCACCTAATATCAAACATAACAAATACCCCCATAAACAGTGGCATAGATGATATAATAAGTGGGGATATTTAATGTTGTGAGAGAAGTAGAAGGCTCCCTTTGTCAGTCCAATGGCTTATTTGTAGAGCAATAAATTTATTTCCATGTCAGCCACACAATAAGAATTATCATAAATCATGTAGTCGATACCGTACGTGATAGGTATAGCAGTCTTGTCAACAGAGAAAGTTTTTGGACATATAAGTTGGGGACCCCATCCCCTATCAAGATTGTCATCCTACCTGGCCTTTATAAATCTACTACAGGCAACTGAATATTTATCTTCATCACTTGTTGGTAAATGATGAAAGTAAGTTCATTTTATATGATTTTTTAAATTATATATATATATATATATCTCAAATACATATGCTTTTAGGTCTAAGATGGTTGGAATGTCCGTATCTATTCTTATTTTTAATTGTTTTATGGAGGAGGTTAGTACATTTAGTTGTTTATTGTTTGTAGTTTTTAATTCTTTTAGTATTTGGTGTATAACTTAATCTTTACTACTAATTCCTTTTATCCATGCATATAGGTTATTAGACACTTTATGGGTAATATGACATCATTCTAATATATACCTGCCTATTGGTTAAAAGTAGATATATATATGTTTACTGTCTAATGGACAAAAAATATATGAGTACCATGCAATAATTTTAAGATCTTTATTATAAGGAACTTAAAGATAGGAGGTGTTCAGGAAAAGGGGAGAACTCATCCAGAATATGGGCTTCTAAACCTCTCTACAAATGAGTGTTACGGTACAACAGTTATCAAGGCAGTTTTGAAGGCAATGAAATAGGTGTCCATGAAAGGACCCTAGACATATATTGCACAACAGGTATATTTGATCGCATCAAAATACAGTAAAATTGAGCTGTACAGCTTACATCCAGTTAAAGTGACCTGTGCACAAATAGTATTATGGGGTACCGGTACCCAGCCCATAGTCTCAAAGTACTAGTGCAAAAAATTGTAGCAGTAAAAATGTAAACATCACAAGGTAATGAGACATTTATAACAGGCTGAGACCAGTATCTTACATCATGACCGCCAAGGACCTGTACATCAAGGGTTAACAATGCCCAACATGAGGATAGAAGGAATTACCACGTAAAACCCTACGCACGTTTCACCTGCTCAGTGCAGGTTTCTTCAGGGGAGTGTAAAGTTCCGGTGTACAATATCGCAGTATTGTGGGCCTTTTTATATGCCCCCATCTACCCATAACATGATGTGATAATTACAAACACTCGCCTTCAGTGGCGGCGCACAGTGCCAGAAGCTGCATCCTTCTCTGCCGGCGTCAGAGGCCAGTGCGCATGCGCGGGAGTGGGGACGCGTCACCATGGTTCCCGTGCATGCGCAGACCCCCACCGCGGCCAGGCAGGAGGAACACAGCCCTCCGACAATAAGCGTACTGCGGCCGGGTGCAATTGTCATGACTCCCAAACTAAAATCACACATAGGTATAGACAGGAGAGCCACAATACAATAAATACAAGCAGTAGTTAGGAAGTGATTATCCGTATAAGCGGTAGACTGTTTCTTCCACATATGAGGGGCAATCCCGTCAATCTTGTGAGCAGTAGATAAGATAAAGTCCATAGCCCTATATGGGAGTCCAACATGGGTAAATCTAAGGGTTCACAAGGTCAACGAAATATGAAAAAACCCTATGGTGAGTACAAAGAGGAAAAAAGGGTATATTTATTAAAACCAGAACCAAAAGAAAAAAGAAGAAAGAAAAGAAGGAAAGAAGACAAATCAACAACGATGCAAGATCAAATTACAAATAGGGGGCAAAGAACAAGGACTCATTGAGTCCATGTGGAGTCACAGTATTGAGGGTGGCAATCCAACGAGCCTCTCACTGCGCGAGAGTCCTCTTCAGATTGCCCACTCTGATCCCGCCCCTGACTAAATCGATCCCACGGAATTTCAAGCCTCTAGGATCATAACCATGTTTTTCTTTGAAATGCCATGGGATTGTTTTTAACAAAGTGCTGTCAGTCACTTGCTTTGCCCCTTCAATGCCAAGCATGTGCTCCCTCACACGAAACTCACGGGATATCAGGCCCACATAAATCAGTGGGCATTCACAAGCTGCATAGTAAATAACATGTTTGGATCCACACGTGATTCAATGTTGTATTTCGAACGTCCGTGTGCTGTCGGATGTGGAGAAGGTACTGCACCGCGAGACATTTGGGCAAGCCACGCAGTGGCCACATGAATAACAGCCAGGGACTGGACCCCTCGACCCAAATGGACTCAGGATGGCGCCACGTAATGGCTCCTAACCAATAGATCCTTAAGGTTGCGTGCTCTCCTTGCCGTCATCAGAGGGTTTTCAGGAAGTATGTCACTGAGAATAGGGTCGGTCTTTAAAATAGACCAAAATCTGGATAAAATGTTACGCATGGTCCCCCACTCTCGGTTATAGGTACTAATGAAACGTACCTCCTGATCACCCTCTTTTGTTTTGGGGACATATCTCAGCAATCGGTCCCTAGGGGTATTCCTGGCCCTTTGATACCCACTTCTTATCGATCTGCCACTATATCTCGGATCTTTAAAACGTAGTTTCAGGTCCGTCACCTGCTGTTCGAATCTATCATCGGTAGAGCAAATACGCTTCATTCTGAGGAACTGGCCAGTCGGGATGGCGCGGATGGTAGAAGGGTGGTGAGCAGAACTTGCGTGTAATAGTGCATTGACCAATGTGGGTTTTCTAAACACATTGGTCTGCACCACTCGATGTTCATCAACCACAATCTCCACGTCCAAAACATCAATCTTATCTATACCAATCTTATGGGTTAATTTAATATTATAGGGATTGTGGTTGAGCTGCTCAATAAACATCTTGAAATGCCCCGCCGTGCCCTGCTACACAATCAGTATGTTATCTATGTACCTGAGCCAGCACTGTGCCTGGGCGCAGCCCCTCACGCCTCCATTGCCAAAGATCTCCTGTTCCCTGTATCCTAGGAATCAATTGGCATATGAAGGCGTGCAGACTGCGCCCATGACAGTATCCTGCCTCTGAAGATAGTAGAGATCCCGGAAGACGAAAAAATTGTGTGTCAGGGCATAGCGGAGCAACTCAAGAATCAAATCACCCACCGCACCACCCCGACCACCAGCCTCCAGATAGAAACGAACTGCCCGAAGGCCGTCAATAGGATCAATACATGTGTATAATGATTCCACATCTACGGTGGCAATCAGCATATCATGGTCCAGAAAGATACCCCCAATCCTATTGAGGGCGTCCATCGTATCCTTGAGGTATGATGGCAATATTTCTACAAGTGGTTTACAGGTTTTGTTAACCATATGTTTACTGTCTGCAATACTTCTTATACCTGATGAAGGCAGCATACCACGGCCAAAACGCGTTGTGATATTAAATAAAAGTTTGTAAAGAAAACACAGGTCCCCTTTCCTGTTACTCCTATACCCGTCAGTCCAACAGATCGCACTACTACCTATTCCTCTGTTTCCTCCACGAAGGCATTACGGCAGAAGCTGCTACAGGGAGCAGAATCGTGGTACCTCAGACCTGCAAGGACCTGTGGTGACGTCCATCTGGCCAAGTGACTCCCAGGAATCAGCATGCAGTTCGGACTTGTGGTCTACGGCATGCGTTCACCCTCCAGGCTCTCTCCAGTGTTGTGAAAGGGTACAAAACCTGGTAAGGTGAGTAGGTTACCATATCAATTATTGTGCTTCATTGGACCACTGGGTACAACCTAGGAGTGCCCCCCTTTACTCATTTTTATTTACACAGTAAGAAAAGTCCCAGACCTACTAGAAAGGTCACCTATTAGTCTCTACTGATAGAAAATACTGTCAATAAAGGCACTATTAAGTAACATCACTAAGGGTTAAACTGAATCTTTAAAAAGCAGCAATCCTTTAGCTCTCGGTGAGGTAAGGACCAAGGGGTGGAGTGGAAGGTGAACTTGCAGAGAGGGACAGAAAATAGGCTTCTGCTTTCCATTTCTAGCCATACCATGTCTGCTGTGGCGCACAACAGTTGAAATATATGCTAAATTCACTATAGACAGGACAAAGTGCAGGTGATCCGTGCTGCTGGAAAAAGAAAACAAGACCCAAGAAGTCTGGTGTAATGGTGTAGATTTATTCTGCCCATTTCAGAGCTTCCTCTGCTCCTTTGTCAGGGATTAGTCCTGGAAGGACCCGTGGAAGTACAAGTTTGTACAAAACGGCAAGCCGTAGTCCGGCTCCCACACCCCCTCCCCACACTGATGTAACCTGTTCTGAATAAAGACAGCGAGCACTGAAAACCGGTTAGTGCAGTTTCTTTTTATTCAATGTTTCTATAATTACTTAAGTACAATTATAAGCCTTTTTATGATTTAACCATTTCTTGATGAATATATCAAGTTTATGAAAAAACAATATTTACATAGTTTATCCATATTTTTAAGACTTCAGCAATTCACCCTGGCATGCAGGATATCTGCTTCTGAGCCAAGAGTGTTCATAACCCAATTTTTCCTTATCAGTGCTTGCAATTTTGTAATTTAAATTTGAGTTATGGTATTGTTTGTTCATCCAGTATTTATGAATTAACCACAATTCTCAATAGGATTGTGAACTGGGCTGTTTCTTAGCCATAGACCTAAGATTTCAAAGTTTTGGTCACCAAGCCATTTAATTATCACTTTTGTCTTTTGTGACATGGTGCTCTACCATGCTGGAAAAAGCATTGTTCATCACCAAATTGCTCCTGGATCATTCGGAGAAGTTGCTCTTCGAGAATGTTTACATAAAGTTCTTTATTAGTATGGAAAATTGTGGAGTGTGCCTACTCCCTTGGATAGACAATAATAATGATTTTATTTATATAGAACCAACATATTCTGCAGAACTTTACAATTGAGGGGGACATGATAAAAGCAACTTCACACATGAATGGTCTTGTTATGCTTTGCTGTTTGCAGCCTAACACATCAAATCCCTGTGAAAAACAATACATTTATTAGATATGCCATAAAAGATTTCCAAACACAGATTGCACAAAACTAATAACACACTGCTAAAGACTCTAATGGATAATATAGGGAAAAGCAGGATAATACTACACCAGATAATGCACCCTAACTATCCCTATAAAGAGAACTACCTGACTGCAGACGTTGGCACCCTTGTGATAAGCACAAATGGCACCCTCACTCACCGTTGGCTGTTCTTAAGGTGGCGGAGAAATCCCTAATAGGAAATACATACAAAGATATTTTGACACATAATATAAAAAAGAAAATAACCTAGAACTGTCAAAATCCAGTATGTTAACCAAGTTCAAACATATATTCAACTGATATCACTCAAATGATGTGAATCCAAATTGATAAGGTCATATACCTCGAAAAAGGCAGAGTAAAGTCCTTCACAGTAACAGCATGCATCTCTAATATTTAGGGGTAACATTTCTCTTTTTGGAGAGGGACATGTCTGATATGTAGTGATGAGCGAATAGTGAATTATTCAGATTCGGGAAAATTGTAATGTGTACTGTAGTTTTTAATATTTGCTTATTCTTATCAAATAGCAATGCAGGACAATAGGAAATGAAAATAATTTTCTGCTGGATCCAACAAAGGAGACTGGGGTCCGGAGGAAAAGGCTGAAATAGATGGGAAAGTGATGAAACTGAATAGGAACAGCCTGGAGAATATGCCTGCATGCATTCCTGACTCACAGATAGTTTCTGGGAATAAAGTTGTCAGAGCATTACGCCATTCACAAGAGCATCTAGCAAACAAAACCTATATTGCATTTTACAGGAGAAAAATGTTCAGAAATATTTTTTTCTGCATAATTACTTGTATATAAGGCTAAATAAAGAAGATAAAAAAATCTTCTTTACTGTTTGTTCATATGTAGGGTTTTAGCTTAACTTTTCCTTTTACAATTGGGAGGACCCTGACTTATACATTTTAGAGGCCCTCCCTCATACATAATTTTTATTTAGCTATTCCCCGGTACTTTATAAGGCCAGCTGGAATATGTCCATTAGTATGTTGGGATTTAACTTTCTCCTCCTTTTCAAACATCACCTCCATGTCTTTCTGTGGCCATCAATTCCAGTTTTCAGAGGGCCCGCAGGTGTAAGGAAACCTGACTTTTGTGGGGGGCCCCACATGGTCCTTTACCATATGTTTGGAAGGGACTGTTGTCACTCATACATTTGTGTTGTCCCTCCCTCATTATTACTCAGATAGTGTAATACATATTCCATAGCACTTTACAATGCCAGCTACAACATGCCCATTGGAATGTTGGGCTTTGGCATTCTTCTTCTCCACCAACACCACCTCCATGTCATTCTGCAGCCCTCAATGCCAGTATAATGAGGGCCAGCGGGTGTAAAGAAACCTGAGTTTTCATTGATGCACAAATATTTGAGCAGCAACTGCCAGAAGAGAGCCAGATTGAGAAACATCAATTTCTGTCTGAAGAGGTGGAAGATGATGATGATGAGACACAGTTGATGATGAGGTGACTGATTTAACCTTCATTGGTGGCACGCATAATGGGCAAAGCAACGCAGAGGTGGATGGATCTGTAGCACCAAAATCTGGCAGGAAGAGGTAGTGGTTTGACTAGAGTGAGAACTGGGTCAACTGTTCCCAACAGCACCCCCAGTCAGCCAGATCTCAGACCAAGGGACATTCTTCCACTTTTTTGGGCATGTTTTTTATGCTATGTATGTAAAATGTATTATGTCATGTGAGGCACCGCCGGCATGATCCTCATGGCCGGGGCGCATCACATGCAGGATCAAGGTGTGATCCTGTGCACACTGGCCGGTTTGTAAGCAATGTGATAATGCTGTGTGAACACAACGTTTAATGTGACTAATGAGTGGCTCATGAAATCGAGGAGTCCATGAGGAATAGGATGTAAGGAGTGATTGCTGACAGCCCAGGTGGGTGTGTCAGGCGGGTGTGTCCGGAGGAATAGCAGCCCAGCAGGGTGACTCAGTGTGGGTGTGGCCGGCACGATAAGAGTCAGCCAGCTGAGTGATTGAGAGAGGAGATCCATTTTCAGCCAGACATCAGCCTGAGAGGATGTGGGCTGATTACCAGCCTGAGAGCTGAGCATAGCCAGTCTGTGTGAGGGACTGGGAGTGCAAGTCCATGCCGCCATTTGGAGATGGTGAAGGGAGCATGCTAGCTCCATGCCGGTGCCGAGGTCCGAGGTTGTGATAGCACCTGGTGGGGAAGCCGTGGCTGAACCCGGTGGATACTGGTCCGGGCGTGGTGTGAAACACGTCCGGGAAGGGAGCCCTTGGGGGACGCTTGGTGGACCTGTTACACAGGTAGCGAGACCCGGATCCGTGTCCGGTAAAACAGCGGTTCCCGTGTAACGGAGTGAGCTGTGTGTGAGTAATGCCAGGCGGGCATAACCGCTATTGGGTCCGACTAGGCAGTCGGTAAAGGACCCGTTGATGTATGTAGGGGCTTAGGCAATTGCCCTGAATGTAAGATGATGACCTATGTAAGAACATTGTATAATAATGTGGGGAGAAAGTGACCCAGCCAGAATGGATGATGTTGGAGGCGTTCCGTCCCTGTGGGACGAGAGGGAGGCTTGCCCTGCTGCTTGCAGAGGGTACCCGTCCCTCAACCACGGCCTCTAATGGTGTGGGTGTGCCTGTGGTGCCAGACACAGGGGTAATAGGGCTCCTAGTAGGTAACAGATGAGGTTCCCGTGTACTATGGTTTGCCAGTCCATGTAATGGGCCATGGAGGAGCCACAGTCCATGGATGATGGGCTGTGAGCGTGTGGAAGAAATGTATGTGATCCATGGACGTTTGAATGATGGATCACACATGGTATGTAAGGCCCGGTCAGGCAGGAATCCTGACTACGGGGTAATGTTAGGTCATCAAGCTGGGTGACTAAAGCCAGGCGGCAGGTACCGCCATTGGGACCCACAGGGCCCGTTGAGGCGTATGTAACGAAGGTGAGAAGCAGGGGTTAAAAGGGCTCCTAGAGTGGGGACACCATGGTTGAACCAGGTGGACGCTGACCTGGACATGGGGTGAAACATGTCCAGGAAGGAGCCCCTTGGGGATACATGACATACCCGGTACTCAGGTTGCTCAATCCCTGTTATGAACCCGGAGGGGCCATCGTCGAAGTATAACAAATGTATTTATCATAAATGTACTGTAAGATGTGTAATTAGGCCGGAGGCCGTAGCTACCCCTGGAGCAGGTGTTAGCGCTCCAATGGGGAGAGAGTCGTGGTTACAGGTCCGGGTTATTGTGAACGTATATGTGTAATGTTCTATGTAATTTATGATGTATTTATGTAAAGTGTTTTTAATCAATGTGCAATGTGGCAAACATGCTACCCGGGTTATGTTATTATATGTGAAAAATAAACGGGTAGACATTGGTTAAACTTATAAACACGTGTTTTGTCGTTATGCAAGCGGGTTCCCCGGTTGCTACCTCACAGTCAACAAACAAAAAAACCCCAATAATATTAATAATAATATTAATGCTGATCTGTAATAACAGTACTTAATCAATAAAAATCAAAATCAATAAAAATAGAATGTGGATATGCAGTACATGGACTATAAAAATAATATAATAATAATAATAATAATAATAATAATAATAAAGCTTTATTTATATAGCGCCAACATATTCCGCAGCGCTTTACAATGTAGGGTACAGAAAATATACAGTAAGTAATTACAGTAGAGAACAAATACAGTAGAATAATTGGATACAAAACAATAGGCATAGAATCAATGTAATAAAGAAAATACAATAAATAACGCAAGAAATGAAGGTGACCCTGCTCAAAAGAGCTTACAATCTACAACGGGATAGGGGTTGCACAAGGTACAGGGCCTTATTGCACTGATGGTCCAGGCATCTTGAGGAAATGGGGCATAGAACTAAGCTTACATGGATGGTCATTATACAGTCTGTGTAGAGCTTTTGGGTTTGGTGGAGTTTGTAGAAGAGTAATGTCCAGAGGGATAGCCCATTCACTGTCTACAGTACAATGGACTTCTATTAGGGAGTATGATAGGCCGCCTTAAAAAGATGCGTTTTTAGGGATCGTCTGAAGCCATACAAGTTGTGGATAGTCCTGATTTCTTGGGGTAAAGCATTCCAGAGGTTTGGTGCAGCTCTGGAGAAATCTTGGAGCCGGGAGTGGGAGGATCGGATTAGTGCAGATGTTAGTCGAAGGTCATTTGAGGAACGTAGAGAACGGGTGGGGTGATAGACAGAGATGAGGGAGGAGAGGTAGGGGGTTGTTGCACTGTGAAGAGCTTTGTGGGTGAGAACAAGCAATTTGAATTTGATCCTGTAGTATATGGGCAGCCAGTGCAATGACTGGCACAGAGCAGAGGCATCTGAGTAACGATTGGCCAGATGGGTGATCCTGGCTGCTGCATTAAGGATGGGCTGGAGAGGAGAAAGTCTGTTGAGGGGGAGGCCGCTTAATAGAGAATTTCAATAGTCAAGGCGGGAATGGATTAGGGCCACGGTGAGGGTTTTTGTTGTTTCCATGGTGAGAAAGGGGCGGACTCTAGAGATATTCTTCAGGTGTAAGCGACAGGACCGGACGAGAGATTGTGTGTGGGAGGAGAAGGAGAGATCGGTGTCAAACATAACACCCAGACAACGAGCCTGCTGCCTAGGCCTTATCGTGGTGCCACAAACTGAGAGAGAGATGTCCGATTTAGGGAGGTCGGTGGATGGGGGGAGCAGAAGTAGTTCAGTTTTGGAAAGGTTTATTTTCAAATAGAGAGTGGACATGATATTGGAAACTGCAGCTAGACAGTCATTGGTGTTCTTTAATACCGCAGGGGTAAGGTCAGGGGCTGAAGTTTATAGTTGTGTGTCATCAGTATAAAGATGGTACTGAAAGCCAAATCTGCTGATTGTGCGTCCAATCGGGCTGTGTAGAGAGAAAAGAGGAGAGGGCCAAGGACTGAACCCTGAGGGACTCCAATAGTGAGAGGAAGAGGGGAAGAAGTGGAGCCAGCAAAAGATACACTGAAAGAGCGGTCAGAAAGATAGGAGGAGAGCCAGGAGAGAGCAGTGTCCTTTATGCCAATGGAGAGCAGCATAGAGAGTAGGAGATGATGGTCGACAGTGTCAAAAGCTGCAGAGAGGTCAAGAAGAATAAGCAGAGAGTGGTCACCATTACGTTTTGCTGTCAGAAGGTCATTGGTCACTTTGATGAGGGCAGTTTCTGTAGAGTGAAGGGGGCGGAAACCAGACTGTAATGGATCTAGAAGAGAGTGAGCGGTGAGGTAACGGGTGAGGCGGGAATAGACCAGGCGCTCCAAGAGTTTAGAGATGAAGGGGAGATTGGAGACTGGTCTGTAGTTATTTGTGCAGGTTGGGTCGAGAGTGGTTTTCTTTAATAATGGGGTAATGATCGAGTGTTTGAAGGAGGAGGGGAATATGCCAGAAGAGAAGGAGAGATTGAAGATTTTGGTTAGATGAGTGGTGACGACTGGAGAGAGGGACTGGAGCAGGTGTGAGGGAATGGGGTCAGTAGTGCATGTGGTGGGACGAGAGGAAGAAAGGAGCCTGGAAACCTCTTCTTCTGTGACTGGGTCAAATGTGGAGAGTGAACCGGAGGAGGTGTGGGGAAGAATGGGGGGTGGCAGCGCTTGGAGGCTGAGAGCTGATTTCCTGGCGGATGTTGTCTATTTTCTCCATGAAGTAGGAAGCCAGGTCATCAGCACAGAGGTCAGTGATGGGGGCCTGCACTTTAGGACTGAGGAGAGAGTGAAAGGTGTCAAAGAGTTTTTTTTGGATTGTTGGATAGTGAGGAGACCAGGGTGGTGAAGTAGGTCTGTTTGGCAAGGTGAAGGGCAGAGTTGCAAGTTTTGAGCATGAATTTATAGTGGATAAAGTCTCCTGGTGAGCGAGTTTTCCTCCATAGACGTTCAGCACTCCTAGAGCATCGCTGGAGGAATCATAACATGGATGTGAAAAATGTCCAGTAGAAATGTCAAAACAAATGTAAAAAACAACAACAAAAAGGAGGACTGGGTAATGAA